>OY728128.1:515876836-516291836 GCA_963277665.1 Viscum album
CATATGACCAATATGAATGAAACTTGAAACTTGGATTAAACATATACTAAATAGATGAAAATAAAAAAATTACGTAAAAAATGTCGATAGAAAATATTTTATAGGCTTTCAAAACCACCTAGTTGTAACTTAAAAATGTTTCAACTATGTGACTTTGAACGTCTATAAAATATTATTATTTTATATACAATAATTAATTAGTTAGTAATATAATTATTAATTATTATTTGTCATTATAATTATTAATTATTAATGGTTAACTCGCTGTGACAAATTTTGTTTATATTGTACCTGTACTTTATAATTTAATAGTTAATTGAAATAAGTTTGTATTTAATAGATTTTTGATTTTCTTGTTTGACTTAAACAACAATTACTTATCATAGTGAATAAGTTTTTTAATATATACAACATCACATCCAAAAACATCAACGACGATGCCCTCCGGTACCACAACGCGGTGTCTGAATGTCACGTCCTCTCCGCGTCCGACGTCCATGTCGCTCCGGTGTCCTCTCTGCAGGTTCCTCCTCTTCCGGTGCTTCTGGTGCCTCCTCATGATGCTGTGTAGAGGACTGACCAAAATCATGTGAGGACGCCCCAAAATCATGTGAGGATGCCCCAAAACCATATGGGGTGACATATGGCTCTGAAGCCCCTATAAATGGTAGAAATGGGGTACTGAAGAAGGCCTCGTCGGGAGGAGAGGGGGCCGCCATAAGCTGTGTGACTGCACCCAGATCGAAGTCCATAGTAGTCTGCGGAGACGCCATATGCGGTATATAAATGTCTCCCTGCTGTGCAAAATCATCAGTCGGCTGGGCGTGATCATCTGTCTGTGGTGCGACGACATCTGCAGGAGCCGCTCTCGGATGTCGATGTGGTCGCCTCTGCCCCCCCCCCCCCCGGATGTGCTCGTCTCTGTCGTCCAGCTGGCGGCGGCGGTGGCGGTGCATCCTCCTCAGCAGGCATAGCAGGGACATCATCATCCTCAGGTGCTTCTGCCTGAAGATATGGATCAGGATATATCTGTGGCTCCTCATCAAAAAAACTGTCACGTATCAACCGGAGATGATCCAATAGAGCCACCACATCCCGATGAACTACCTCCCGCAGAATATATGCATGTTCCTGAGGCTGCGTGGAATGTGAAAGCTGACCAATGGCGTCTTCCTGCAAATGAAATGACAATCAAATTAATATCAAAAATGAGTTAAACAAAATTAATAAATCTTAGTAAACATACCAATCGCTGAATGCCAATCCCCTGACGTGTAAGGTACATGATGGTATGTCGTCGATACCAGTGTGCATAATCCCCCTGATCAGATAAATCAGAGTGTGATGTGATATATCCCTGTGGAAAGATACTGAATCGTGCACGCCTGTCCCAAAGCTGGATATAAGATGCATGATGTCGTCGCCAGTCTGTCGTCTGTCTACCTATAAGCACAATCGAATGTAGCTCGGTAGTCTGTCGTGGTGCCAAGGGGATATGCTGTATAAAACCGAACTGGCGCATGACCCGGTCTGGCTGGTGCCACTCAACGATGTGGAATTGAATGAGTGGTACTACTGCAGCACGATCTCCAGCCAAAGATGTGCAGTATAGTGGAAGTGATGCGTAGACATAACCTGTATAAGGAGTCCATGAAACCTGAAATGTAAACTCAAAAAATAAGTCATATAGTAGCATGATAATTTTACTGAGATTATATTGAAATAACTTAAAATAGTGATAACAAAACAAATTTTCCTACAAAAAAGTACTGTTTAACTTACATCAGCCGGCACTAGAGCATCGAATATCTGTCTGAAGCTGTGCACACTATGTCTCGGAGTATGTGCAAACTTCTGAGACTGTCTCCACATGGTGAAAAAAGAGTAACCTATGGTAAGTTTATAAAAAACAATAACAAAAGTACTAAATAACCGAAAGTAATGACGTAGACATACCATCGTCCCCGAGGACAGTCCTAAAGTAGCTCTGGTGCAAGCGGTGCGACAACTCGAGGAGCGATGCGTGGAAAACGCTCCCAGGCCCACATCTGTACTAACACCATGCAACCTGCAATCTGATGTGAATCGGCCTGACAACTGGTGCAGAGAGATCTGTACAGATGTGCTAATACAGCGGATCCCCAACTGTATGTAGCAGTCTGATCCAGATCCTCAAGTAATGGGAGGTACATCATGTGTACCAAAGCGGTGGAGTAGTCGACGCACAACATGCCTCCGAGCAGCCGCAAAATATATGCACGTGTGTGCTGAAGAAGCGTCTCCTCGTCTGCATCATCTGGAATGACGTCGAAATGCTGATCGAGCCACCTCATTCGCAAGCGCGAACCCTGGAGGACACCTCGTGCGCTGATGATGTCAATGCCTAGCAGCCTCTGTATGACTGCAACCCAATCGCCGGTACTGGCCCCCGTAACTGCATCTCCATGGATAGGTAACCCCAGCATGTAGGCGACGTCCTCTAATGTAATAGTCATCTCCCCCTCTGGGAGATGAAATGTGTGTGTCTCTGGCCGCCATCTCTCAACCAATGCAGCTATCAAATGATGGTCGATGGTCTTGAAGTCACACATAGCGACTCCATAAAAGCCTGCACGTCTAAGGTATGGACAAATAGCTGCCGGCGGTGCCTCATGATGGAAACGGTGCGCTCTCCGAACATGAAGATGTCTAACAGGTCGTCGCGCCAACACATCGCGCGACACGTGCGTCTCCTGGCAAGATAAAAGTGGCTGCTCCATCTGAATGTGCAAACAATAAAACATTAATTTCATGTAAGTTATGACTTTTATCATGTAAGATATGTAATTTAGCATATAAATTTGAAAGAAGCATAAACACATTGGTTTAGTTGTTGTCTCCCGTGTTGGGGTGTTGGGGTGAAGACGTTCAGAGTTTCCTCGTTTTTGTTTTGTAGTCATTATAAGTTCATCTTTCATTATAAAAAACTGATGACATTTTCATTTAATAGTTCAAATGGTTTTGGTTTCTTATACAGGTACATTCCTTTTTTTGAGTTGGTGTTGTTTGTTTAAAGCTACTCATGTAATGTTGATCGTTCGACAAAAAATGTCACGTGAAATTGTGGTACATTTTCCAAAAATTACCCTATTTACAAGTACAACAAATATGATTAAAAATGGTGAAATGATAAAAATAATTACATGTACAAAGTTTTACAGTAACTGATAGAGTACGTGATTCATTTTAACCATTAGATGATTGCCCTATGTGTCTAGTAACAATAGAAACATCTTTGCAATTTTGTCATTCCCCTGAGTATAAATCAACCTCAAAAGCTCTAGATAATTTTTCTTGGTAAGGTGAGATGAGAAGGGAGGTATTATACCATCAGGAAGAGAGATTCTAGAAATGTGCAATGTTATGACAAACCTTTAGATGAAATGTGTCAGTTCCCCACTAGATGTGCATGTTTCTTCAAAATTTTCAGGCTGGAGATAATCCACCATAAGTTTCACATAGCCTTATGTCTTCCATGGATTAATGTCAAACACTTCAACCAATTTGTTTACTTTATGGGGAAGTAAAACCTCTTTCCTTTGAATATGCACATTACCATGAACATATAAAATCATAATTTTTCAAGGAAAACTACTAATCTCATGTTCACTGAAATACCCCTTAACGTAAGAATGATACAAATAGTGTAAGTACCCAATAGCAAGATTCCAATCCATTTTGAAGGATAATGGGGATGACAAGGAAACATCAACCCCCAGGCTCACCCCTTCCACCCATTCAACCAACTTCGGTAACTCCTATAGAAGTAGTTTTTCAAAAAAAATGAAATGTCACCCCACCACAGCTTCCTACATCCATATTAACCCCCCAATTCAGTTTCATTAAATGTGGACAGCCCTCATTTTTACCAAAGTTAATGATGCACTAATTACCTAATTATGGTTAACTAATAACCTAATTATGGTTAACTAATTACCTAATTATGGTTAATTAATTACCTAATTATGATTAATTAATTAACTAATTATGTTCCATTAATTACCTAATTACGATTAATTAATTACCTTATGGTTAACTAATTACCTAATTATGGTTAACTAATAACCTAATTATGGTTAACTAATTACCTAATTATGGTTAATTAATTACCTAATTATGGTTAATTAATTACCTAATTATGATTAATTAATTAACTAATTATGTTCCATTAATTACCTAATTACGATTAATTAATTACCTTATGGTTAACTAATTACCTAATTATGGTTAACTAATTACCTAATTATGGTTAACTAATTACCTAATTATGATTAATTAATTAACTAATTATGTTCCATTAATTACCTAATTACGATTAATTAATTACCTAATTATGTTTCATTAATAACCTAATTAGGATTAATTAATAACCTAATTAGGATTAATTAATAACCTAATTAGGATTAATTAATAACCTAATTAGGATTAATTAATAACCTAATTATGATTAATTAATAACCTAATTGTGATTAATTAATAACCTAATTATGATTAATTAATAACCTAATTATGATTAATTAATAACCTAATTAGGATATATTAATAACCTAATTATGATTAATTAATAACCTAATTATGATTAATTAATAACCTAATTATGATTAATTAATAACCTAATTATGATTAATTAATAACCTAATTATGATTAATTAATAACCTAATTATGATTAATTAATAACCTAAATAGGATTAATTAATAACCTAAATAGGATTAATTAATAACCTAAATAGGATTAATTAATTAACTACTAATGATTAATTAATTAACTAATTATGATTAATTAATTAACTAATTATGATTAATTAATTACCTAATTATGATTACTTAATTAACTAATTATGCTTAATTAATTACCTAATTACGATTATTTAATTACCTAATTATGATTAATTAATTACCTAATTATGTTTCATTAATAACCTAATTAGGATTAATTAATAACCTAATTATGATTAATTAATAACCTAATTATGATTAATTAATAACCTAATTATGATTAATTAATAACCTAATTAGGATATATTAATAACCTAATTAGGATATATTAATAATCTAATTAGGATATATTAATAACCTAATTATGATTAATTAATAACCTAATTATGATTAATTAATAACCTAATTATGATTAATTAATAACCTAATTAGGATATATTAATAACCTAATTATGATTAATTAATAACCTAATTATGATTAATTAATAACCTAATTATGATTAATTAATAACCTAATTATGATTAATTAATAACCTAATTATGATTAATTAATAACCTAATTATGATTAATTAATAACCTAATTATGAATAATTAATAACCTAAATAGGATTAATTAATAACCTAAATAGGATTAATTAATAACCTAATTATGATTAATTAATTAACTACTAATGATTAATTAATTAACTAATTTTGATTAATTAATTAACTAATTATGATTAATTAATTAACTAATTTTGATTAATTAATTAACTAATAATGATTACTTAATTAACTAATTATGCTTAATTAATTACCTAATTACGATTATTTAATTAACTAATTATGATTAATTAATTACCTAATTATGATTAATTAATTAACTAATTATGTTTCATTAATTACCTAATGATGATTAATTAATTAGCTAATTATGATTAATTAATAACCTATTATGTTTCATTAATTACCTAATTAGGATTAATTAATTACCTAATTATGATTAATTAATAACCTAATTATGATTAATTAATTACCTAATTATGACTAATTAATTACCTAATTATGACTAATTAATAACCTAATTAGGATTAATTAATAGCCTAATTAGGATTAATTAATTACCTAATTATGATTAATTAATTACCTAATTATGATTAATTAATTAACTAATTATGATTAATTAATAACCTAATTACGGTTAATTAATAACCTAATTATGATTAATTAATTAACTACTAATGATTAATTAATTAACTAATTATGATTAATTAATAACCTAATTATGATTAATTAATAACCTAATTATGATTAATTAATTTACTAATTACGATTAATTACTTAACTAATTATGATTAATTAATTTACTAATAATGATTAATTACTTAACTAATTATGATTAATTAATTAACTAATTACGATGATTAATTAATTACCTAATTACGATTAATTACTTAACTAATTATGATTAATTAATTAACTAATTATGATTAATTAATTAACTAGTTATGATTAATTAATTAATTAATTATGATATTAACTAATTATGATTATTTAATTAACTAATTATGATTATTTATTACCTACTTACCATTAATTAATAACCTAATTATAATGAATTAATTAACTAATTATGATTCATTAATTAAATAATTATGATTAATTAATTTGCTAATTATGATTAATTAATTAGCTAATAATCATTAATTAATAATCTAATTACATTTAACTATTTACCTAATTATGATTAATTAATAACTTAATTAGCATTGGTTAATCAACTAATTATGATTAATTATTTAACTAACTAATCATTTCATTATCTAATTACATTAAAAAAAACCATACTATTTATAAAATACAAACATTATATACTAATTCTATAAATTAAACAACTAAATTATTAAATAAAACTATTAAATAAATTTAAAGAAAGATTTACCTCAAATTTGTGACGACGTAGGTACACAGGCAGAGCAACCGAAGAGGCAAGGCTTCACCGCAACCGAAGAACGCAAGAAAAAACTTTGAGAGAGAGAGAGAGGAAGGGATAGGGAGGGAGAAATGGGGGTGGGTGAGGTAGGAATGAGGAATGGGGTGGGGGGCGAGGGTCCTATTTATAGGATGGGGTGGAGTTTCGGCGCCACTTCAAGTGGCGCCGAATTCATTGGGAAGAAGGGTGCAGCGCCACTTGAAGTGGCGCTGCACGGTTTGAATTTCTTTTTTCAGCGCCACTTCAAGTGGCGCTGAGCTTTTTTTCCGGCAAATTGGTGGAGCGCCACTTGAAGTGGCGCTCCAATTCCAAAACTCTTGAGCGCCAGACCATGTGGCGCTCAAGAGACCCATTTCCCTAATTAATTTAAAACCTACCCCATAAAATTAAAAAAAAAAAACCTATCCCCTAAAATTGCCCCCCACTCCCCCCTTTTTAATTTTGTTTTCATTTTTTCTATATATATATTATAATATATAATAACATTTATATAATATATAATTAATATATTAACATATATATAATATAACTATTATAACATATAATATAACACATGATATAATATATTTATCATATACTATACTATAATATTTATAGTTATATTAATAATAATATATAATCTTATATCTAATATCATTATGTCATAATAATTTATGTTATTAGATAAATATAATTAACATTAATATATAATAGTAATAATTATTATATATTTATATTTATATATATTAATAAGTATTCTCGTTAACTAATTTAATTAATAATATCAATATATAGTTATTTAATTTTAGTTTCATTTTATTTGTTTTACATGTTTTGGATTTTATGTGTTTTGTGCAGGGGGGCTACTTGTAGATGCGGGGATTAAAGAAGTAGTTCGTGGGAAAGATGCGAGGATATTCACTGGTTCGTTGCAGAGGTTGGGTACACTCACTGGGAATTCACAAAAAGGCTGGTGATGAACGCACTCAAAGATGGGCCACGTGGATTGATCTATCAAGGAGCAGGGGGATTGTAGAACTTCATTTTGGGAGAGAGGAGAGCTTACATCATTCCATCAAGAGATCCATCGATCCATCAATTCATCGGGATCAACCTTTGATCCATCTCATCACCGAAATGGAGGCAGACAGACATTGAGTAGGAGATCAGTATCGAAGCAATTGCTGGAGAGAGGAGCAATCTCACAGGAGATGTTTCTTAATTCATTTTCTGTTTCTATCTGTTTTACTGTTTTAATGTGTAATTAAATATATTAGGGGAATCGGGCTGTAGAGAAATGATCATCCAAATATCTATCATGTTTTGTTAGTTTGATTGCTCAGTGCGATTTCATTGCTCGGTTTTCTCTTATGTTTATTTTGAGTAACGTTTCACATTACCTAGCGACTGACGGGCATGGTAGTGAATCATTTCACTGTGGATCATTGACCGAAGTACCGAGAATCGGAAAGGATCAATGCATCTCTTCTCCAATTTAAGCAGATTTTTCCAAGGGTCAAGATTGGAAGATCGAGGCTCAAGGAAGATAATCGAGCTATGTTGTTCCACTGAAGTGACAACTCAGTGGATTAACACCATTTTTTATGCACAGAGTAATTGAATTAAACCAAACAGAAGCATAGAATATCATTTTAATCAGTTCAAAGCAGCCTGAGGACCCTAAAATCATCATTACTTTATGTTCTATGTTTAAGCCATATATTTCACCATACCACCTTCATTTTCACACCCACTTTCAGTGTTTTTACGTACAGTTTTCTTATTTTTTTGTTATTTTTCTATTTTATCTTTTTCTTGTTTTAGTTTTAATCTATTCTAGCACAACATAAGTCCTTCTCTGTGGTTCGACACCCTTCTTACCACAGTACTAGTAATTTTTAGGGTTTATAAATTTTAAATTTTCACGTACTCAACGACTACGCGGCCAAATTTTGGCATTGTTTCCGTGGAAGGCACGTGCGACCAAGTTAAAAAAAACTCAAAAAAATTAGAACAAAAAATAAAAAATAAAAAAAATAAAAAAAAAATACAAAACTAAAAAACTAAAAAAAATTCTCAAGAAAAGATTATTGTTAAAACTGAATGCACACTAGAGCTTCTAAGTCAAAACTTGAAATGCCTATTCAAGAAATCAACAAACATTGTTCTTTACTTAGAAAACAAAAGCAACTTGAAATGGAGAATTTGGACAACATTGCTGGAAATCAAAATGTCAATGGGCCACATCCCTTAGTTCCTGCCCTTGAAAGACCTAAAATTAGGGAGTTTCAAATTCCTACTGTGTCAAACAATCCACCCTACATAAAATTGTCCCCTAGGTCTAGGAGCTATGAGATCAAACAGTCTCATCTTTCTCAACTTCTATCATTTAATGGTCTTCCAGCAGAGGACTCCTTAGATTTTATTAGAGATTTTTATGGTTCTGTCCAGCAGTTGCCTCTGCGAGATCTTAGTGAGGAGGATTTGAGGCTGAGGTTGTTTCCATTCTATCTAAAGGGGAGGGCTAGGACTTGGTTTAAAAATTTAGATGACGAAATTTTTGAAACATGGGTAGAGGTATGCAATGCCTTTGTATCTAAATTCTATCCCAGTAACACCACCATTGAGGTTAGGCATAAGATCACTGGATTTGTTTAGGATGAGGGAGAACTCTTCCACGAAGCATGGAAAAGGTTCATAGGTCTTCTTAGACAGATCCCCAACCATTAATTCGCTCCCCATCTGCTCATGGAGACTTTCTATAATACCCTCACCCCCTACAATCAGAACTTAGTTGATCAATCTTGTGGAGGTGATTTCTTTGATTCAACTGCTGATGAGATAAAACAATTGTTTGATAAGTTGGCTCAAAAATCTCAGCAAAAGTGCACTAGGAAGAGAGTCATCCATAGGGGTGATACAAATCCTCAAGCTGTTGTTGTCGATGATAGGGTTCTTAGGGATCAGTGCTATCACTGTGGGATGTTTGGTCACACTCAGAGATGTTTTCCAAACATTGATCTCCCTGTTTCATGTGATGAGAATCCCCAATTTGTTGATCACAGGTCTAGGAATCAAGGTGTACATGATCAACTCTCAAAACCATACCACTCTGGATATCAAGGTCAGCCCAATCTATCATGGAATGAGCAAGGGTTCACAAAGCAACCCACAGCCCCAAACAAGCATCCCATTGCCCCAACTTTCCACCCACAGCCCAAACAAATTTTCCAGAATCAATATGAGGCTGAATCTTCTAATTATCAAGGGGAGTTAAAGGGGATCCTGCAACAAGTGTTGAGTAAAATCAGCTCATTTAAGAAGGACACAGATTTTAAGATTCAAAATTTAGACCTTCAAATGAGTCAAATGGCTAAGAATCAAGCTGGTAAGGAAAAGAGAAAGCTTCTTAGCACTTCAACCCACAATCTAAGAGAAAATATGATGGAAGTAACAACCAGGTCAGAGGTTAAACTTAAGGAACCAGTTAAGGAACCACCTAGGCAAGAGGAAAACAATGTTCAATCTGAAATTGGAAATGAAAATCTGGAAAATCCCAATTCTATAAATCTGGAAAGCGAGTTTCAAACTGAACAGATTGTGCAACCCACACCTGAGAAAGATAAGGAACCAAAAAAATGAAGTGGGAATTGATTAAGGAATCTAAGAAGAAATTGGGATCTGAGGATAAGGTGAGTAACCTACCTGTTCTGAAACATTATGCCCCTCCCATTCCCTTCCCTAAAAGATTGAAGCAAAGTGATGAACCTGATTATCTGAGATTTTTGAAACTGATTTGAAGCTTCACCATCAACATTCCTTTCTTAGAAGCCTTGGATAAAATCCCTTCATATGTTTCATTCACAAAAAGGTTTCTAAAGAACAAGAATGATTGGAATAAGTTGGATAAAATTGATCTAAATGTGGAGTGTAGTGCATTTGTCCAAAAAAATATTCCTCCCAAATTAAAGAACCCTGGTGGCTTTATCATTCAGTGCCGAATAGGAGTAAGTGGGCAACTGAATTGTCTGTGTGACTTAGTAGCGAGTATCAATCTTATGTCTTTCTCCTTGTTCACAAAGCTGGGTCTTAGGTATATCCAACCAACATCTGTTTGTCTTTAGCTTGCTGATAGGTTACTTACACACCCTTATGAGAGATTGGATGACTTATTAGTAACTGTAGGAAAACTCACATTGCCCACTGATTTCCTGATCCTTGATATGGAATGTGATGAAAAGGTTCCAATAATCTCAGGCAGACCCTTCCTTGCTATAGGTGGTTCCATCATTGATGTCTCCAAAGGTAAACCCACCCTCCAAGTTGTAGATGATGTGGAGTAAATTTTGGTGTTTGAAAGCCCCGACATGAGGTTACTTGTGATGTGATAGATTTGGCTATGAATCAATGTTACAAAATTGAGGTTAAAGCTAAGTATGGGTCTTTCCCACTTGAGGTCACAGAGATACTAATTCCCCAACCCACTGAAATTTTTTCCTTGGCTACTGCTCTTTCCCCACACCCTCCTGTTGATGAAAAAATTCTTTCTTTGGAACCCATTCTATAGAGTGAGTCACAACTTTTTCATGCACTGTCTCGACCTGTTTATGAAATTTTCCCTTGTGAAGTTGACTATCTAAGATTTCCTGAAGCTGGAGAAAGCTCTGGGTTGAGCCCTTCTGAAAAACATGATGATTGTAATTATGAACAAGTGCATTTCCTTGATATCATCTTACTTGCCCAGTTTGATGTTGTGAGTTGTGATTTCATACCTGAACTTGAAATATTCACATCATTTGAGTCCTCTTTCGACATTGAGAATAACCTTTTGAAAGCTGAATTTGATAACTTCTTCTGGGAGATTTCTATGTTGTCAGAGTTGCGAGCTATTCTGGGACTTACTGATGGTTTTTTCAATGTCTCCTCTTCTATTTTTGGGTTTGGGAAAAACTCTAAGTGTGGTGAAAGCTCTGGAAGTATTCTTGATCTGATCGATGATTTTTATGGGCAACTGTTGAACTTTTTAAGTGCTAACGAACTGATTTTTAGAGATGCAGTTGAGCTGGGTAACATGAATCCTTTTAGTGGTTTGGATAAATTTTGGAGAATTCTAATTGGTGATGAAGATGAAAATGTCGTGAGTAGTCCTTCTCTTAATTCCTTAGACAATTGTGAAGTTCACACCATTGACAACTCTTTCCCATTAAATGATCATGGTTAGAAATATTTAGGGAAATAAGGTCTGGATAGGGACTTTAAACCTAGTGTTTCATGGAAGGAAACCCACGGTTTACTTTGTTTTATGCTTTAAATTTTTAGTTTGAATAAATGCTCCTTGCTCAGTTGTTTTTCTCTCTGTTTGGTGAACAATAATGTCTATATTTCCTTATCATATGAAGCATGTGGTATGGTGGTCCTGGTTTGCTAAGAGAATCACGTTTTAGTGGTAGTCGCATTTGGAACATTCATGGTGGAAGGAGGCTATCGTCAGAGTACACTGAAGATCATGGATAACACTCCCTAACTCATACTCTGTGGTTGCTTTTTATTTGAACATAAAATCTTGAACACTAATGTTAAATTGTTTCATCATGTAGGTGACAAACTGGAGCATCCAGAGTTCATACACATGGAAATAAAAGGGAGAAATTTGTAAATTTGAGAAGCTGCACATTCAGGGGAGTATTGTTTTATGTCTCAATGTTTTACTCTTCACATTTTTATTACATGCTGTTGTGAATTAAGTGTGGGGGAGTTCCTTCTAATTTTTGAAACTCTTGGACTGTGTTTTATGCTTGGGTGTTAGCTGCTAATATCTACTTAGTTGAAAATGTATTTTGAGATGATTTGTACAACATGCTTCCACCCACTGCTTCCAATGTCATTATGCTGCTGATGCACATCATTGTTATTCATGCTACTATTTGAAGTAAATTGATAAAATATTTTGTCTTCTCACACTGATTTAAAGCATGAATAGTTTCGGAATAGAACTGTACGTATTGCTGGTGATGGTTGGTGGGGTCGGATTCTTCTGTTTTCTTTTGTTTTTGTTTTTATTTTATTTTCACTTTTTGTGTGGAAAAGAAAATTTTTGAACTTCATTGATACCCCTCCATTTCCTTTTTCAGCTGAAATGTCAATATTTTTTGAAATTTAACTGTCTCCTACCCTGAGATTAAACATTGGGGACAATGTTGGGTTTTATGTGTGGGGGAGAGGTGTTATTCTAGTGTCATGTCGAATTCTCCCTTCTTGAACCTGAGTTTGTTTAAAAAATGGTCAAATTTTTTCATTTTTTCAAAAAAATGGTTCAAAATTCCTTTAAAAATTTTCAAATTCATTCATCACTTGATGGTAATTGGAGGTTCAATGGTACTTCATTTATGTCTTGTTTAGTGGATAATTTTTTGCTGGATGTTGAGAGTGGAACTTAGTCAGAAATTGTTAAGTATGAATGATTGTTGAGTGCAATTGTTCATTGTCTCTATGGATCTGTCTGTTTAGGAACTGAGGATAAGAGTATGACATGATAGGTTTTATGGGATTATGATCATGGATTAGGGTAACTTGTAGTTCTCAATGGAACCCATGAGACTCACATTTTTATAAAATAATATTCAATCACTTTATAAAGTCAATTCAAATGATTATTAATTAAGTCCTTTTTAACTGGAGTAAAATGGGAAAATGGGATCCCACGGTGAGTATCCGAGACAAGGTGCATTGGGTGTGTTTCTGTGAATAAATAAAGCCAATTTCAATCTTAATAAGTGATCTGCACATGGAATATGGCGGAGAAAAAGTAAAATAAAGTTACCTTGCCAAAAATGAACTCATTAAGGTGAGGGGAATTTTGAACCCAGATGAAGAAGGGAGCAATTGACTTAGTTAATTTTTAGTTGGGTTGAATCAATAAAGTGATCAAATTAATGGACTTTAATTTCTAGAACTTGGAGGAAGGTGAGAATGGAAGTTTCCCTTGGTTAATTTTTGAGTTCCACTTCATCTAACCTATCAACACTCCTTGAATTAGAACTTGAATTGGACAGTGAAGTAGGACAGTTAATAAATACACATTGGAGGCATGACATACTTGACAGTGTACGAATTTGTAATGTTGTTGACTTCCAGTGGGTTTTTGAAGCTAAGAAGGAAAATATTTTTGAAGACCTTTGAAAAACCAAATTCATTGTTTGGTCCTGTCCATCTAGATATTAAAGTTCAATCATGCACTTTTTGAGCTGAAACTCACAAATTATATTTCTGTTTTAAAGTCTAAGGCATGTATTTGTTTGAGTAAAAACAAGGCTTTAATGTGGGAAAGTTTGATGTGGCAGTGTTTTCACACACTTTTCCACATCCTTTTTACATTTTTTATTGACTTTTTTATACCAAAATGATTGTTTTTAATCAATATTTGATAAGTGTTGTTTTTTTGTTCTTGCTGTGTAAAATAATCCGTTTTTAGTTTAAAAATGTGTTTTAATGTACATTAGTGTCATTTTAAATAAGTCTTAAATTAACTTAGTCTTGCGAATTAGTCTTTTATTTATTTATTTATTTATTTTTATAATTTTTCATTCTAGTTAGTTTATTAATTCATTTATTAAATTAATTAATGCCTTATTCTTTAAATTGTAAATAAATAACTCTTTTTGTTTTTTTGTCTTTTAATAATTAAATTAATTTTAACAATTAAGTTTATTCATTTTATTTTTCTTATTCTTTAATTTACTTTAATTAATTATTTAATTTGTTAATTAATTTAAGCAAGTAATTGTAAATATTTTAATCTGTGCTTTAATTATGTATGTTTATAAATTTTAGACCCAAATTAATACATTATTTTAAATAAAGTTTCATTAATTTTATTATTTAACTTTTGTTGTTTTTAATTCCATTATTTTTAATTTAATTTATTAATTGATTTTTTTATTTTTTAGTTTTATTAAATTATTTTATTTATTTGATTTTCTTGGTTATGTTTGTTCGCAGGTGTGGCGACCGCATGGTCCTGTTCATTATCGATGACTTCCTCACCGGTAGCAGTGACCTCATAGTTACCCAACTTGAAAATCCTCACCGATACAGCCTACCTCACCGATACAGCCTACCTCACTGTTAACCCTTTCTATCGATGACCTTCCTCACCGATACACAAAACCTCACCGTTACCAACCTCACCTCTAGTCCCTTTACCACCTCACCGCTTCCCTTTTTTTATTTCCTCACTGATACCCTCCAGTTCACCGTTACTAAGTCTACTGATACACCTCTGCCCCCTTCACTACCTCACCGCACCTAACCTCACCGCTACTCCATTTCCTCACTGATATTGCTACCATTACACCACCTTACTATTACCCTTTTCATTTCCTCACCGCTAAACCTCACTGATACACTATTCCAGCTACCGATACACCCATCCTCACTGATACACCATCCTCACTGATATGAACAGCCTACTGATACCCAATCCTCACCGCTACTCATACTGTTAGCCCCACTCATCCTCACCGATACAGCCACCGTCTCATCCACCACCCAGCTCCTTCTCTTCCATCCATCCAAGCACCACAAAACTACAAATCCAGCAGCAATCAAATGTATTCCACACAGCAGCAGATTAAATCACCCTCAGAATCAAAATCGTGAACTGAAGAAATCAAAATATCGAAGAAGAAGAAGAGCAAATTTCTTGATTCGTGCCGCCTGCTTGCTCTGAACTCGAAGCCATCGGCCTCAATTCACTGCCTGCAGTGCCGGTGAACCACCACAAGCCCCTGCGCCGACGCACCGAGATCTCGAGCTGCCTTCTCGGCTCCGCCTCATCCCTTTCCTTCCCCCTTTTCCATACCTGTGCAACACCCCAACCGCATCTCTCATCCCTGCCGCGGTTTCACACCCCCTGCTCGCCGGAGAGCCACCCGAAGCCCGCACCGCTGGCCGATCTCGCCTGAGGACCTCCTCACCTCACCACATGTTGCCGCCTCACCCCTATCCATTGGTCCATGCCTCCACTCACCGAGTCGGCCCTTCTCACTTCCTCACCTCGAACTACCACCTTCCCGGAGCTTCCGCACCAGCACCGCGACTCCACCGAACCCTAACTCACCTTGCACACCTGCCACACCCTTCCACCTCGCTTCTTACCGTCACCCCTGCTAGAACAGCCGCCGTACTAGGGCGTCGAACCGCCGTCACCTCCTACCCTCTGCCTCGCCGGCACCGCCTCTCCCCTTTCCCCTCTCATCTACGCCGTGAAGCCCCCCTCCCCCCTTTTTCATTTTGTTTTCATTTTTATATATATATATATTATAATATATAATAACATTTATATAATATATAATTAATATATTAACATATATATAATATAACTATTATAACATATAATATAACACATGATATAATATATTTATCATATACTATACTATAATAATTATAGGTATATTAATAATAATATATAATCTTATATCTAATATCATTATATCATAATAATTTATGTTATTAGATAAATATAATTAACATTAATATATAATAGTATTAAGTATTATATATATATATATATTTATATATTAATAAGTATTCTCGTTAACTAATTTAATTAATAATATTAATATATAGTTATTTAATTTTAGTTTCATTTTATTTGTTTTACTTGTTTTGGTTTTTATGTATTTCGTGTAGGGGGGAGTTACTTGTAGATGTGGGGATTAAAGAAGTAGTTCGTGGGAAAGACGCGAGGATATTCACGGGTTCGTTGCAGGGGTTGGGTACAATCACTGGGAATTCACAAAAAGGCTGGTGACGAGCGCACTCAAAGACGTGCCACGTGGATTGATCTATCGAGGAGTAGGGGGATTGTAGAACCTCATTTTGGGAGAGAGGTGAGAATCCATCATTCCATCAAGAGATCCCTCGATACATCAATTCATCGCGATCAAACATTCAATCCATCTCATCACCGAAACTGAGGGAGACAGAAATTGAGCAGGAGATCAGTATCGAAGCAATTGCTAGATATAGGAGAAATCTCACGGGAGATGTTCCTTAATTCATTTTCTGTTTCTATCTGTTTTACTATTTTAATGTGTAATTAAATAGATTAGGGGAATCGGGCTGTAGAGAACTGATCATCCAACTATCTATCATGTTTTCTTAGTTTGACTGCTCAGTGCGATTTCATTTCTTGGTTTTCTCTTATGTTTATTTTGAGTATCACTTCACATTACCTAGCGACCGATGGGCAAGGTAGTTAATCATTTCACCGTGGATCATTGACCGAAGTACCGAGAATCGGAAAAGGTCAATGCATCTCTTCTCTAATTTAAGAAGATTTTTCAAGGGTCAAGATCGGAAGATCGAAGATCTAGGATGTTAATCTAGCTGTTTTGATCCGCTGAAGTGACAACTCAGTGGATTAACACCATTTTTTATGCACTGAGTAATTGAATTAAACCAAATAGGAGCGTAGAATATCATTTTAATCAGTTCAAAGTAGCCTAAGGACCCTAAAATCATCATTACTGTTTGTTATCTGTTTAAGCAATATATTTCACCATATCACCTTCATTTTCACACCCACTGTCAGTGTTTGTACGTACAGTTTTATTATTATTTTTTGTTAGTGTTCTATTTTATCTTTTTCTTATTTTAGTTTTAATCTGGTCTACCACAACGTAAGTCCTTCTCTGTGGTTCGACACCCTTCTTACCACAATACTAGTAGTTTGTAGGGTTTATAAATTTTAAATTTGCGCGTACTCAACGACTTCGTGGCCATGGGTCCATACCTTCCATAAACAGCTCACCAGTGTAGTTTAATTCAGACCATAATAGATTTATTCTCCGAGTGGGTAGAATAAATTCCCATCAAGGATCTCAAATCTCAGTCATTGAGCAAGTTCATGATCCCCCACATTATCCATCAATTTGGATTTTCACATGGTATTTTCACAAACAATTTTACCAATATTCAGGTTTCAAGTCGTAGAAATTGTATGCTATGTACAATATCTGGTCCAGCCATACTTCCTGCTACCATGAGCTAGAAAATGGAGAAATTGCAGCATTAAACAAGACCCTCTTTATCATTCTACAAATTTTGGTGGACCTTAACAAGAAAATTTAGATGGAACTTTGGGCCTATCATACAAAGACTCGGAATTCCACCCAGGTGACACAATACTCCCCGATGTATGGAATAGAGGCAGTCCTACCCATCGAGGTTCAGTTTTCGCCACTCTAAAAAGTTTTCTATAACCATTAGACACTAGATAGAATGGAATAATTCCATATATCCATGTTTTATTCCCAAAAATAGAATAGTATCAAGGCCTTACATAATCTATAGAGTCACCAGAACATGATAGAGAGAAAGTTAAACATGAAGGTTAGCCTCTGATCCTTTCTCTAGGGTGACACGATACTTACTCTCAGAACACTAATGATACCTACAAAGAAGCTACTAATTTTATAACCCAACTAGGAAGTACTTTAAATAATCCATATGGATTATTCTAATAGAGAATACTCGTTGGTTACCATAGATGGAGAGCATATCACACCTCCCAAAAACACCAATTTTACTAAGTAGTAGTTCACAGAAGGATCCCCTATGGTATGATCATTAGGTCCTTAAACTAATATCATATCTCTCGTATAAGAAGTATGAACTTAAACTTTTTTATATTATCCATGAATTATAACCATGAAATATTTTTCATGGTCTATATAGTATGACCTTAAACTGTTCTATGGTTTAGGAAATAAAAACATAAACTATTTTATATGTTACAGGAAGTATGAACATAAACTATTTTAAATTATTCTGAACCCTATGACTTTAAACATGGAGTCTATGTCCAAGAATCATGACTTTAAACTATGTGTGAGTTCCCCTCAGAATTGTGTTGCATGCCATTGTACCTCCTTGGCTCAATTCACAACAAGTTTGTTACTCTACCACAATCTCATTTATATTTAGGATACTCAACCCCTTGGTCCAAACTCTACGACCTTAAACTATGATTCATGGTCCATGAAAAAATACCTTAAACTATTCATAAAGGTCCATGGATTATGACTTTAAACTATTTTCAACCACAACAATATGAGTTGTGTGACTTTAAAATTCAAAGCCTGATGTCCTTATCACATGATGTTAAACTATGATTTTACCCCATATAAAACCAAGATGCATCTTATTAAGAGATTATTTTACCACATATATAATTGGGATTACTTTTACAATAAGTATGATAATATCCAAGAATTTATACCCCATATATAACTAGGATTCCTTATATGATAAGTATAAGATGGTCAAAAATATTACCCCATGACCCAAACATGGGATTCCTTGTGTTAACAGGGGGACACCTCAATTCCCACTCCAAAAAGTATATCCCCACTAGTGTCAGTATCCTACACTTTTTTGTTCCATATGTAAATGTTTCTTGATTCCCATACTCATGGGATATGTAGCGATGTCAGGATCCTTTCCTTTGGGCCTAGTCGCAAATTTACCAACCCTTTAGCCCCTAGGCCCCAATCACAGTCCCAGCATCATGACCCTAAACTATATGCAATTCATCTCAAAATTTTCATGTGGTAAACAATCCCCCTTGGATCCATTCATGTTGGGTATTATCTCTATTATTCCACATAGACACCCTTGAGACCAATATCACCCAAGTCCAAGAATTATGAATTTAAATGTATTTCCACCCTTTCATTGGTTCAATCATTATGACCTTAAACTATGTACTATATATTTTTTGGTACTTGTTATATACATGATCATATTTTGGATCCATTCACATTGGTTTTTACCTATTTCATGCTACATATATACCATTGAATCAAAAATTATCTCTATAGTCCAAGCATCATCACTTTAATCTGATTTCCCATAGTCCAAGAAACATGTCTTTAAACTGTTTTCCATGGTCTTTTATATACAATAATAAAATGTTCACAACCAGCTTTAGGACAACTTATTGTGTCCTAGATTATCCTCATTCATGTAGGGTGTTAACTCTCTTTCATTACATGAGAATCCTAAAATCCCCCTCCTTTGGTTCAAGAAACATGACTTTAAACTATTTTCTGATGGTCCCAACACTATGACCCTAAACTATGTGCATTCACCCATCGTTTTAATGGTATATTTCACCCCTGGTGTTTTAGAAATCCCCTGCATCCATCTTATAGAACTACATGTGGATTGATTCTCATTATTATGGGATACTTAGTGACTCCGAGACTTTCAGTCATTGGACCCAGCTGCAGATTCACTACAAACCCCTCGGTTACATGTGGTGATATGACCCCAAAATTTTTCACGGGCCTCCTTTTAGGTATAATCTCCATTAACTTACCTTGACCCATTAGTGGTCCAAGATACCCTTATATCTTGATATAAGGAAAAATATAATGGGAATATCAATGAATAATCCTTACACCACATCCTTAATTGCATGACTTTAAAATGTGGACTTACCCCATATAAATTAAGGATTCTTCTTAATGAGAGATCAATTTACCCTGTATCAAATTAGAATTCCCCATATGGAAAATATGGGATAAAAAAATCCCAACATCCTCAGCATATGATGATAAACAATATCCCTACCCCATATGTATTTGTGATGACTTATATATTAATATTAGAAGATTCAATATCCTTGTTTGAGAGGGTATCCTCTAATGGTGTTGGTCTCCTATCGTACCATGTTCCATAAATATATGTGGCATGATTCCCATCCTTATGGGATATGTAGTGACACCCAAATATTTTATTATGGTTCCATCCCTTTCATCAACTCATTGTGGGATCCTCTCTTTCCTAAAGGTGTGATGTTGACCTGGTATATGGTTAATAGATCTTTTTTGGAATAGGGAGATTTAATCCCCCCATTTACATTGATTTATCACTATTCTATGCCACAAAATCCTCCTTGTGAAATCTATTCCCCCATATAGTCTAAGTTATATGAATTTAAACCAATAACAACCCTAGTCTGAGTTGTGTGGCTTTAAACTACCAATCCTAACGCCCTCAATTCATGATGTTAAACTATAAACTTACCCTCTAAGATGAACATGATATTTCAAATATAATAATTTTTGGGTGGTAATTTATAATGTACGATGAATGCATAATTCCACATACGATAAGTATGGTATCGTGATTTACCCTATCTGAAATCGGGATTCCTTATATGAAAAGTATGATATAAATCACACATTACCCCATATAAAACTAGGATTCCTTTTAATGTGAGATTATTTGATACCCTCATTGGTGAGGATGTCACCCTCTTAGAGTTGGTCTCCTACCATGTTGTATCTTCGGCACTCTGTGCTTTCTCCAATTTGGATAACCATCATCCTCTCAAACTGAATGGGGTCCCTAATGGAAATGGTGTCTGAAAAAAATGGATCACCTACCATCCTAGTCTCACCCATCGAAGGATATTTAGTAGTAAACTGAAGATACTATGTTTTGAAGTTGGTCAATGATAAATTTTACATTTTTTCTTCATCTCTAACTGATCTGAGTACAAAACCTTTGTTTTGAAGATGGTCAGCAGTTGTTCCCCAGCCATCGGTCATTCCTCACTTTCACTATCCATATTTAGGAAGTCTCAATCACCCTTGTGGTATTTTTTTTCCACCTTTTCCCCTTATTTTTTTCTCCCCTATGATAAATAGAAACTTCATACTACTTGTTTATCACACCGATAATATATCTCATGGTATTAGGAGTTAGGTGGGGGGTTTCCCCCAGAAAGATTGAGAAGCACCACCACCCCACGGTCCAGACTCTATGACCTTGAACTAGAAGACATGGTCTAATAATCATAACTATAAACTGTGTGAGAGTTGTCATGGATACATTTTTTTCATCATCAGGTGGCAACCTAGGCCCCTATTTTCAAATCAAGTAACCTTCCTTCGATGTCATGCATATTATTTTGAGACATTCCCCCCAATGGTCTTAGAATTATGACCATAAACTATTTACAATAGTTAAAACTCTGTGACCCTAAACTAGAATTCCAAGTCAACGAATCATGATTTTAAACTATGTGGAATCCACTTTGGAAATATTTTTTGCAGCATCGGGGTCTCCTTGGCTCAATCCATGTTAGGTTACTATTTTTCTACACTACACCCCCCCCCCCTTAGGACATTCATCCTACAGTACAATCCATCAGACCTTACACTATGTGTGGCTCACCCAAGATCCTTTTTCATAGTGTAGGGACTTATATCATTCCATTGCCTTGTAGTCCTATATAGGGAGTACCATTTTCACCCTTCTCCATTTCATTTGTGTGGTTATTCTTTATGTTGGTTCCTAATTATGAGCTACAAGATGAAAAATTTCCCGACATTACATCCCAATCACAAGAATTTAAAATGTTCGATTTATCATCCTTAATGTATAATGTTAAATTAGGTGTTCATTTTCCTCACTGTATGAAGTTAAACTTCATATCTACCATACCCATTGCACAAAGTAAAATTATGATTCATCATTGGATATTTTACAATAATCCCTTTTCTTCGGTGCCAGTCACCTACCAAATCCTTCATATCATTTGATTGTTGATTGGAATCTAAGATGAAACTCCCCTTGGAAGAATATTTTCCCTTTTCTCATACTGATATGCCTGCCTAGTGTTCTCGAAGTCATAGTGGAATAATTTTGGGAGTGATGGAATCTATTTGAACATTACATCACTTCATTTCCATGCTTCTTGTTACCCTTTTATGGATCCTCATCCTCTTCCACATTTTAATGATACCCCAAATGGTAATGGTAATTGGAAAAAAAAATGGATCACCTATCATCATGGTCCAACACCCTAGAGGACTTTGGATGAAATTATAAGATAGGTTTCATGTTTCAAACATGGTCAGTGGTTGACCCTCGGTTTTTTCCTCATTCCCAGCTAAAATGGTATGAATAATGTGTTTCATACATGGGTATCGGTTATCTTGTATCTTCAATCCTCTCCCCTTGCATTCCCAAATTTGTGTATCCTAATTCACACGCTTTATTCCCTTTTATTTGGTTATAATTCAATGCCCATTATGTTACTCCATTTGTGAACTATCACATGTTAGAGAAGAAATTTGGAAGTTCAGAGACCCCCATTCCCCATCTACAACCCATCTTGGCCTAAAAACTCTTGGTGGTTAGTTAACAAACAAATACCCCAAGTGGTTCATTGTTGTATGACGCTCTAATATGATTGAGTAATCACATGGTTTTCCCCTATTTATCAAACTAATCATAACTCAAATGGGATTAGGTAATTATCTTTGGTTATCTCATGAATATGATATAAGTAGGATAACAAAGAGAAAGAAACATGTTCAATAATGCAGAAGTTTAAAACAAACCAAAAAAAATAATAGTTTCATCAACATATTGGAGCCTCTCCTTTGAAAAATTACCCCAAAGATTAACACTAGTGATCAAGAGTTCTTGCTCAGCTATCCTCTAGTGATTGGTCTCCAAAGTCTGATGTTGCTTTTCCAGGTCCAGTTTCTCTTCATCAACATTATAGTAGACTTCTTTACCCTGGATACACATCTGGTTCATCTCAAACCAACACTAAGACTCCAGGTATATTTACTCCTCCACCTTGGCCTCAGCCATGGAAAACTAGGCCTTTAGGCTATTGATTATATCATCTTGAGTAGTATTGACCACCACATGTTCCTATACCAGACCTCCTAGGTAGGTGATCTCACCCTCAACTACTTGAAGTTCCTTGGTTACCTCAACATTATGATTATTCTAGGAATCATCAAGAACATATCATTCAGAATGTACCTACTCGACTAAGAAGTCTTGAACAAATGCTTGAATGTTTTTTGAGTCCACCCACTAGTACCTAAGATGATTGGCTAGTGGTGTAGATGTCCCACCTGTTGTGGGACATTAGTTATTTGGGAATAGGTGATGATTTTCAACACATACCTCCACACTTTTTGACGCATGACTCAGTTCTCCTTAGAAGAATTTGATCCAGAATCTTTAAAGTCTTTAGGTGGTGCAGGATGGTAATGAGGGAAGACCACCAACACATTAGTGGTCGGATCATCTATAAGAATTTCCTCTGGTGTGAATGGCATGAAACCCAAAAATAGATCCTCACCCCCTCCCCACCTAATGTAGAATTCTCTACTTCTACCTTTGGTTCTTTGAGGTCGAGGAAACCATCCCATCCTCCTCAGCTACCCCTTACGGTGTTGTGATATCGGCCTCATCTCTTGCAGCTGCAACTAGTTGAAATTATAGGTTAGGAACATCCAATGTTTCCTCCCTATTCAACTCAGATACTAGCACAATTTTCACTTATTCCATCATATCTTAAGCTCCAACATCTACCTGTGAGGGAACCTCCTTGAAACAAACCACCACCACAACATTTTTATCCAACCTCATCATAAGAACTATCTCAACCCTTTCCATTGAGGTCTTATTCTTAGAAATTCAATCTAATGGTGCCTTTGTAGTTGTCCTGACTGCCACGGTCTCCCCAGCCTTTTCCACTAGGATAATAACACTCGATGTTTCCACCTAAGGATTAGGAATTTCCAATTTAGATGTGGAAATTAACTATTGAGCCCCAATTTTAGTTCGAACTACCATTTAAACATTATCCAATTAAATATATAATGGAAACTAATAAGAGTAAAAGGTGTAAATTAAAAACAGGCATACATGAATAGTATATCCTAGTGAGGAATTCCTTGAGGTTCATTGGTAATTCCCATAGTAAGGGAATTACTTCAATGGTTTCTGCCTCATTTACAAGCACTTATTCAATCGATGGTTGGCCACCCTTATCCATGAAATCAGGAAGGGACCCCATGCTTTCCCCTATAAGGGTTTAGGTTCCCTCACCCTCTACCTTAGGCTCTTCATGGACCTCTCCCTATTGCATGATCACTAATTCCTACACAAGTGAAATAAGAAATTAGTTAATAAGTTTAAGGGATGGGTGATTTCCAAAAATGAATAAATATTTGAGGATTTACATGATCAGTAGTAAGATTTATATATCCATCTAAGACTTGGTAAGTGTCACTTCCATAGGACTCTCCTGATTCTTCTCCTTATACGGCACTAGTATTCTTGTGACCTGCATACAATCATATTAGAAGAAATACCAAGTATCACCCTTACCTAGTTGGTCTAGAGACACATGGTACCATAATACTAGACTACATGCTCCATCTCTTCAATATATTTCATCACCTCATAATGGGGGATGTGGAATCCTGCCCTTGCATGATGTATCCCAGTGAGGTACATCCCATCGATGATAAGATACTCCCACAACCCCTGAGTGGTGGATAATGTCTTGTGGATTCCCTAACTCTTTTAGGAGTTGGGAAAGACATTATTGCTGGTAAAATCAAGGTGACGTACTCACTTCCCTGGGCCTTGTACATGAACCCTCAAGATCACCCCTAGAGAATTCAACTTCCTCCTGTGAACTCTTTCCTAGAAGAACTAAGCCTGATGATACTCCTATCCCTCTAGAATCCACCTGTTCTAGCCCTAAAATTGCATTTATACCCATTGAGTTGATCCTACCTCTATGGCATGCTTCGACAACCACTCTCCCTTAGCCCCATAGTTGTAGAGCCTCCTATTCATCAGCCCAAGTGGTTCGGTACCTCATCATATCCCTGGGATAAGTGCTTTCACAACATAACACACATTCATATATGATCCCCTATATAGTAGTAGATAGTGGATGATCATTCCTCCATTTTCCATCTTTTCATGTAAATATGCACCAGGTATGCCTTAAAACCGATGGATGGAACTCATGTAACACCTTTGTGTACACCTTTGGTGTCAGCCACTATAATAATTTTAACTTTATTATGAACCGATATGGGTTGTACTACTCCTAGATCATGTTACAACCAACTCATTCTACTAGTCCCGCACCTCAGAAGTCCAATAGGTATGATCATTTCTTAATGGTCCATGTACCATCATCAATCACTTTCCCTGTTAGAAGGGGGATTGGGTGAAACATGAAGTGATTTTCTGTCACGACATTTTCCATCACCTCCACTAGTCCCAACATGAGTGGGAGACTCCTAGTGATATTTAGAATCATTGGTCATGTGTTCTTATTTTGGGGAGAGATGGGGGTTGGGTATTTATATCCTTTCATGTGTGTGACCAACTAGATATACAAGAAGTGGATGGACCCACACACTAATAGAGAAGAGTCTTCCCTTGACTGATATGATAGAAAACCTTGTATAGTTTTTTCAATACCAGGACAGCTAGGTTGATTTACTTCCCCATTATAATCATCCTCTCCATGATAAAGGTGCTCAGACACACCCCCATATGTGCATCCATCATAGGGAACATCCAACTATAGATGAGATTGTAAATGAATCATTCCATCCTAACCACTAGAGCTTAAATATTTTTGTTATAACCCCACATCTACCACTATATTACCTCCCAGGCCCACTAGTAAGAGTTCTCCTTTCCCTAATGGAATTCCCCAGGGTATGTAAGAGACCTATTAGGTATCTTTTCTACTAGATTTTTTCCTTCAATTAGCTCCTCCGCTCATTCATTTAGGAAATACCCAAACCATTTTTTGAAAGTGATATACTTCATCTCCATCTTATGTTCACTCGTCCCTAGCACAAACCATAGCAGCACCCTCACAAAAGCTGTAATTTTCTATTGGTCCTCCCACATGCTCTCTATGGGGAGGAAATCATCATACCTCCCCCATGAATTTGGATCCTAGAATTTTGGTGAATATCCCATAGGTTTATTCCAACCTCCCCATGATATAGATGGGATGTATTGGTCCCTATCGATCACCTACTAAGAAATTATTTAATGATATCCCGGTGGCAGTAAACATGAAATTTTGTGGGCCATGCCACCTCATAGATACCCACTTTCTTAAGATCGGACTTGAATTCACGGAATGATGTGCACACCCAATAGGCCAAGGATAATTCATGTGTGATGTTTCCATCCTAGTGCAAGTCCTACTTTTAGATTCATACATTGACTGAATCCTCTAAACACATCTTGAGGATCATATAATACTATGAGAGAGATACCTCATTGATGTGCCTTTTTGAAGGGGTTTCGTTACTTCCTCCGTCATGGATCAAATTTATAATTTTTGTTTGGGTCCCAAACATTTTCTAACTAAAAATGTGTAGTATATTGGTAGTGATGGGTTGAGTCCACAGGGAGACTACCATTTTTGGATTTGAGGGAATCTAGTTTTTAGACCAGTAAGGGAGTCCTTTATAGAGTCTTATGTTTGGGAATTCTGAGATATGTTCTAATTTGGGATATCTTAATTTAACAAATGAGGGATAGGGATTGAGTGAGTGATTGGGTGAATGGTGTATTTTAAGTCTAAACTTGGAAATATTCTATGTCTTAGTCTGTGAAGAAAACAAGGATCACTTTTTAACTTTGGTCTTAGTCTCCTAGCTCTACCTAGAAAGTAGTTATTCTGTTGTCAGGAGACAGCAACAACCTAAGTGCATTAAATTTGGATTCTTAAGAAGAAAGCTTCCTGGGATAGTGGTCATATCTCATTCGAATTCAACTAGGATAGGTTCGTTTTCTTTATTATCTTGTGGTTAGAGATGTTCACACAAATGATTTAGTCCTTGGATTTATATCCTAATTACTATTTCAGTTGGACTTTCCAAGTTCATATTTAACAGTGTATGTTAATTTTACAGACACATCACTTGATCCCTACCGCTAAAAGATTTAGCTACTCATAGCGGGGTAGAATGTAGTTGAATAAATAAGAGATATAATAGCTTATGGATTGATAAAAATTGATGAAATCAGGATTGTGCAATATATGTGGAAGTGATAATTGAAATAACATGAAAAAATCAATTCACAATTATAACTAGAACATACTTGAAAAAAGGAAAGAAACTTGAATCTAATCAGAACATGAATGCATTGAATAATAGAATCTCCAAGACTCTTGGATTATTGAAAGTATACAAAAATGAAAATAAATTGAGAGTTGGAGAGAAAAAGGGTGAGAGATTTCATAAGGAATCGAAAGGGAGAAAATAAACTCATCCATAAGTGTCTCAAAAGCTCTACCACTTCTCTGCTTATATAGGAGATTTTGGTCACAATGTGTACCCTTGATCTGTGTCAACTTCCTACAGATCTCCAACATGGAACACGGTTCTCACGCATTAAGAGGTCTGAACAGGTACATGACATGTAACTGTTATTCACGATGTGTACCCCACTTTTTTTCTTCCTCTGCATGGATTCTCTGCGGATTTCTCATCTGGTGCTTTGACTGGGCACCACATCATGTATGAGGAGTTCCCAATGTGTAGTGTATTTTCCCTACTGGCCACGTGGTTTGGTCATGACTGGCTTCATGACTTGAAGTTAGCCTATGATCTTTGGGTACACGACGTGTATGAGGCAATCACATTGTGTAATCGGTTAGGTTTGCACCTTTTGGCCTACTCTCTCTTGAAAACAAGTAAATCCTTTATTCCTGCAAAATCAGACATATACCATGCTCATTATCAGATATTTTAATGAAAATCAATGAATGAAAGATAGAAAAATTTATATATTAATTATTCTTATCAAATATCCCCACACTTAAACTATTTCTTGTCCTCAAGAAATAATGTCTCAAAAAAGATTTCATATAGGATAAGAAATTTTTAAAGCGAGAAATATCCATTATGTCCATACAATTAAATTAGGTGTAAGCAGAGAAAGGGTCAAGTTCCAGAATTAATCCTATAGAGAAAGTCAGTCATGAATTCTAGTTTGGATTTCTAAAACAAATTATCTTATTTTAATTACAATATTTTAACCATTTCATAAGTTGTATTCCCAATTTTAATTTACCTCACTATTTCTCTCATCACTCAGGGTGGCAACAAAAATAGAGTTGTGATCTTACTCAGAGTACATGTTCCTATCTATATGATTACACTGGTTCTACCATCTCCACTGTGTAAAGACAAGTAAAAAAAATTAAACTTGAGGGATTAAGAAATTGGGTTCTGATGACTCTGTGTTTGTGGGTAGGTAGGAAAGATATTAAAAATCAGGCTCAAAAATGAGGTTAATCTCTACAATACAATGAAAAAAGTGTCAGAACAAGTGTGATGTCGTTTCTCCTTCTAGCTGATCAAATTGGTACTCCATCAGCTCGGGTTGGATCCATATGTATAGTAAGTAGGTAAATGACAAATAATTATGTTCCTTTCCTATTTTTTTTCTATTGTAATTCATTTTTCAAAAGTTGTGCCTAAGATATATCTCACAGCCATCACCTAACCACATATGATCCTTCGTGGGATTCATTGGTCTGGAAAATTGTGATTTTTGACCTTCCTAGTACGCAACCCATGACAATTTTGTTTCTTTATTTTCTTTTGGTATTTCTAAAAGGAACAGAATTCGAATGGAGTGGAAAAAATGGTATATAGATCACAATCTCACTTTCAGGCGAGCGCTTTGTATGTCTCTAGATGCGGAAGCATCCCATGTTGTCTAAATGCCTCCCCACGCATGTTCAAATGTGGTTTTTAAGCATTGTACAAGGATCAGGGTGGGAAGGATAATAGGTTTATAAAATATTCATTCTAATAGGTCATTCATGGAAACTATGGGCTGAATAAGGGATAAATGTCATGTGGGCCTTAGGATAGTGGCTATCAAAGAGTGCCTTAATAATTTTAATTTTATACATGTTCAGTCATCGCTTTGATAAGATGTCAGTGAAAGTTCTAGTAGGTCTATATGACCCAGGTATCCCTCAATAAATATGCTCATATATGAAAATGAAATCATAGGATGAGAGTCCTCACGGGTGATGGAAGTCCAAACCAAACTAGAAATTACAAAGGGCATACATCTTAAGTAGTGAGTTAATTAATCATAGTTTCAAAGTTTTGAATTTTAATTAATCCTATGAACTCATCAATCATTCTAGATAGGTCTAGGTGGGAATGAAACACATTCCTTAACACCTTTTCATATAATTTTTTCTTTAATTACAAGGGCATAAATATTTTCAAGTTTAAATCATGCTTATCTTTTTGAAAAATGTCTCCTAGACTAGTGAGAACAACTATCATTTGAAGTATATCATAAGTGAAACATGAGAATCCTTCCCATACATAGAATGAGGCATTGTCCCCACTATCAGTTAAATATGAGTGCGAGTGGTTTCATTTGAAAATGAAATAAGTATAAATGGTATTTTATTGATAGAATTTAAATAAAAGGGAATCGAGAGCTCTCTAGAGTACGTGGTCTATCATGGGGATGATTGAAGCTGTCTTAGCGTGAAAATTTACTTGAAAAATGTTAGATAAAGAAAGTCCTACACCGGATAGAAAACATTATATCATAGTTGAAAGTAGTTTGAATAGTATAATAATGGAAAACATGCAAAAATAAGAAGTGAAGAGACTGATTTTATTCAATATGTGGAAGATATACATAACAGTTCCAAGAAAGACATGAAATGAAAAATAAAAAGAAAAGGACGTGGTAATGAAAACTCGATAAAACAAAAGATTAGAAAATGTGGACAACGACTAGTCTCGTGGGGTCCACCATCTCAGTGACTATGTTTCCTCTTACATCTTCTAGAGGATGTGTCCTCAAGTGATCGTGGCCATTTGGGTGGGTTTATCACCTCTGGTGTCACTGCGTGAGCATGGATGAGATGTGGTAAGAAAGGAATCATGGTTTCCGGCAGTTGCTAGTGAGTTATGAGGTGCCCGAGTACCCTAAGTTCTAAGACTTGTGGTGGAATGAGACCGTCGTTAATGACTGAGGATTTAGAGGAGCTCAACACACCACATAGATGAAATGAAGACACAAAAAATGAACAATACATGAAGTGAAACGAAATTCCATGTATATAAAATGGTCCATAGAGAATACAAAAAGTTAAAATATCATGAAAAATTCAAAAACTAGAACAAAACATGAAAGTATCACAAACAAATCCCAAAAGATAAACAAAAGATAGATCAGGTTTCCTTTACGAAGATTTCCTCCAGTTTCAGTCCAATGTCAGGCGTCTCGACCATTTGGCCCATCGGAGCATTGGTAGCAGCAGTCAGTGGTGGGGTAGTAGGGGTGGTGGAGGGTGTGGAAATAGATGTTAGGTGATGGTCTAGGGTAGGTGGTGGGGTAGTACCGATCTGGATGGGGGTTGTGGATCTGGAAGCGGGATCACTGAATGGTACCTCCGTATGTATAGGCTTAGTGGCAACCCCCTTTCCCCTCTAGGCTTGCTCTGGCAGGAACTCTATAACAACCCTGCTCTTTATTACACACATAAACATGATTTATTACATAAAATTATACTTAAGAAAACTATAAGGATCAAGAGTTTTAGTGTCTTGGTGAAATTAGGAACATTACATAACAACTTAGAACATAAAACACAACATCTTTATTGGAAACTTATTTTAAATGACCACAACATACCTTCGTACTTAGCATTGCATGGGATAACCTGAGGACATGCATAAGAAAAGGGTGATAAATAAATCCCGGTAATTAATTAAACAAAAAATAACATGAATAATATATTAAATGTTAGGAAATAGTCATATCAATGGATCACAAGAGAAACATGAATATAAAGGCATGATATAGCATGATTATCATAACATGGAAATGTGGAAACAACATTTAACATGATATTAGCATGAGCCAAGGATCATTGAACATGGATCATGAGTAAATCCTCATTTCACTTGAATTAGCATGAGTAAACCCTCATTAAACTTGATGTATCATGATACTAATCTTTACCCAATGCATTGGAGCGCTATCAGGGCACACCATTCTTAATCATTTCATTTCATGCATAAGTGTGCCACATAGATCATACAATATGGATTCATTAAAAATAATACTTTATTCCATGAATAATATATTTGGAATACATAAATGTAATTCCTAAATCAAAACGTACATGGTTATAAAGGTGAATACCCTTGATAGAGAAATGGGTATGTTATTCACTTACATGATGATTTTGGAATGGAAATTTTAGTGTAACTTCAGCAGCATAACGACGTCAAATAGAAATTGTAAAATGGGTTAATGAGAGATAAAGGGGTTTATAATAATTTATACATGAAATGGACAGTAAGTGGGTCATTTATCATAATATACCAACATATTTAATGGAATTTATATGCGTAATATAAAATAATTTCTTGAATTAAAATGAGAAGAGATAAATTCCTTACGGAATTTCGGCATGGTAACGGGTGTACATGGGAGGCATTAATGAGAGAGAAAGATGTATCTAAACATTAAAAACTAATTAGGGAAGTATGTGGGAGGTGAAAAATCATACCCCAACATTTTTAATTGAAACAAAATGGAATAACAACATAAGGAAACGTGGAAAAATGATAAATGAAGAAATCCCTTACTTGGAAATGTGATCTCAAAGGCTTGGGAGAGGCATGAGAGAGTATTCTTGGGAGCTTGGGGAGCCTTGGTAGGATAATAGAGAGATGATGGAATATTAGGGACGTGATACAAGTGTTTTTAGTAAAGATAAGTGGGATCATTGGTGGGTTTATATAGGAAAAGAGAGGGAATTCTTTATTATTTAGGTTTTGGACACCACACATTAAACTAATCAAAACCACAAACCAACCCATGGTTTTTGCCCATAATATTTGAAAAAGTGGAGTGTAAAACATTATTTTATAAGTAAAATTACCGAACTTCTTAAAATATTAGGCTTTCTTATGTGGAGGTGAGTCACACTCTCAAAAAAATCATTTTAAAAGTTAAAATGTTTTATAAGTCTTGGAGGGTCCACTAAGGCACCATAAAATTAATAAAAAAAAATCTAAAATAACATTATTTTAAAGGTAAAACATATATTGGATGAAAATAATTTTTATAGTATTTTATTACATCAGTATTTGGTCATTATGATGTCATAAAACACGTTATATATTTAAACGGTATTTAATTTTTACCCAAAAATTCGACTGTATCAGAAAATTATGAAAAATTCACCTTTTGATGATTCCAATGACTTGATTCCAAAAATAATATTCATTTTATCTAAATAATTTTCTAAATATGTGAATTTTTACATTTAAAATAAAAACCAACATTTATCAAAAATTCATGGGTTTTGACAAAACAACTTTCAAACATTAATAAAAATTACAATTGTATTCATAAAAAATTATACGATCATTTATATTTAATAAAAATTAATTTAGTAATGATGTCTTATTAAAATATTATTTAATTAAAAAATCCATTAATTCATCAAAATAGATTTTTTTAATTGAATATTAACTAAAAATACTATTTTTACTTTTAAAACTATTTACAAAGTAACAATAATAAAATGAATGTATATTCGTTATTCTATACAAAAATAATGCACATAATCATAGTGATAGGGTCTTGTTACATAACCCCTTATAACACCTACATAAGACCTAAGGGTATGGTTTGCGATGGTGACAGACTCTTGGGGAGGCTCAGATAACATCGCACAGGTGGTAATCTCTATTAACTTCCACTTCTCCCATAGGCAGTTAGTTCTATTCAAGCTTAATGTCTTGAAGCTCAGCTTGGGATTGGTCAAGAGTGAAGCCCAGTGACGTTATCTCCTTTCCAAGCTTTGACAAATGGGCTTCGTATGGATCACTTCTACTGAATGAGACCATTGCTTCCTTTGTTTCAGTAAATTGGATTTATTAAAGCCCTATATTTATATTAATCATGTGGTCATTGTTCAATGGCTATATTATCAATGGTAACAATTATTAAAGGTGTTTTAAAATCCAAAAACATAAACCCAAGGAATTTCATATGTTAGATAACCATTTTACATAATAATACATTTAATTAGATCAAGAGTAATTTTCATTAATAAAATTTTGGGTCGTTACAATCTTCCCCCATTAAAAAATTTCACCCTCCAAATTTCCTTTTCCCATACTAAAACAGATGAGGATAACTCTGCTTCATCACTTCCTCTAATTACCATGTTGCTTCTTCAAACTTTTGGTTTCTCCACAACACCTTGATGATGGGAATTGTTTTATTTCGTAGAACTTTTTCCCTATGATCTAATATCTTCATCGGATTCTCTTTATAGGAGATATCATTATCTAATGGTACCACCTATGGATTGAGTACATGTGATGAGCTAGGTATGTACTTCCTCAAGAGTAATACATGGAATACATCATGTACTAGAGATAGGTTCAGTGGTATTTTTATTCGATAGGTCATTTCTCCAATGCGATCAAGGATCTCAAAAGAGCTAATGTACCTTAGACTAAGCTTTCCCTTCTTCACAAATCTAATAACTCTCTTCCATTGTGATATGCGGATGAATACCATGTCTATAACATCAAACTCTTGGTCTTGTCGATGATTATCAGTATAGCTCTTTTATCGACTCTGAGTAGCTTTAATGTACTATTGGGTGGTCTTAACCTTCCCCTGCATTTCTTCAACTATTTCTATACCTAGGAGTTTTTTCTCCCCAACATCATCTAAATATGTTGGTGTTTTATACCTCATCCCATAAAGGGATTCATAAATAGCCATTTGGATGTTTGAGTGGAAAATTTTATTGTAATAGAACTCAACCATAGGAAGATGTTGGTCTCATCCTCCTTTAAAGTCCATTGAGAATGCTCTCAACATGTACTCAAGTGTTTTAATAGTTCACTCAGATTGTCTATCAGTTTTAGGATGATAATCCATACTGAAGTTCAGCTCAGTATTTAGAGCATGTCGAAGACTCTTCCAGAACTTAGAGGTGAATCTTGGATCTCATTCGGATATAATAGATATTGGTAATCCATGAATCCTTACCACTTCTCTAATATATATCTATGCCAGTTGATCCAATGAGAAATCATCTTGAATTATAATGAAGTGTTCGGTCTTTGTAAGATGATCTATAACAACCCAGATAGAAATGTTTCCTTTTTATGTCTTCGGGAGTCTGGTGACAAAGTCCATAGCAATGTTCTATCATTTCCATGTGGGTATGGGTAATGGTTTCATCGTCCCCTTAGACTTCTACCTCTAATCCTTCACCTATTGACATACCAGGCACTTTAATGTATACTCAATGATCTTCTTCTTCATGTTATCCCACCAATAATGATCTCAGAGATCTCGATACATCTTTGTGTTTTTTGGGTAAATGGAGAAATTCTAACTATGTGAATCATCAAAAAGTTCATTATTTAACTCTGTATTTGATAGAATGCATAGTCGTAACCCAAATCTCACAATTCCTTCTTCATTAACATTGAACTCCGAGGATTTCCCCTTTCTGATAGTTTCCACTATCTTCTGAATTTCCACATCATCCTTTTGAGAATGCATTAACCTTTCCAAAAGATATGGTTGAGCAATCTTTTGTGAAAGGATCGATGATGTTCCCTTATTTATGATTCCCATGTCCATCTTCATCAAATCTAAGAAGATTGGATCCTTTTCAATTATCATCAATGATAGAATCACCGGGTCTTTTCTACTTAGAGCATCTGTCACCTTGTTTGCTTTCCAAGGGTGCTAATAGATTGAGTAGTCATAGTCTTTGATCAGATCTAACCATATTTTTTGGTGCATTTTTAACTCTTTCTTTGTGAATATATACTTGTGGCTTTTGTGATCCGTGTATATTTCACACTTCTCCCCAAAGAGGTAATGTCTCCAAATTTTCAAAGTGAAGATTACTATAAACAAATCCAAATAATGTGTTGGATATTTTTTCTCATGAACTTTCAATTTCCTTGAATCATAGGCAATGAATTTGTCATTTTGCATCAACACACAGCCCAGACCCTTATTTGAAGCATCCCTAAATACCACAAAAAGTTCTCCACTTGTGGGTAGTGTGAGAACGGATGTAGTTATAAGCCTAATTTTCATCTCCTTGAAGCTCTCTTTTCATTCATCACTCCAAGAAAACTTGACTCCCTTTTGAGTTATCTTGGTAAGAGGGTTTTACAATTGTGAAAAATTTCTCAAAAATCGGCGATAATATCCAACTAACCCCAGAAAGCTATGGATATATGTCACTAATGTTGTCCTCATCCATCCCTCTATTATAGATGTCTTGGAGGGATCCATAGATATCCCATTTCTTGTGATGATATGACCCAATAATGAGACTTCCTTTAACCATAAATCACACTTGTTGTACTTTTCATAGAGCTTCTCCTTTTGCAAGGTCTCTAGTACAGTGCTTAGATTCTCCTCATGCTCCTCCTTGGTTTTGGAGTATATTAGAATATATTCTATAAAGACTACCACAAATTTTTCAAGGTAATATCTAAATAAACTATTCATAAAGTCCATGAATATTGATGGAGTATTAGTGAGTCTGAAAGGCATTACTATGAATTCATAGTGCCTGTATCTTGTACGAAAAGAAGTCTTGGGGATATCCTCCTTCTTCACCCTTACATAGTAATATCCCTCCTGTAAATCCACCTTGGAGGAGTATTGTGATCCATTCATTAATTAATGGTAGAGGATACTTGTTCTTTATCATGATATTGTTGAGCTCATGATAATCAATGCAAAGTCGCATTGACCCATCCTTCTTCTGGACGAAGAGGACGGGTACACCCCATGGGGAAGCACTTAGGTGTATAAACCCTTTATCCTAATTCTCCTGTAGTTCTTTCTTCATCTCCTAAAGCTCCAAAACATTCATTCTATATGGATTCTTGGATATTGGAAACACCCCATGTATAAGATCAATTGAGAATTCAACATCTCTTCTAAGAGAAAGACCAGGCAATTCCTCAGGAAACACTTCAGCAAATTCCCTCACAATAGGCATGTCTTCAAGGATAGATTATTCCTTATACTAAATCATCTGAGAAAGACACACATGCTCATAGGTCATTAATATCCACGCTTGAGATGATGGTGAAAAATAATATTCCTCATCCTTATTTCACTTGTACAGAATTGGGGGTTGATTCTCTATAGGGAGAGTGATTTCCCTCTCACTTCAATTTATGTTGGCTCTATATAAGGAAATCCAATCTATGCTAATAATTGCATCAAATTCCACTAAAGGTAGTATGAAGAGGTTCACTAGAAATTTCAAACCACAAATTGCGATAGGGGAGGAGTTATATTCATGGGATGCAATGATTTCCCCATTTTTTGTTCTCACTTACATATTTTCTTCCATGATTTGTGGTGGTGTTGGGATTTATCTACTAAACTTTCGGGATATAAAAGAATGCGTAGAAACATAATAAAAAAGTAGGTTCTATATTCTTAAATTAATAACTTGCGTACCTATCACCACTTTGTTTTTGGGGTTCTCTACGGTGGCAGTGATGGAAAAAGATCACCCTTGTTTCCTTGGAGTTTGTTTGTTTCCTCTGAAAACCCTTGGATTAGGGAACTGGTTTGAAAATCACTCTGGTTATTTTCAGTTGAAGCAATTAACAATTCATTGAGGGTGGAATAGAGGATTCCTCTCCTCTATCGTAGTAGCAGGTTTTTCTTTCTGACAGTTAATGACCAAGTTCCCTTCTCTTTCACACCTAAATCATTTCCCTATCCCCTTTAGGAAATTTCTAGGGTGCTTCTTTCCACACCTTTGGAAAGTGGGGTGCTATAATTTCTTAGCACCATTGGATTTATCCATCGGTCCTCCAGAATTAAATTCCACTTTCCACTTCGTATCCCCATGATACCCCTGAGGTTCGCCAATCTCCATTTCAACTTTGAGGGTACATCAGACAAGTTTCTCATAGTTATCGAAGTCACGGCTCGTTAGGGCTTTCCGTAGGCTAGGTTTTATCCCACTAAAGTAGTGGTCAACCTTTAATTAAGGGGTAACAACAAAGTCGTAGGTGTATCATGAAACACTTTTTAATTTTTTCTCGTATGCTCCAATGGATTCGTTGTCTTTTTTAATGGGGGAAAGGAAGTCCCTTTCTATCTTAAGTCGGAGGGTGTGCAGAAAATATTTATCAAAAAACATTTTTTAGAAATACTTACATTCCAACACCTCGATCTCTTCCTCGGGCTTTCTATTTTTTTATAAATATCCACCATTGATCAGCTTCACCCTCCATATGATAAGTATCCAGAAGAACCTTATCTTATTCAGAACATTGAAGGATGGAGAAGATCTTTTCAATGGAGTTGATCCATTGTTCGAAAATGGAGGGATCGCATGACCCATTAAATGTAGGAGGCCTTTGTCTCATGAATCTTTCAATTGAAGCTTGTTCTTTCTTATGGGGGTTGAACATTCCTCTTGACCCATGATTCTATTCAAAACATGAGTTAACTAAGAAAGTATCATGATAAAGTTTGTGATTCTCATTCCCATCGAATTGGGAATCTCATTAGAACAGTCATCACATTGATCTCAGCATTGGTTGTTATCCCTAGTCCTCCTATTACCGGTCATTAGATGGAATAAAAGGAAAGTTAGGGGTAACACATAAAGGGGAATCCAATGATAAAAAGGGATAACTTATAAATTACATTTATTTCCTTAACATATATATGTTATCCATGATATAGTTCCCAACATATATTCTTAGGGGATTTTTTTTAAATTCCCTTAATAAAGTTTCATACTAATCTCATCAATTTACCAAAGCATATCCCTCAGGAGTGTTGTAACCAAGTGTGCAGCAAGGCCCATTATCATGCACCAGTTCCCGTTCGAGTCTAGCTCAAAGCGGTGTTTTTGGGTTTTACCCCTAGATACATCTGTGTCGGAGCTTCCTCTACCTTCTCGTATCCAGAAAAGGATGTATTTTCTTGATAAATCACTTCCTCAATACTCGCCAAAATTTAGGGAAGTTTTTATTATACATAGTATTATCCCTAAGGCTTTTACTATGTTTTTCTAATCCTAATCCCAAAAATAAATAAAAACTATCCTCTGATACCAACTATAACAACCCTTATCTTTATTACACACACAAACATGATTTATTACATAAATTTATCTTAAGAAAACTCTGAGGATCGAGATTTCTAGTTTCTTGGGAAAATTAGGAACATTACATAACAACTTAGAACATAAAACACAACATCTTTATTTAAAACTTATTTTACATGACCACAACATTCCTTCGTACTTAGCATTGCATGGGATAACCTGAGAACATGCATAAGAAAAGGGTGGGATATAAATCGCATTAAGGGAGTAAACAAGTTATAACATGAATAATATAGTACATTCTAGGAAATAGGAATATCAATGGGGCACAAGAGAAACATGAACATAAAGTCATGATATAGAATGATTATCATAACATGGAAATGTGGCAACAACATTTAACATGATATTAGCATGATCCAAGTATCATTGCACATGGAGCATGAGTAAACACTCATTTCAATTGTATTATCATGAGCAAGCCCTAATTTAACTTGATGTATCCTAATACTAATCTTTACCCAATGCATTAGAGTGCTATCAGGGTGCACCCTTCTTAATCATTTCATTTCATGCATAAGTGTACCTCATAGATCATACAACATGGATTCATTAAAAATCATAATTTATTCCATGAACAAGAGATATGGAATACATAAATGTAAGTCCTAAATCAACAAGTATGTGTTCATAAATTTTAATACCCTTTCTAGAGAAATGGATATGGTATTCACTTACATGATGATTTTGGAATGGAAATATTAGTGTAACTTCGGTAGCATAACGATGTCAAATAGAAATCATAAAATGGGTTTATGAGAGATAAAGGGGTATCTCATAATTTATACATGTAATGGATAGTAAGGGGGTAATTTAACATAATATCCCAACATATGTAATGAAATTTGGATGAATAATATAAAATAATTTCTTGAATGTAAATGAGAAGAGATAAATTCTTTACGGAATTTCAACATGTTAATGGGTGTACATGACAGGCATTAATGAGAGAGAAAGATATATATTGTCATTAAAACATAATTAGGGAAGTATGGGAGAGGTGAGAAATCATACCCCAACATTTTTAATTGAATAAAAAATTAATAACAACATAAAGAAACTTGGACAAAATGAGAAAGGAAGAAATCCCTTACTTGGAAATGTGATCCCAAAGGCTTGGGAGAGGTTTGAGAGAGGCTTATTGGGAGCTTGTAGCACCTTGGGAGGATACTAGAGAGACAAGGATAGAGTATGGACATGATAAAATTGTTTTTAGTGAAGATAAGTGGGATATTGGATGGGTTTATGTAGGAAAAGAGAGGGAATTCTTTATTATTTAGGTTTTGGACACCACACATTAAACTAGTAAAAACCACAAACCAACCCATGGATTTTTCCCATGATTTTTTCCAAAGGGGATTGTAAAACATTATTTTATAATTCCAATGGACAAAATTCTTAAAATATCAATCTTTCTTATGTGCAGGTGAGTTACACTCTCAAGGAAATCATTTTAAAAGTTAAAATGTTTTATAAGTCTTGGAGGGTCCACTAAAGAACCATAAAATTAATCAAACAATCTAAAGTCATATTATTTTAATGTTAAAACATATATTGGATGAAAAAAATTATATTATTTTATTACATCACTATTGGGTCATTATAATTTCAGAAAACACATTATATATTTCAACGGTATTTAATATTTACCCAAAAATCCGACTATCTCAGAAAATTATGAAAAGTTCAACGTTTGATAATTTCAACATCCTGATTTCAAAAAAAAATATTTTAGCTAAATAATTTTATAAATATGTGAATTTATACTTTTAAAATAAAAACCAAATTTTATCGAAAATTCATGGGTTTTGACAAAACATCTTTCAAACCTTAATAAAAATTACAATTGTATTCATAAAAAATTATATGATCATTTATATTTAATAAAAATTAATTTAGTAATAATATTTTATTAAAATATTATTTAATTTAAAAAATCCATTAATTTATCAAAATAGATTTTTTAATTGAATATTAATTAAAAATACTATTTGTGCTTTAAAAACTATTTACAAAGTAACAACAATAAAATGAATGTATGTTATTTATTCTATATAATAATAATGCACATAATCATAGTGCTAGGGTCTTCTTACATAACCCCTTATAACACCCGCATAAGGCCTAAGGGTTAGGTGTGCGATAGTGATAGACTCTTGGGGAGGCTCAGATAATATCGTTCGGGTGGTAATCTCTATTAACTTCCACTTCTCCCATAGGTGGTTCCATTAAAGCTTAAAGTCTTAAGGCTTTTCTTGGGCTTGGTCAAGTGCAAAGCCCAGTAATGCTACCTCCTTTATGAGCTTCGACAAATGGGCTTCTTATGGAGCAGTTCTACTGGATGAGGCCACCGCTTCCTTTGTCTGAGTAAATTGGATTTTTTAAAGCCCTATATTTATACTAATCATGTGGTCATTGTTCAATGTCTATATTAGAAATTGTAATAATTCTTAATGGTATTTTAAAATCCAAAAACATAAAACCAAGGAAGTTCATATGTTATATAACTATTTTACATAATAAGACATTTAACTAGATCAAGAGGAATTTTCATTAACAAAATTTTGAGTCGTTACAATCTCCCAATGAGTGCCAGGGTCTATGATATTTGGGGGGAGTTCTGACTGGGTGGAAGGGGTTGGTGGAAAGGTAGAGGATTAAGGACCGGTTGCAGTGGGTGAGGTTTATGGGGTAAAAGACGGTGGCGCAATGAATGGGAGATGCAGATGAGTAGTCATCTAGTGAATATTTTCTATAATACACTGATGAAGGCTCCAAAACTCGGTGGGGGTGGGATGGCTGGTAGCTGTGATGGAGGAAGGAATGGGTAGCAGTGGTGTGGTGGAGGTGGGCAGCTATGAAATTGGGGCTACTTCTGCTACGTCGTCTACCATCTTAGGGGGTGAAGGTGCTTGTACACCTAGCACCCAAAAGTAGTGATCATCATCATTTTCCAGAATCCTCATCTTGTGAAAGATCACAAGATCAATCAGTTCCACTGTTCCAATAGAGGTGAGGGGTAGAGAGGCCTCGAAAATGCTGAGAAAGTGGTCCAGTCGAGCAATAAAAGAGCCTCCCATGAGCGTGTCGCGATTTCTATGAGTTAGTGATCTGAAGTATGAGGCGATCTAGGCTGCCATATTGATTAGAAGACCACCCATGGCATCTGACAAAATCATGACATTCATCTAGCTGACGCTTCCATGCATCTCACCTTGTGGAAACCAACCATGTTCCATGTCATGATGTAAAATGTGCAAAGCCAAGCCCTAGAGATGAGTTGACTTTGTGAGTTGAGGATCATGATGTGACTGGGGGTTACAGGCTATCAATAGCCACAACTTCATAGAGATATCATGAGGCGGCTGGAGCTGAATCATTGGGTAAACATCAAAAGAGACAAACTCCTCATTATAAATGCCAAGCCCAACACCAAACTCAACAAGAGATAGCTCGTGTGGGCGGTCGTTGATGTGAAATCATAGAGTTTCAATGCTCATCTCGAGGGTGGACAATAATTCCAAAAAACAACTCTCAGAATGTCTCCTCGTGGACATCAAAAATAGTTCTGATGTGCAGAGTGTTGATGAGGTCATCCACGTCATCGGCAATGTTCAGCTGGGTGAGTGTCCGCAGGTCCAAAGTCTTGTTTTTTCACATGGGTTTCACCTGTATCTTCATAAGATTAACCCGAATCACCAGATTGGAGAATCATAGGATGGGTTACAGGTACAGATCATCATCACTGGATGTTGTCATAGTGTCAGACCGCACATGAGGAGCTTATGTTGTGCATGTAGTGGCTGGTGCAGACAGTTCATTTTTGGTGGTCCACGGACACTTGTAAGTAGGCTAGTTCTTGGATGGTGATGATGAGTAGGTGGATGTTTAAGAGGATGTGTAAGGTTGGGGGATTTTTTTCCATGCCATGGCAGTAGGAGGGGGTGCAACGGGGAGAAATAGGTGAGAGGGGGTGTGTATTAGGGTAGAAGGATAGGGGAAGAGGGTGTGGTGAGGGTTTGTGAGAGGAGGGTGCGGAGGGGTTTTTAATAGAGGGGAAGGGAGAGAATGATGGGGGGTTTGTGGGGTGTGGGTAGGTGCAATGGGAAGGAGGAGTGGAGGAAGATGAGGGGTTGGGTTTTTAGCAGCACGGGTCATGACTATTCAGGCTGTGACCTACGGTGTTATTAAAAAAACAGCAAACCACCCAAGTACATGATGTGTAGAGACTTTTCACGTCATGTATGGGGAAAAAATATGAAATTTAAGGGGAAAAAATGTCGTGTACTTGTGTTACACGATGCGTACTGTGTTGTGTTTGTCCCATTATAATGATCAATCTTTATTCGTGATATTTTTAGATGAAGATCCTAATCTAAGCTAACTATAACTTTCCTAACCTGGGATGCCTCCCATTCAACACTTCCTTTAACGTTGGGAGCTTGACTTCGTTGATGGTTCAGTGGAACTTGAGGCTGAGGATATAGCCTGCATGGAACGGTTCCTGAAGGATTTTTAATCTTTTTCCATTGACTTTGAATGGTTGTTCTCCATCGCATTGAATTTCAATTGTGCCGTAAGGAAAAAATTGGATGACTGTTAAAGGACCAGACCATCATGACTTCAATTTTCCTAAAAATATTTTAAGTCTTGAATTGAATAGAAAAGCCTTATTTCATGGAATGAAAGTATGTCATTCAATTCATTGTTTGTGCCACTTTTTTTCCTTATAAATCCTTGTGTTTTCATATGCATCTCTCCTGATTTCCTCCAATTCTATCAATTGCAATAACCATTCCTCTATAGCCTTTTCTAGATCGATATTCATTTTCTTAAAGGCACAGAATGAACGATGTTCCAATTCCACCAGAAGATGAAATGGTTTTCCATAAACCATTCTAAATGGGGTGGTTCCTATGGGTGTTTTATATGTAGTTTGATATGCCCATAATTCATCATCCAGTTCTAGGATCCAATCACTTCTTCTTATGTTGACTGTCTTTTCTAAAATTTTCTTCACCTCCCTATTTGACAATTCAACTTTCCCACTTTTTGTGGGTGGTAGGTAGTTCTGGTGTTGTAGCGAATTTTATATCTTTCAATAATCTTTCACACTAGATGGTTTACGAAATGTGTTCCGCGATCACTAATGAGTAATCGTGGAAATCAAAAAAGTGAGAATACATTCTTTGAAGAAAAATCATGACTAAATTTTTTGTTTCATGTGTTGTGGCCTTGGCTTCAACCCACTTGGAAACATAATAAACTACAACTAGAATATAACTCTTACTATGTGATGAAGGAAATGGTCCCATGAAGTCAATACCCAAAATCAAAAACTTAAACTTCCATAATGGGGTTTTTTGGAATCTCATTTATTTTACTAATATTCCATGTTCTTTGGAATTTGTTGCATTGATGGAATAATATCCTAGCATCATGGTGAAATGATGTCCAAAAAATCTTCTTTGTAGGATTTTTTCCATTGTGCGCTCTGGTCCATAATGGCCTCCAGTTGGTGATGTGTGGAAAATTTTGATCACATGTTGTATCTCTTCCTCTGGTACACAGCATCATAACAAGTCGTCAACACAATGCTTAAATAGTAATGGTTCATCCCAAAAGTAGTGTTTGGTATCGGACAAAAACTTCTTGTGTTGCTGGTATGAAAGGTCATGATGGAGGTATCCTATGGAAAGATAGTTGGAAATGTCAGAAAACCAAGGCTAGGTTATGACACTAAACAATGTCTCATCAAGAAAGTCTACTTCAATATCAGCCGTTCTATATTCTTTAATGATGGTCAAGGGTAATCATGAAAGGTGGTCAGCAATGAAATTTTATGTTCCCTTAGCGTCCTTAATCACGATGTCAAATTCTTGAAGCAAGAGAATCCAGCATATCAATATTGGTTTTTCACCCTTCTTTCTCATCAGGTATCGAAGGGTGGCATGATCTATATGGATGATGAATTTGGATAAAACGGGGTATGAATGGAACTTTTGAAGGCATAAACTACGGCTATGATCTCATTCTACATAGTCATAAAATTAATCTAGGATTAATTCAATTTGTGGCTAGAATAATAGATTGGGAAGAAGATGTTGCCTACACGTTGCCCGAGTATAGCTCCTACAGCAAGGTCACTGGCATCACACATAAGCTCAAATTCTTTTTCCAAGTTTGGTGCAATGATAACTTGAGACACAATCAGACTATTTTTTATTGTTTCAAAATCTTTTCTACATTCCTCAGTGAATTAAAAAGAGGTGTCCTTTGACAAAAAATGTGTAAATGGATGTGAAAATTTATCAAAATCTTTTACAAAACATTTGTAGAATCTAGCATGACCAAGGAAACTTCTGATCCCTTTTATGGTTGATGGTTCTGGTAGATCTTTTATGACCTTGATTTTAGAGGGATCAACTTCAATGCCTTCTTTAGAGATTTTTTTTCCTATCACAATTCCTCCTTCCACCATGAAATGGCATTTTTCCCAATTCAGTACTATGAATTTCTTCTTACAACATTAGAGAACCAGTTATAGATTGCTTACACAGACATCAAATGATCTCCCATAGATAGTGAAATCATCCATGAATATTTCGAGAAATTATTCCACCATATCATGAAAGATGTGTTTCATGCATCTTTGTAATGTTTCTGGTGTGTTTCACATACCAAATTACATGTGTCTATACATGAAAGTACCAAAGGGGAATGTGAAGGTGGTTTTGGGCCAGTAAATGGGGTCTACTGAAATTTTATTGTATCATGAATAGCCATCTATGAAATAGTAGAAATCTTGTCCCACAATACTTTCATTCATTTGATCCATAAAGGTTAAGGGGAAATTATATTTCCTTGTTTCTATATTCAAAAATCTTTAATCCACGCAAACTCTCCATCCAATGATGGTGTGTGTTGAAATGAGTTCATTATCCTCTGTTCTTGTTATTGTGAGTCCTCCCTTTTGGGATTGACTTGGAGGGGACTCACACATTCACTATCTGAAATTGGAAATATTATTCCAGCATCCATAATTTTTTACACTTCCTTCTTGACAACCTCCTTCATTGGTGGCATGATCTACCTCTGAGGTTGTCTTTTGGGTTTTTCATTCTCCTCTAGAATGATTTGGTGGCTGCATTCTGAAGGATTTATTCCCTTAATATATTTCACTACCTAGGAAATCAATTTCTTGTGCCTTTTTAGGACATCAACCAATTGTTCTTATTATGCCAGAGATAGCTCGGCGTTGATAATTATGGGTAAAGAGAATGACTCCCCTATGTATGAGTACATCAATGTTATAGGTAAGGGTTTCAATTCTAACTTGGGTTGCTGAACGAAAGATGGGATAAATGGTGGTGTGGTGTCTCAGGTAATTTTTTCAATAAATTTTACTTCCTCGAAGTCATAGTCATTCTCCTTGAATGATCCTGAATCATTTGTATCTTCCTCAATAGCCATGTACTTCTCTTCTTTCTGAGAAAGAGATTTTTCATGATAGCCAATCGGGCCATCTGGTTGTTGTGTAACTTTTATCAGATTAAACACCACTTGTTATTCAACAATTATGAATATGATACATCCTTTATTAACATCTATCAAGGCCTTCCCTATTTCTAGGAAGGGTCTTCCAAGAATAATCAGGACATCTCTTTCCTCTTCCATGTATAAATCTATAAAGTCTGTTGAGAAAATAAATTTTCTGACTTTAACTAGAACATATTCAATATTACCATGTGAGTATTTGAATGAACGATTGACCAACTGTAAATATAATCTTGTTGCCTTGATCTCTTGGAGTCTGAGTTTGTGGAAGAAACTCATTGGCATTAGATTTATGTTGGCTCTAAGATCACAATGTTTTTTCAAATTTACACTCTCTTATGGCACAAGGGATTGAAAATCTTCCAAGATCTATCATCTTTGGTGAGATATTCTATTATATAATCGTAGACCATTATTCATTTAATGATATGACTTCAAGGTCTTATATCATTATTTTTTTTGATATCAAATCCTTGAGAAATTTATCATAAATCGGCATTTGAGCGATTCCCTTATCAAAAGGAATGTAGATATGCAACTGCTTGAACATTTTGAGAAACTTTTTGTATTGGACCTCCTACCTACCTTGACTTTCTCTTTTTGGAAAGGAAAGAGGTGGATTGTATGGAGGTGGGGCTACATAAATGGGTTCATTATGTTTTTTCGGGGTTTTCTCCTTCTTAGTTGGAACTGTTTTTGGTGATGATGTAGGGGAAACTTCTTCTTCCTTTTATAACGTTTTCTTAGGTTCTTCTTGTGTCCTTGATTCCTTTGGTTTTTAAAAGTTCAACAATTTTATGCTCCTCAACACTATAGCCTTATCCTCCTCTCTTGGATATGTCTTAGTGTTACCTAGTAGGGTACCTGGTAGTCTCTCAGATAAGGTCTTTGAGATTTGACCCATTTGTATCTCCAAATTTATTAAATCTGCACATTGATTTTGTATCTCAGTCTCATGTGTAGTAATCCGTTGATCATATTTCTAAACGAAAGAGGTTAGGATATTATCCAAGTTGCATTAGGGTGGTGTAGGTTCCTATTGTGGTCTTGGATGGGTGGGCGGAAACTGTTGTTGAGGTCTCAGAAAGGGTTATTGTAGATATGTATGTTATTGTGCTCTCGAGATAGGGTTTATTGGTGGATACCCTAGTGGTATCTAATTGTAAAACTGGGCTTGACTACTATGCTGCTGAAAATACCCTTTATTGGTCTAAGGCTATTTTTGAGTAGGCATCTACTGATAAAATGGATATTGTTGTTGAAATGGTTGATTTTTTTTTATTTCAATTGACATAATTACAATCTTGTAATTATTTATAGACTGCTTTATAGTCTTGGTACATGTGCGGTCCACTGCACATCTCACGTGACTTGATCTCCATGACTGGGGAAGGGGAAGGTTGTTTGGTAGGTACTTGAAATGAATTGAGATTTTTAGTTAGCACCTCAACTTGAGCTTCTAACCTGGTGATCTCATCAACATGGTGGATTCCATGTCATAGTGGTCCACGGTCACTTTTCCACATACTAGTATTGTGGGAAACTTCATCAAAAATATCTCTTTCTGCTTCAAGTGTTTTAAACATCAAACCTCCATCTATGGTGGCATCAAAAAATGTTCATGTTGTTGGCTAAAGTCCATGATAAAATGTCCGCATTTTAATCTAGGTGTCAAGTCTCTAATATATACATTTTCTCATGAGTTCTTTGAATCGATCTCATGCTTCCCATGAAAATTCTCCATATTCTTGAGCAAAATTATGAATGTCATTCCAAAGTTTCCAAGTTTGTATTGCTGGAAAATACTTATCCAAAAACTTTGTGAGTTCATCCCAATTCATAATGGACTCAGGGGTATTATCTTTTGATCCAATATTTTTCTCAGTCTCTAAGTGAAAATGGGAAGACATGAATTATTATAGCATCAGATGACACTCCCTAGTTGCGAAAGGTGTCACAGACTTCTAGGAAGTTATAGATATGTTTTTGGGTATTTTTTCTTTGAAAACTATTGAATTGTCCCATGTTCTAGATCATATGGACGAGTCCAAGTTTGATTTCAAATGTGTGGGCTTTAATTGGTGGTCGAATGATGCTTGGTGTAGCCCCATGGATTAATGGTAAACCATAATCCATAATGGATTTTTCTGGTTGCATTGAGTGCTCTACAAATTGATGATTTAACAGGTTGGGTCCCACATTTTGATGTTTCTCATACATTGTTGATTGGAAAAGTGACAACAAATTCCTTTCGATCTCGGGATTGAAGTCCTATGGTTTTTGTGCTTCAAGGTTCCTTGATCGGGTCAAGGGACCTTGGTACATGCACTTGACAAAATGAAGGAGAATACATAAAAAAAGAGCATCTGGAAAGAAGAAATAGGATGAGAAAAAGGTAATACTAGGTCAAAAAACTAGAGTTCTTGAAGAAAAGGGTGTTGCCTCCCCGAAAATGGTGTTATAAATTTGATGTTCCTTTTGCGTGGGGGTTTCGTTACTTTATCTACTGTGGATAAAATTTAGATTTTTTATTTTTGGTCACGAACTTATTCTAACTATGAAGGTGTAGTATAGTAGTAATGAGGGGTAAATTCCACAGGAAGACTGATATTTTTGGTTTTGAGGGAATCTAGTTTTCAGACCCATAAGGGAGTCCTTTCTAAAGTCTTATGTTTGGGAATTCTGAGCTAAGTTATAATTTTGGATATCTTATTTTAACAAATGAGGGATCAATATCGAGTGAGTGTCTGGGTGAATGATGTCTTTTAAGTATAACCTTGGCAAGATCCTATGACTTAGTCTGTAAAGAAAAGAGGGATCACTAGTTGACTTTGGTCTTAGTCTCTTAACTCTACCTAGGAAGTTTCTATTCTATGTTCAGGAGATAGAAATAGCCTAAGTGCATTACATTCGGATTCTTAAGCATAAAGCTTCCTGAGCTAGTGGTCATAGATCATTCAACATCAAGTAGTATAGGGTCATTTTCTTGATTATCTTATGGTCAGAGGTGTTCATAAAAATGAGTTAGGCCTTGGATTTATATCCTAATTACTATTTCAGTTGGACTTACCAAGTTTATATTTAACCATGAATGTTAATTTTACCAACACATCGCTCGATCCCTACCCCTGAAAGATTTAGCTACTCATAATGGGGTAGAATGCAGTTGAATAACTAAGTGATAATATAGCTAATGGATTGATAAACATTGATGAAATTAGGATCATACAATAGATGTGTAAGTGATAATTGAAATAACATGAAAAAATAAATTCACAATTATAACTATAACTTACTTGGAAAAAGGAAGGAAACTTGAATCTAAGCGGAACTTGAATGTGTTGAAGAATGGAAGCTCCACAGCTCTAGGATTATTCAAAGTACACAAAAATGAGAATAAATTGAGAGTTGGAGAGAAAAAGTGTGAGAGACTTTGTAAGGAATCTAAAGGGATAAAAGAAACTTGTCTAGAAGTGTCTTAAAATCTCTTCCACTTATCTTATTATATAGGTTATTTTGGTCACGTGTACCTATGGTACACGATGTGTACCCTTGATCCATGTCAACTTCCTGTGGATCTCCAGCGTGGCACATGGTTCTCGCACATTAAGAGGTTTGACTAGGTATACTATGTGTAACTATTATTCATGAAATTCACCCAAAATATATTCTGCTTGTGTGCAGATTCTCCATGGATTTCTCGTCCGACATTTTGACTGGGCATCATTTCATGTATGAGGAGTTCTCGACATGTAGTGGATTTTCCCTATAGGCTGCGTGGTTTGGTTATGACTAGCTTCAGAACTTGAAGTTAGGTTGTGAGCTTTAGGTACATAATGTGTATGAGGAAATCATGTCGTGTAATCAGTCAGGTTTGCACCTTTTTTCCTGCTCTCTCTTGAAAACCAGTAAAGCCTTTATTATTTAAAAATTAGACATATACCATGTGCATTATCGCATATTTTAATGAAAATCAATGAATGAAGGACAAAAAAATCTATATATGAAGTATACTTATCACTCGTCCTCCAGCTTCTCCCCATCAGTATCTTTGACATGGTTCCAAAGAGTATCTATTTTATGTGGCATGTCATCCTTCCCATTGTGTCCTCCAGTAGCCTTATGCCACTTCTATATTCTAGATGAGCTCCTAAAGTAATAGGTAGGCTCATCTCTACTTGCCTTAGGGATGAGTATGTCATCCATTTTCCCGAATCCATAGAGTATCAGCCTCTTGCATATTGGATACCCCTTTTGAGGTAATTTTGGTAGTGCAATGAGTAAGTCATGTTCTGAGATGCTCTAAACACTCTCCCTAATCATCATTTTCCCAAAAATTTCTTACCAATGAGAGGCAGAATCATTGGCTCCTTCAGTGGCCATATTGATAAAGAATTATGAGTTTTTATGGGTCTATTTTTTGAAGATCACTGGTCGTAAAGATTGGTTTTCATTGGTCATCTTCATGGAGGTCATTTCCCAAAGGTTTGGTTCACGTAACTCTTTTTATAGAGAATTTTTCTTGGATATAAGGTCTCGGAGATGGTGAGATTTGCGAGTGAAAGGGGTAGAAATCACAAGACACACGTAAAGGTGTTGAGAATCACAAAAAGAGATCACAATATTTTATATTCATGAAAGTATAGTGATCACCTTAAGGGGACTATCCACTATTTATAGTCATACAGTTAGCTACAAATTCATGATGGTCTTCATAAAGAGAGCATCTTGAATGGGCTCCATGAATGAAATTCATGAATGGGAATTGATTTCTAACATTTGGTGATTCTATCTCATAATCTGAACCTCCTTTTCCCCAAAATCTCCCATTCTCAGGGGTCCATTTTTTAATGTTGAAATACGTGTGTCATGGGAAATATCAAGGATGGCATATCCAGTTCAAGGAGAATCTAAGCCCAAAATGGCCAAATATCCCTCTAAGAGTCTTATTTTTTAATCTCACTATCTTCATGAAAGTATGTGTCTCAAAAATATCTAGGTATGAGGATATTCTTTATGATAATGAAATGTATTAATGATCACCTTCATGAAATATCAATATAGAGTCACATAGAACTTTGTGACCATGCAGATAGTTGACAGTATTTTTTACGAAGTGACATTCAGAGTCATGAAGCCCCACCTACTCATAAATATCATAATGCTTCATGAAAGCCTCCAATAAATGTTACACCCACATAAATATAAATACCCCTTATGTATGGAATTTAAGGGAGCAATGACATTTCGACTTCTGAAAATTGATCCCTATTTGCAAACCACATGAGATTCGTGAATGAAATAAAACATAGATCACAAAAGGTATCTAGTCATCATGAAACCACCTACCTTATGTTATTTAGAGCCTCCACCTAAATTGGATATTACTTTCATGATGTTTTATGTCCTTTTTGGAATAAGAATGCCCGATGAGGCACTTGATGCTTTGTGGATTATTCATACTTCATGAAGCACTCCCCCTATGAATCAAAACATCACTCTAAGGGTGGGGAACCCTGTTTCACAAAGAATTCCCCTTTATAAATCCCCTGACCTCTATAAGGCACCTGACCTTCATAAATAACCTATTCGTGAGTCTCCAAGATTTTTGAAACCTCTCTAATAGTCCTCTCTATGGTTTCTACCTTCTATTGAAACCCCTTTCTGAAGGTTGAGTGGTCAAAACCCCTTTACAAATCTAGGACCAGTTCATCTACACCTAGAGTCCCCATATAACTAGTTACACCTACTCCTATGTCCACCCACGTCACTCCAAGTTTATCTAAGCCCTCTAATTATCATGTTACTTTTAATCATAGGTACCTTGACACCTTTTTCTTATAAGCATATGAACTAAATCGTCAAACTCATGAATGAAAACTCCTCCACCGAAGTTCCAACACCATGTCCCTCCCAGTAGAACATGATTTTTGGTCACATAAGCCTTAGGGGTAAGGAGTGATTCCCCCCATGTCTGAGTTTCATGACGTAAAACTACCTAGATCCACGTCCAATTTGTAAGACATAAAATGCACAACAAAATCCTCAACACATGATGTAAAACAGTATCCTTACCCTATGTGATGAACATAGGATGCCCCATGTATGATCATCTAGATATTCCACCCTCTCCCACCATAGATAATTATACTATAATTATAGTCACCTTCTATGCATAATAAACATCCCTTATAGACTCTCCTTTCACAACACGAGCATCTTTACCACCTGAATTTAAACTACATGGATCGGTAATATCACATGAACATAAATTGAATCATTGAAATATGTTAGTTATTATACCTATATACTAAACACTGTATGTAGGACGCCTCCCCAAGGTAGAATCCAATCATTGGTAAACTTAGGTGTGACATATTCTCTCCTAGGGACTCACCTCCCTAATCTGCCTTTTTAGGGTGTTCTGATCCATTGGTAAACTATCTAGGTTCTCCCACCTAGGTATGAACCTCCCATATCCACTACCATGAGTCATTATGATCCATTGGTAAACTATATAGGTGTTATCTCTTAGAGACACACCTCCTGGATCTTCCTCTTCAAGGTGTTCTAATCCATTGGTAAATTGTTCAGGTTTTCCTTCCCAGGGACACACCTCCTTGATCAGCCTCCACAGGGAATTTTGATCAACCAAACCATCACTATAAAGCATTAAAATCATGCCCTGACCAATTTATATAAGACTTTAGGACTTGTCTCCATAATATGTTGATCTTTTTCCCCTCTATGTCTCTATGAGATGTTCTGATCCATCTCTATAAGACGTTAAGCTTGTTCCCCTACCCATCTCAACCAACCATTGTGAATTTCCTCCATAGAAGGTATAACTTTTGACATGACCCATAATACATACTCCATTAAATAGACATGGGATTCTTGAGATCAAAAAACTTGGAAGACTTACGTCTCAGGTGTCAATTACCTCATGATCGACACATGATGCCTTGGGTTCTACACCTAAGATTCCTTATATGAGATTCCCTCCTAAGAGGAATATTTACAAGTGACCAATGTGTCCAATGCCCAGACATGCCTAGAGATTCCCAACATGACTACTCCCCTAACCAAAGGTTTCTTCTCTATCAAGATAGAAGCAGTGTAATTAACCAGAAACCGCATAGAGATTGAACTGGGAATGAGTTCCACAAACGTGACTTAAATATATGAGGGAGACCTGGACTAGGAAAAAAGCTCCATGGAAGATTCCATGGATATAGGAATTTATATCTCGTCATCCCATTTAGATCAAGGAGAAAACATCATTGATGAATGTGATAAAATTCATCTGTGTTTGGAATATGGGAATGAGGGGTAACAAATGCTCCACACATGTGGCCCCGATGAAAGCATCAAAAACATCCTCTCACCATATTTTGGAAATAATATGAATGGGTGAAACCCAAAATTATTAATATTTACCAAATAATAGTTCTCAGTGATGATATTTTTTGGGACCTAATTCCTATATTTACCATCTAAATTTGGAAATAATAAAACATTAAGTAATATGGAACGGGTAAAACCGGTCCGCTATGAGAATCCTAGGAAACATAGACCAGTTAAATTCAATAATTCTCTAGTGGAATATCTGGAAATACTTATCTAAAATAAAATAAAAATATTTCTCGTGAAAACCACTTGATTGAAACCTCAATGTACAAGGTGACACTATAGATTGATATATAAGAGTTTATCCCAACTAATTTGAATGTTATTGAAAAAATCACTCACCATTATATCCATTTTCATTCCCCAACCACTATATTGTAAATTATTTTATTTATTTATTAGATATTAACCATTAAATAAATTTTCAGGATGATATAGTCTAAAATATTTAAGTTTTTGGAATATCAATAAAGGAAAATGATTGGTGCGTAATTAATAGAAACATTATGGGGAATGTGTGAATGAGTATATAATTTGATAGAACTAAAAAAAGAGTTATATAATGGTTTGACTAATCATGCAGCCTTCCCATGAAGGATGCTCAAGATCCTCTAGTATGGGTCACATAGTTGGTGCATAGTTTTGTCAACTATGGGATAATACCATTATAAAATTAAATACTTTACATAAATGAATTTAAAAATACTCCCTCACCCCATCCTTGTCCTATCTCTCTATCTTTCTTGATTCCTTCCTAAAGGGGATCTCTCTTATGTGACTACCTCTCATTTGGCATCCCCACTTCTCATGATATTAGAGAGCTTGACCTAGTTAAGGAAATCCTTAATTCATTCTCTTCATTCCTCTTCTTTCTTCTTCATTGTATCTTCTTCCCCATCATAATGTGCACATGAGGAAAATCAATAAATGGATGTTTTCGTCTAATTTTAATGTGGACCAATATAAATAGTTTCTTTTTTGTGCATAGTTTTCCTCTCATATTTTAGGCTCCTTTGGAATTTTTATAGTGGATTTAAGCCCCAGTTAACAAAGGCATTGGTTTCCATGTATGATTCGATCATGCTTTGCTCTTTGATTTTTTAACCAATTATTTCATAGACATCTAATCCATGTTTTATAATTATAAAAAAAATAGTATTAATAAAATTATGTAAATTGATAATATGTAATAATGAATTTACTTTAATTTTTTATGAATTCAACTTGTTTTTATATTAAAACATATTGGTTTAAAATGATGGTCCAATGTTTACAAGAAGTATTTTTAAAATTTTATTGATTGGACCCTAAAAATAAATTATGAGTTATTAAAATTTATTTTGGTCTCCAATGATAATTCTCTTATACAACATAATATTTACATGTCATTCTAAGTAATAATTGAAGTGATAAACATTAATAAGGTGTTTAAAATTTTATTTTAATTGAAAATATTATGATTCCATAATTACGTTTACTTATCCAATTATTATACACATATACATATATATTTATATATATATATATATATATAATTCATTCAAGTTAACATGAAAACATGTGAATTTTTTCAATGATGGAAATATTTAAATGTGTGTGTAATTTTATATGGGAATAATGAGAGGGAAACTATAATGATTTTAAAATTTATTCTCCAAGAAAGTTTTCAAATAGGTTTTAAATTGTTTTTATAAATAAAATTATATCAAACCCATCATTTTACACATATTATTATATTATTTTTAAACATAAATATCCAATAAATACAAAAAAATTATTTTGAGGGCTAGTTTATTTGGAAAACTAGGTAAATAGAACAACATAAGAAACTAAAACACAAAATATTTAATTCTATTCTCCTAATTGAGCTCTGAAATCTCTTGGATCTCCTAAAACCAACTAGGATATCCTAGGGAATACAAGAAATAAAGGGTTGATCTAAAAATCCCAGTAAGGGAAACAAGATATCATAAAAGAGAAGCAACATGGGTAATCACATGGGATCATAAAATAATGAACATTGTATCATAAGATAATAGAAACATAGGAATTGTGGTTGAAAAATAAAACAAGACACAATCATGGGTCAATTCTAACTTTCTATACAATACCAAATGGTGGACACAGAGTCCCACAATGGATTAGGTTTAAACCCTAATCCCATACATAAAGTCTCATGTGACTAAACCTTTACCAAATTCATTGGAGTGATATCTTGACTCAACCATCATGAAATTTTCATGATTTATGTATTCCAAAAAAAATTAAATCAATCATATGTAATAAATATAAGAATTCCCCATAAAAAAATGGGTTGCACAATGTTTTCTCATATCATAATCAAATGAAATTTTTTAATAAAGGAATTTGTGAGATGAATATAAGGCAGGAATTACCCAATAAATGTAAGGGATAGTATTCTGGGAATAGATTTGAGAGATATATATACATAATTTATAACAATTCCATAACATTAATGTTTGTTGTCGCTGTTGAAAATGTCTTTAATTGATTACATGGAATATTTATTTAGGAAAATACCCTTTTAAATTTGAAAACACATCTTCAAAATCTAAATATTTCCAAAAAATTATAGACAAAATATTATTGAAAAGTAGATACTTATAAAGAAATAATCATATAATTTAGTGTTCATGATGGTGAAAATTTTCATACATATTATATAAGTTAAAAGAAAATATTCCTTTCACACTTTACTAAAAAAATCTGAAAGTACCTTTTTCATAAAGAAAAAAAGATTCATTTTATACCATTTTTTACAAAGTAAAACATTGGTAAAAAATTTGTAATAAATAATTGGAAAATATTAAAAATATTTTTTAAAATATCTTCCAAAAAATATGGATATGAAAGAAAAATCATTTTCAACCAAAAAGGGAAATCAAGTTGGATTTTATTAAAAATAATTTATCAATAATTTTAAGTACCAAAGAGAGACAAATGGTTTTTATAAATGAAAATTTCATGAATAAACTGAGGATAAGAAATTGAAAATGCGTTTATTAGACAATGATCAATTCATTTACTACAATGTAAATTCAAGCATCAACGATCCCGATTAAAATGAGATTGAAGCATAAACCCTAACTTATTGGATGACATTTGAATCATAACCCCATGAAAGAAATAACTTCATTTTAAATATTAAATGAAATTAATATAAATATTTTCATGATATGACATATCAAATAGTCATGAGATAATCCTCATATAAATAAGTATTATTATTATACCAAATATGTCTCAATGGAGTGGAAATTGAGATGAAATATCTTACAGAGATCATAGAATTGATGTGGAGATAAATAAATTAATTTATTAAGATTATCAATTATAAACACATATAAAAAATAGAAATTAAAAGAAAAATAATGAGAATACATTACACACATAATATAAGAATATCAAATACAATAAAGAAGTAATTTAACCCAATCAATGAAATTGAGTTATAAAATACCTTACCTCGAGTATGACTCGCCATGTATATACATTATCTTCCTAAATAATAAAAATATAGTAATAATTTAATATCTTAATAAATTTTTCACATTTATTGAACATTTTATTTTTTCATTACCGTGTTATATAAATTTATATAATCAATTTGTTTCATGTTATATGTTTTGATGGTTTCGGTTCATGTGTCTAAAATAACATCGATAGGATGACTATAGTAAAAGAATTAATTTTCACATCATACAAAAAATAATAATCGTGAAATAAATATAATTTTTATACGTAAATAATATTTTTATAAGAATCCATTATTTATGGTTATGAAAAATGAATTACGGTACAATCATGGAGATGGTAGGCCATACATATGCATGGGTAACGTTTCCATTTTTTAATGTTCATGATGGAAATAAGGTAAGTGATATATTATAATTAATTATTGATAATTATATAACATATATAATATTATTTATTTAAATACACTTACATATAACATTATTTTTATATGGTAATAAAAAACAAATCACAATGCTTTGCGAGGTGGTGGTCCGCCGTACACAAGAATAATGTCATCATTTTCAATAGATGGAATCATAAGAAGGTATATTATATATTAATATCAAGAATGATTAATATTTTTTAATATACTATATAAACATTAAATCCATTATCATTAATTTATATGATAGGCGATAATGATAAACAAATTAAATCAGTTAGGGAGGTGGTAGTCCATCGTACACATGAACGATGATTTCGTTTCCCATTTTATAAAAGAGAATATGAAAGTTGGTTATGAAATTAAAATAATAAAATATTTTTATATGGGTAATATATATTTTATTATATCATAATTATTGAATAATTTTTTAATGAGGTTCAAGAAGAGATAAAACAACTATTCTCAGTTAACAATGATATTGCATGAAAACCTCCTCATATTTGATTATACCTAAAGCCTCTCGAGATTATACCTAAAGCCTCCTGATATTTGATTTTTGATTAATCCAAGGAATATATGAAGTGGGTTGGAATTTAAGGAAGGTATATTTTAGGGAATTTATGAACCAAATAAATTTTTAATTTTGGAAATGATAATAGAGGAGGTGTCCTTTTATAAGCGAGAGGGAGTATCATTTTTTAAAATACCCAAAACTATTCAGTAATGGGGAGTCGCTCTCAAAAAAATTCCTAAAAAATTAATAAATATTTGATTGTATGGGTGATATTTTTTATCCATGCCTCCAATATTCAAAAATAAAAAATTTCTAAACATTTTTCTATATTTACCTCTATGTTTACTCACTTTTACCATTTTAGTTTTTCACCATAGTGACTAGTTTATTTACAGTTTTTAATATTTATTATGAAAAAAATTAAGTTGGAATTAATACCTAATATTAATTATTAGGATTAAAAATATTGAATCCATTTTATCAAATTCAAATTATAGATGTTGTAGAATTAAATTTATAATTAAACCCGCAAAATGTGTTGAAAAAACGTTTTCCAAGAAATTCATTATTCAAGAAATAGATGATCTTATATAAACTCTATAAATATAAATACTCATTATATGATTTTAAATTCATATAAATAGATGAATAATATATTTATTTAAATTAAATTTTTCCTCACCAAGGGTTATTTTAATTAATTATAATGGTTATTCTTTATTCACTTAATAACAGTTTCTTGAAAACTATGTTTTTAAGCATAAACATAAACTTATACCAAAAACATGAAAATTTATGATTAAGATGAAATTAATTAGACTATTCTAAATAATATTTTTCATATCTCACTATAATACCAAATAAAAAATGTAATTTAACTTTTAAATTACTTTATTTCTTGAAAATTAATGACAGTATTTTGAAAACTCAAAAATTATTATTATTATCCAAAAATTTAAACATTTAAGAAAAATACAAAAAATTAACCCTAAGTTAATTTTGATATTATGATGTTAAAATTTTTGTTCATTTTATAAAAAAATTATAAAATTTTTATAAATTATTATATAAAGTTTTCTCAAAAAAATAAATTACAATCATTTATGAAGGAAAGGTATTTTTTATAGAAAATAAATATTTATTAAAAGTTGAGTTATTATTTCTTAAGAATTTATCAATAAATATATATTTATTAGGACCTTTATATATATTTTATAAAAAATATAATACTAATTATAACTATTAATTTACCAGATAGGTTATAATGGTCACATTTAAATAATAATCATTCATTTAGGCTTGATGTTTCATGTCACATACACTATTAAATACAGTTTTCTTTTTAAAATATCAAAGTGTTATATTCTCCTAATTAATAAATCACATCCTATCAATTTAAACATGAAATCTATGATAAATGGTTTGAAATTTGAAATTTCCATTGATGAAATCTTATATCATAAAAAGGGTTAATGAAACTTATTTTTAAAATAGTGAAAAGAAATTAAGAAGGTCATCTAGAATAACACATATCTAGGTTTCCAAGTAGGAAAACATTTATGGGAAGTAAAAATATGGACATGGAACAAAATTTTATATCCAAAATAATGATTAATACTAATAAATATGATTGATTATAATAAATTTAATAATCATGAGAACATTATTAAAAACAATACCACAAACTTAAGTGGTGTGGAAAATGCCATTTATTCATCAGTATTGAAAGTAATAGGATTTCATTTTCATTTGAAGATATTTCTCCTAGAGTTTGAAAACTCATTATCAACTAGGATTAACAGAAAGTATAATCTCATCCTTTATTAAATCTATACCACAATTTCATCTCTTTCAACAAAAAAATTATTGATGATGAAACATTTTTTATGCCTGAAGCATGAAAATCAACTTATTACCAATCACATAATTCCATAAAAGGATAACAAACTATTTATCCTATATTTTGATATTATCCAGAAGAAAAATTAATAGCATAAGGTAATATATTTCCAAATTAATAAACCTTTATATGAATAATCTCTAAATCCTAAATAATAACACCTGGAGTTCAAAGTGGGTTATTTGATAAATAAATAACCCTAAAATGTTTTGAAATATTATAGACTAAGATTAAAACCCAAATAATATAATTATTTAATCATATATTTTTCTAATATAAATACAACATTTATCTCCAAATAACATCAAGGATATTATAAACCCTAAAGGATACCAATAACATTAATAATATGTCTACAAATTACAAGTTAATTCCTCCTAAAATAATTTTTTTACTAAAACCTATACTAATCCCAATTGTTACATTACCAAAAATGTCGCCTAAAATACTCTTAATAATTTTATACATCCATATCTTAAATCCTCAAAAGGGATATCTATGCCTTTAAATTTATGACTAAACTTAGACTTATCAACCTAAGACACTTTAGGTTAATCTCATATCTCTATAGAATATCATAGGTTTTTTATAGGTTTTATTCTCTTATTAATCATAATAGTTCATAAGTAAAATTTTAATTAACCCATTCATATCCCCCGGGAGTGTCAAACTAGGGTCACAGTAATGGAAGACTCATCATGCATTAGAATGATGGTTGAGATATACTCAAAAACTCATTTTGGGGTTAATTCCCATAGATAGATCTATTATAAAACAGCATCCAATTATAGAATATATAAATGGATATATTTTTATTAAAATACCATAATATGATCTTTACCAAAACTTTAGGATGTTATGATTAAAATAGACTTATCCTAAGAGTTTTAATTAAAGTATTCTAATATCAATCTCCAAAAACAGAAACCATTTTCTCTGATACCAACTATAAAAACCCATAACTTTTACACATATTATTAATTTATTTTTCAACATTAATATCTAATACTTACAACCCAAAAATCATGAATCCTAGTGTATTTGGAACACTAGGTATATAAACCAACAAAATAAACTAAAACATAACATCTTTATTTTTTCCCCTTAGTGGGATCTAAAATTTCATGGAGATCCTAAAACTACATAGGTAATACAGATAACAAAGGGGTGATATTAAAATACTAGTAATGGAATAAACATGATAATAGAAAATATTGTGTGAGTTAAAGGTATTAAATTATATAATAAAAGAAAAGGCACATGAGAAATCACATGAGAATGTAACAAAAAGAACATTGTATCATACGATCATAGAAACATAGTAATTATGGAAGTAATAGATAACATGACATAAACATGAGTCAAGGATATGTACCTATACAATATTTTATGATGTAAAATGTCCACTAATGTATTAGTTTTACTAACTAATCCCATACATGATGTCTCATGAGACTAAAACTTTACCCAATGTGTTGGAGTGATACATGGGATCACCAATCATAACATGTTCATGATTTATGTGTTCCAAAAAAAATAAAATCAATCATAATGCATAAATATAATAATTACACATGGAAATAAAATTGGATGCATAATCTTGTTTCATATCACAATCAAAGGAAATTTCATAATGAAATCAACTTTTATATGAACATAATGCATGAATTACCCCATCAAATTAAGGTAGAATAAGTTAGGTATATATGGGATATAAATATGTAAATAATTTAGAATCAATATATAATATAAATGGTTGACTTCATTGATCAAAATATCTTTAAAAGATTACATGGAATATTTATTAAAGTAAAATACCATTTTCACTTGAAAACACTTCTTCAAAATCTAAAAATATAAATATTATTAGGGAAAACATTTTATTTAAAAAGTTAAATATAATATCATAATGTATTATTCAAATAATTTATAGTTCATTATGGTGGGAAAGTCTGTACATGACATATAAGTTAGATGAAAACATTCCTTTTACACTTTTTTAAAAAGTCAAAAAGTATGTTGTTCAATAAGTGACAAGAATATTACTTTTAATACAATTTTAAAAAATTAAAATATGTTAAAAAAATGTATTAAATAATTCATTATTTAATATTAAAAATAATATGTTAAATTTTTTAAGGAAAATATGGATATATAATAAAAAGTTTTTTTGACTAAAAAGAGAAATAAATACGGACTTTCTTAAAATGTTTATCTCAATAATTTTAAGTACCAAGGAGGGAGAAATATTACTGTTATTTAAAAAAAATCAGTAATAAAAAAGGTATAAGATAATGAAAATGTTTTTATTATAAAATGATCAAATAACATCCTTAAATTGAAATTCCAAAATAAAAAATCATTATTAAAATGATATTGAAGTATAAATTCGTACCACTTTGCTAAATTTTGAATCAAAACCCACATGAAAGAAATAAATTCAATTGAAAAATTAAATAATATGTACTTAAATATATTCATCATATAACTTATCAAAGGTTCAATAGATACACCTCATTGAAATAAATAAATGCATAATACCAAATATGTCTCAATGGAGTGGAAATTGAGAAAAAATCTAATACAAAAATTATAAATTTAAAGTGTGGATTAATCAATGAATTTATTATGTGTATAAAATATAAATCAAAATAAAAAATTTAAATAAAAAATATAGTAATCAAAATAAATTACACATATAATCATAGAAAATGAATGAGAGTGAAGAAATATTCTAAAGAAAGAAAGGAATTGAGTTATAAAATACCTTTCCATGAGTTTGAATCATTAGGTGTGTACATTATCTTCCTGAATAATAAAAATATGATAATTATTTAATTTCATAAGAAAAATTTTCAGGTTTATTATTACTATTATTTTATTTATTACTATGTTATATATACTGACATAATAAATTAATTTTATGTCGGACGTTTAGATGGTATTTGGTTCATGTGTCAAAAATGTCATATATAGGATGAATATGGTAATAAAATGCATTAATAAATCATATATATAATAATAATCCCAACATAATTATAATTTTTTTAAATTAATTATATTTTTTCTAACCAACCATGAATAATGGTTATGAAAAATGAAATACATTACAATCATAGAGACTGTAGGACATGTATAGGCATGAGTAACATTCCCATTTTTCAAAAAAAAATATGGAAAGAAGTTTAGTGTTATTTAATAATAAAATAATTATAATTATTTCATATATATCATATTATTACTTTTAAATAAAATTACATATGACATCTATGTGATGTGGTAATAAAAAATTAATCACATTTCTTCGCGAGGCAGTAGTCCTCCAAACACATGGATGACATTATAATTTTTAGATGGATGATAAGGTATGAAGGTATATGATATATTAATTTTATAGAATGATTAATATTTATTTAATATCATATATAATCAATAAATACATATTAATTAATATTCATGAGATGTGATTATGGAAAATGAATTACATAGGTTTGTGATGTGGTAGTTCATCATACACACAAATGATGAATTCATTTCCCATTAGATGGAAGAGGCTATGGATGTTTTTGATTTCATTGAAATAAAAAATATAAATATGTGTGAGATAATGATTTTATTATATCATCATGATTCAGTAAAATTTGAAGAAGTTTTATTAAGATATAAAACAATGATGCTCGGTTAAGAATGATACCTTTTCTTTAGGAAAACTCTATATAATTATACCAAAATACTACCTAGATTATATTTTTGATCAAAGCAAGGAATTTAATAATTGGTTAGGGAAGTAAGGAATTTATTTTGGTATGGATTATCTAAACCAAAAGTATTTTTATGTTTATAAAGGAGAGGAGAGGATGTGTCCTTTTATAAGTGGGAGGGAGTGGCATTTTTTGTAAATACCCAAAACTATTCAATAATGGGATGTCAATTCTGATATAATTGCATAAAAAATTGATAAATGTTTGATTAAAATGGTTTATATTTTCAATAAACACCACCAAAATTCAAAAAAACATGTTTTAATCATGTTATTCCACTAACCTCTAAGATAACGTACTTTTACCGTTTTAGTTTCTCACCACGGTGACTAGTATTATTAGTGTTTTTAATATTCATTATGACAAAAACTAAGTTGACCATATTAAATATTATTAATTATTCTAATTAAAAATAAATAATCCATTTTTTAAAATTCATATTAAAAAGTTTTCATAATTCCATTTAAAATTACCTGCAAAATGTGTCGAAAAATAGTTTTCCACGAAGTGCATTTTCCAAGTAATAGAAGATCACATATTATCTCTATGACTAGTAATAATCAATATATGAATTTAAATTCATATAAATATATTTATAATAAATTTATTTAATTTAAATATTTTCTTACTAGTAGTTATTTTAATTATTTAGAATGAATAAACATTATACACTTAAAAATAGTTTATAGAATACCATGTTTTTAATCATAAAAATAATCATATACCAAAATCATTAAAATTGATGTTTAAAATAAAATTAGTTAAGTTATTATAAATAAAATGGTTCATATGTCTCATTTAGAAAAAATCAAAAATAAAATGGAACTTTAAAATTACCTAATTTAATGAAAACAAATCACGGTATTTTGAAAAATATGAACTTTTCACTGTTCACTGAAAAATAAAAAAATTCATAAAATTACCAATATTTTTTCCAAAGTTAATTTTTATATGGTTATTTAAAATATTATTTCAATTTTATAAAAGAAAATTTCAAAAAGTTCTATAATTTAATTATATTATTTTCTCCCAAAAATTAATTAAAAACATGTTTGAAAGAAATGTATTTTTTGTAGAATAAAATATCTTCCTTAGAAGTTGAGTTATTATTTCATAAGAATATATAAATAAATCTATATTTATTAGTAGATTTAAAATATTTCTTACTTTATTTGTAAGAACCTGGTTCTCCTTTGTAGTACAGGTCTCTTTTTTTTTATAAATTCTCAGTTCAATTTCTTAAACATGGACTAATATGAATGCCCATTGGAGTCACAAAGGTTTTGTGGGAATCTAAGGATCATTAGAATTATAGAACCTAGTTTTAGGGTTTTTTTGTCCTAGTGCACGGTTAGTAAAAACCGTGCGGGGTAGGCTGCACAGTTTGAATAAACAGTGCGAGGCTGGACAGTGGGGGCTTACAGACCACACGGTTTTGGTAAACTGTGCAGGTTGAGACGCACGGTCATGCAAACATGTCTAAATTTTTAGCAGACTTTGACAGAGGATTTCCTCAAAGTTACCACATTGTTATTAAATTGTATAGGTGTCCTAGATGTACAGAAAACCATTCATGGTTTCTGTATGGTTTGACAAACCGTGCAGGGAAACCATGCAGACCTATAATTTTAAGAATTTTTATAATTTTTAATTTAATTAAAATAAATTTTAAACCTATATTAGGTTATTTTCACCCCATGCACAGAATCCCACCTTGGAAAAATCTCTCCTCTTAGAATATTCTGGTTTTTCAGATCTGCCCATCATCTGATCTCTGATTCAAACAACGTTCACCTCCTTAGATCCATAACAAGTAGGAATTTATTGCTTTTTAGCCTTTCTTGATTCTTATGGATATCGAATGTTCTATTTGTATTTAGGCTCATATGTCTTAATTTCTCATTCTTCATATGTTATTAAGATTTATTTCAAATGAGGATGAATCCAAGCTTGATACTGGACAAGATATTAAGCATGAACCTAAGGTAGGTGATCGTGTGCTTTTCATTGAAAGTCAGATTGTTTATATGTGTCGGCATATTGTGCACCCATTTTTGGGGCATCTCCTTAAAGTTAAATTGAACCCTATTATTACCTATCATTATTTAGAAAATTGAATAGGTGTGTTTATGAATTTTATAGGTTGTATACCTTGAATAAGGACCACCCCATGGGTGAGTTACATTGAATGAACTTATATGGCTTTTGGATTTGGATTCCCATGAGGCATGCCTTTTACCTATTGATAATTGGATGTCATTTGTGATTGGTATATAAAAAAAATTGATTAATTTATTTATTAATTGAATTATAAAATGAAATTAATTAATTCTGTAGGATGGATGACTTTCTCCTTGACCCATATATTCCATTTCTTGTTTAAGCATGCTTGTTTTTTTTGCCTTTACTATGTGAGTAAGTAGAAGTTATGACTTGAATTGATGAAATTAGATTTAATTTCTATAATTATGGATTTTTTCATGTGTTTTTTATTATAATTAAGATGTGTGATACCTTGATAGGATTCTTATGATTGTTACATTGAAAATGGTCATGTGAGTAATTGCATGTCCCTTGAACTACTAGTCATGTGATTTATGTTGAGACCATGCTATGTAATGAATTGACTAGGCATGGGAAGATCATTATCATGATATTCCCATTTGAGTATTTGATATAAATTCCTTGAGATTAGACTTGTTTTTCAATTTCCTTAATGGTAATTAATTGCACCTTTTATTTCTTTTCCCATGTGAGTTATAGGATGGTAAACCCATATAGTAGCTTTTTATGCCTTTAAACCCTATTATACAAAATATTCCCAAGTGATAAATTAGAAGGCCAAGCCCTTTGAGGTTGGCCAAGTCTAGATACACCTTTTGAGGTGATCTTGTTATAGGATGTTATTAGTTTTCATCTTGGCATGTTAAATGAAATGATTAATAGACTTGAGTGACACATGGATTCATATTTTAATTCCATGGATAGACTCAATGGTTAATATGATATTTTCATGAGTGATACATGGATCCAAATGAGAGATTCCATAGATAGACTCATTAAGTATAGAATTATGTATTGAGTGATACATGGATTCTTATGAGGATTACATGGATGGACTCAATGGGAATTTGACTATTATGTGAAGGTTGATACTGGAGCTTGCGTTGAGGAGCGTAGACGATGGACTCAATTGGCAGGGACATTATACCTCACCTAGAGCAATAATAGGTTTCTGAGAGGTTCTCTAGGGATGGTCTTTTATGGTGTTAGTTGATATTGAACTTGGAGTGATACTTGAATTACAACTTTGAAATTTCAAGGATGGGCTCCAATTATGAATTGAATTATAAATTAAATGACTTATGACCCATCTTTCAACCCAAATCACAATCTTGGATCTAGTATTCACTTGTAATTATTTAGATAGACTTCTAAGGTATCTGTTATTCTAGTATTTACATGGAGGATGTTGGGTTTTGATCCAAATTTTGATAATTATAAATTCAATGTGATTCAATTGTTACATGGATGTGAAATGAAAGAAAGAGCATGTAGGTTGTTTACTTTTGAGTTCTTCCTTGCTTACTTTTTTTCTTATTGAACATTATCTTCTATATATATTCACTGACTGATTCTCACATGTCTTGGGTGTTTTCCTACTGGTATTTAGTATCACACCCTATTTGGGTCACATTTTGGACCTAAATAGATTATATTATTATAGGTAATTATAAGGGAAATTTATTTCCTATAGGTACTTGATATGCTATTTAGGATTAGGAGATAATGGGGCCAAGCCGAGGCTTGCAATGCTACTAGGATTCTTTTGAAATTTTTTTAATTTTGTTATATGTATTTTATATCTTCCTTGTATTCCTTTTATGGATTTTTTATTAGAAACATGTAACATATATCATCATCTTGTATATGATATGATTTTCAGCTTGTTTATATTATCAATATTCCATTATTTACTTCTATTGTATGGTTTATTGCTTCCTCTATTTATATGTTTTGTTGATATTCCATTGTGTTACACTATTATAATGAGGGTATAGTCTCCCCATTGATTCACCTAGGCCCTTGCTGATAGTTGGCAGCCTCTAGCATTTGGGGAGATGTGCTTGAGTCCATGTGGCCAACTAGGCTCAGAGCACTGTTGAGTGGCATTCGGGTCTGGGATATTACAAAGTTGTATCAGATAAATATTTTCTAGTTTTATTTACTATTTTGTGATAATATAAATAGATAAAAAGTAATATGAATTTTTTAATGAGTTATACCTAGGCATAGCTATCCCGCATACTGAAAAAATTCAAATTACCTCGAATTAAATTGTTATTTTCTGGACTTTGATGATTATAGTTGATTTGATTCCCTCATTTTGTGATGCAATTGATTTATGTTGTTATTATTGATATTATTTTGGGTTATATTTTATTTAAACCCAATGAGATTATGGTATTCCATTTCATGCATTCTATAGGAACCTGTTATATTTCACATGCCATGAATTATTCCTTTCCATTTAGGATGCAATACCGATTGTATATTGTTGTAATAGATGTCATGATAAATATGAATTCTGTTGTGTTAGGTGTATTGTGATATATTATGGTGTGAAATAGATGAATTACAAGCTTTGGTATCTGAGGTTTATGGGCCCTCTTGGGTCATAATTTGGTGGATCATGCTTCATCCTTAAAGTGGATCATGTTATGATGTGCTATAGGTGGACTCCAAGCTTTGATTATTGGGGAGTATGGACCCCCATGGATCATAATTTGGAATGCCAGTAAATTACCTTTTAAAAAGGGATGTGATAAACTTGAAATGAATATCAATTCATTGAATGTGAATGTGAACTCAGTTTGAAATCAAATGAATATGAAACAAATTGAAACTAAAATGGATTATGATAGAGAACTTGACTGGACCCAACCTTAGTAATGGGATTTTGGTAGTGTCTCCTGCTTTTTTGACTCCTAGACCTAACCCATGGGGTAGGAAGAGGGGTGACTTCTTATAGAATAATTTTTTTACCTATCCTATTTTTTTTGCTTTGGATCTTAAAACTCTTTAATGATTGTAAATGGTGGCGTGTGTTTGGAATTATAGAGCCATTCCACCATGAGGAACTCTAGTTTTATTTCTAGAGAGGGGAGATGATCACACCCCAAAATTAGTAGGCCATGGGATACTAGTAGACCCTCCAGTCATACCAGCTATGACACCAGATGTTATACCGAATACAAGTGGAGAGGCACAGTTCCATGAATGATTTTTGTGGTTCATGAAGACTGTTTAGGGAGCACTGTGACCTGCCTTGACCATGGTAGAGTTGACATGTGAGTTTTAGTAGCATCATCCATTTGCGTTTTTAGGGGATGGAAGACCACAGGCTATAGAGGCATGGCTCGAGGCCATGATGTCTATATTCAAGCACTTAAAGACACATCTTGAGGGGAGGTTAAAGCTCTCTATGTACATGCTGCATGATTTTTATAAGAGGTGGTTGGATGTTATCACTCAAGTTGATCATCATTGGAATATGGGCTAGATGGAGTTACATATGGCCTTCTATGATTACTTCTATCCCGAGACTTTGAGGGTCGATAGAGCCTGGGAGTTCTTACATCTAGAGCAGGGTGATCTATCATTTATGGACTATTCAGCGCATTTTAATGAGCTCCAGTGAGTCTCACCTATTATAATGGGTGATGAGTCATTGAAATCCAAGAGATTTGAGGATTATCTCAGATATAACATCTAATTGCATGTTAATGTATTTTGGCTGACTACTATATCTAGTATAGTGAATTAGGTGTAGATCATAGAGTGCAACTTGAGGGAATATAGAGGTGAAATCCATGGTGGTTCGGCACCTAGGTCTGGTATTGCATCGACCGATAGTAGGAAGTGTCATATAGAGCTTTCATGCAGTGATACTAGCAATCAGAACATCCCTTCAGGTAACCTGGGGAGGTGCTACTGGTGTGGTAGGCTGGGACATACAAGGCCACAATGTATGAAGGACTTATTCAAGTGTTGATCTTGAGGAAAGATGGGTCGTCTACTATGCTTCTTCAGAAAGTTTCTACCAAAATCCAATGAGAGAGGGTTTACACCCACTCCATGTTCAGGATCAGGTTTAACAACTTCTCACCAGACAGGGAGTTGGGGTACATTAGGTCGTTCGGGCCAAGGTGGTGGTTGTAACCATGGTAGCTATAACCCAAGTTCACAGTGACCGTAGGGCGGATAAGCTCATGGTATCCAAATAGTTTCATAGGTTTGTGGTACATTCTAGACATATATAGTGCAAAAAATCCAGCAGGAGCAGGATCCTGAACCTTCTACTGTCAGAGGTACTATTCTAGTAGCCTCTGTTTTATCTTCTTCACTTTTTGATATAGGGGATTCATATAGATTTATATATATGATCCTTGTATATATCATTAGGCTCTATTTTTATACTTTTTCTAGTATGATGATGCTAGACACTCTGTTAAGGATCAAGATGTAAGGTGTGCATCAATTCAGGGAGTGACCCTTGAGGTTGGTGGGTGTCACTTCATATGGGAACTCTATATCCTCGAGATGATAGGATTTGGTGTCATTATCATGATGTATTGGTTGGTTCCCTTTCAATCCTTTGTTTATTACTATCACCACTGGGTGAGTTTTACATCACTATAGGGTGGGTATTTCATTCGCGAGGGTGAATAGAATGTCCACACGATTTGAGATGGACCTGAGCAGTGTGGGATGGGTGGGATGACATCCCATATTGTGAGTTTATATCTGAATGATTAGGGAACACATTAGAACAATTTCCCTCCAGTGTTTGATTGTTTCAAATATGTCTTCCCGGATGAATTCTCAAGATTACCTCTAGTGATAGAGATAGAGTTCTCTATCGATATAGTGCTCGAAGTTTCATTGGTATCAATTCCTCCTTATAGGATGGATATGATGGATTTGTAAGATCTTAAGAGGAAGATAGAGGATTTAGAGGCAAAGGGTTTCATCCAACCAAATACTTCTCCATGGGATCATTTGGTCCTTTTTGTGAAAAAGGTGGATGGTACCCTTAGGCTATGTGTATATTGGAAAAAATTGGACAATTTGATGGTTAATAACTAGTATCCTCTGCTACCAATAGATGAACTCTTCAGCTAGCTCTGAGGAGCTCGGGTCTTCTCAAAAATTGATTTGATATCTATTTATCATCCGTTGCATGTTTGACCATCAGAAATACCTCGCATAGCCTTTAGAAGCAGGTATAGCCTATATGAGTATCGGTTTATGCTGTTTGGTCTCACGAATGCACTAGTGTTCTTCATGGCACTGATAAACCAAGTGATCCATACTTACCTCGATTCATTTTTTGTGATTCTTGTGGATTATATCTTGGTGTATTCTCACAATCAATATGACCATGTCAAACATCTTGATATCATTTTGAATACACTAAGAGAGAATCAATTATATGTTAAGCTCATAAAGTGCCACTTCTAGATGGATCATATTCACTTCCTAGGTCACGTAATCTCAGATACATAAGTATCACTAGACCTATAGAAGGTGAGAAGAGTAGTTTGCTGGGAGCATCCTAGGAATATCTTTGAGGTTTGGAGTTTTTTAAGGCTATCTTGTTACTATAGATGTTTCATATGGGGATTCTCATGCTTAGCAGAATCATTGACAGGCTTGACTAAGAATGGTGTGAAGTATTTATGGTTAGATTACTATGAGTCGGACTTTCATGAGTTGAAAGAGAGATTTACTTCAGTTTCTATACTAATTTTTCCATAGGTAGGTAAGAGTTACACTATATACTACGATGCATCAAGTATCAGGCAAGGAGAAGTTCTTATGCATGTAGATCGAGTCGTTGTGTACGGGTCTCAGTAGTTAAGGCCACATGAGAATAACTACCTGATGCATGATCTCAAGTTAGCTGTGGTTGTTCACTTATTAAATTTTTGGATAATTTACTTACTTGGAGCGTGTTATATAGTGTACACGGACAACAAAAGCCTCAAGTACATATTTACACAGTGTGATATTAACTTGATACAACAAATGTGGGTTGAGTATCTATAGTTTTATGATTTTGAGATTTCTTATTCACTTGGAAAAGGAAATGTAGTGACCGATACACTGATCAGGAGGACTCAGATACATGCAGTACAATAGAGAAGTAGCAAGTGGCGGCTTATGGCATTGTTCTCTGAGATGCACTTAGAGGTGAACAAAATTCAGGGGAAGATATTTATATCATCCTTAGCTATTACCTCTACCATTCTAGATAGAGTGTGGATAAGGAATTTATTAGACTCTAAAGGCATAGTTCTACAAGAGAGTGTGGTAGGTGAGGACCCTCCTCCTAGTTGGGCCATAGGGGAAGATGATATTTTGTGAGTACATGGTTGCATGTGGGTCACTTTAGACATATACGATGAATTGTTGTGGTATTATCATGCTTCATCTTGGGCAGTTCATCTTGGTGTCACCAAGATGTATCCGGATTTACATCATCAATATTGGTTTCCTGGAATGAAAAGAGATGTAGCTGGTTTTGTCATGAGATATTCCACCTGTCAGTAGGTGAAGGCGGAACACCACCAACCAGATGGAATTTTATGGAAATTACCCATTCCCGGGTGTAAATGGAATGATGTATTAGTGGATTTCATGATAGTTTTACTGAGGTCTCCTAGAGGTAATGATATTTTATGGGTTTTTTTATAGGCTCACAAAGGTTTCTCATTTACTACCGATCAAGTAAACCTTCTGTGTTGATAAGATTGGGAGGTTGTACATCTATGAGATTGTACAACTTAATGGGGTCCCACATTATATCATTTTAGATAGGGATGCATGGTTTACTTATTTTTTATATAAAGTTTTATAGAGGGTGTTGGGTATATAGGTGCTTCTGAGCACGATATACAACCCCCAGACAGATGGCCAATCAGATCATACGATTCAGGTGCTTGAGAACATGTTACGGGCATGTGTCCTGGATTTGAGGGGCTCTTAGGAGAGGCATATACCCCTAGATGAGTTTACCTACAAAAAATATATTCAAAGCTACTATTAAGATGGTTCCATATGATCATTTGTACGGTAGGTCATGTTGATCACTCCTGTGTTGGTTGGAGGTAGGAGAGACAACTATGTTGGGACCTCATCTTGTCTAGGAGACCATAGAACATGTGCAGTTATTTCTGAAGTGGATGGATACTGCATAGTTTCATTAGAAATCTTACACTGATCACCCTAGGAAACATCTAGAGTTCGAGGTTAGGGATTAGGTTTTCCTACATGTGTCACCAAGGCTGGGACACAAGAGGATCAGGAGACATGGTAAGCTTTCACATAGATATGTTAGACTGTTCGAGATTTTAGAGAGAGTCGGGCCGATATCCTATCAGTTATAGTTACCTCAGAGGTATCAATATATTCATGATGTCTTCCATGTTTCTCAATTGTGATGTTAATATTCAAACTCATAACATGCTTTTCAGACTGAGGAGGTTTAGTTTTAGGTAGATGCATCCTTTTAGGAGCATCCTATATGAATTGTGAATCATGGAATGAAGGTTCTCTGAGGGAATCCTATTCCTTTAGTACAGGTTCTATGGTATCACGGTCGGGTGCAGGATGAGACCTAAGAGAGGGAGGCCTCTTTACGATTTTAGTGGCTGAAGTTGTTCTCAGATATTGCTTCTCCACCCTTAGAATGGCAATTCATGGATGAATTTCTTTAAGGGGGATTTTGTAAGAACCTGGTTATTCTTTGAGGTATGGATCTCTTGTTTTCTATAAATTATTAGTTTAATTACTTAAACATGGCGTAATATGAATGTTTGTTGGGGTCACAGAGGTTTTAGGGGTGTATGGGGCTCATTCAAATACTTGAACCAAGTTTTGGGGTGTTTTTGGCCTCGAGCATGGTTAGTACAAACCAAGCAGGGTAGGTTTCATGATTTTAATAAACCATGTGAAGATGGACAATGGGGGAATATAGGCCGTACAGTTTTGGTAAAACTTGTGGGTTAAGCCGCACAGTCGTGCAGGCAGGACTTCATTTTTAGTAAACCTAGAAAGAGTCTTTTTTCACGATTACCTCATGGTTAGTAAACCATGTGGGTTCCCCAGACCTATAGGAAACCATGCATGGTTTCTGAACAGTTTGGAAAACCGTGCAGGTAAATCGTGTGTCCTTGTTATTTTAAGAATTTTTAAATAATTTAATTTAATTTAAATATTTTTTAAAACCTATGTTAGGTTCTTTTCCCTTTGAGAAAGCTCTCAACTTTGACTATTCTTGGTTTTTTATATCTACTCGTCATCCGATCTCCAATTTTAATGTGGTTCGTCTACTTGTATTTGTAATGGTAAGGCCTTGATTCCTTTTTATCCTTTATCAATTCTTCTAGGTATTGAATGTGCTATTTGGATTTATGTTCATATGCCCTAATTTCTTTTTATTCATTAGTTATTTATATTTATTCCAAACCAGGATGAATCAGGTCTTGATATTGGATGAGATATAAAGAACAAGCCTAAGGTAGGTGTTCATGTTCTTTTCATTGAAATTCAGATCGTTTATATTTTTATTTGTTCCACACACCCATTTTTTGGGTGTCGCCTTAAATTGAAATTGAACTCTTTTATTTCCTATCATGATTTAGGTAATTGGTTAGTTGTGTTTATGAATGTTATAGGTTTTATAACTTGAATAAGGACCACCCCATGGGTGAGTTTCCTTTAATGACCTTTTATGGATTTTGGATTTGGATGCCCATGAGGCATGCATTTTACCCATTGATCATGGGATTTAATTTGTGATTTCTATATAAATAAAATTGATTAATTGATTTATTAATTGAATTGTAAAAAGAAATGAATTAAGGGTATGGGATGGATGACTTGCCCCTTGATCCATATATGGCATTTCTTATTTAAGCATGATTGTTTTGGTTTTACCTTGACCATGTGAGTAAGTAGAAGCTATGACTTGAGTTGATGCAATTGGATTGAATTGATCTAATTATGGATTTTACCATGTGAGTTATATTATAATTAATTCATGTCATATATTGATATAATTTTTAGGATTGTTACATTGAAAATTTCCATGAGAGTATTTCAATGGCCCTTGAACTAGTAGAAATGTGAGTTATGTTGAGACCGTGCTATATAATGAATTGATTATGTATGGGAAGCTCATTATCATGATGTTCCCATGTGAGTATTTTAAGGAAATCCTTTGAGCTTGGACTTGTTTTGTAATTTAATTAATGGGAATGAATTTCACCTTTTATTTCTTTTCCCATGTGAGTTATAGGATGACCAAGCCATGTAATATCTTGTTATATCTTTGAACCCTGTTATACAAAATATGCTCACGTAATAAATTGGAAGGCCAAGAACTTTGAGGTTGTTCAAGGCTTGATACACCTTTTGAGGTGATCTTGTTAGAGGATGCTCTTTATTTTGACCTTAGCATGTTAAATGAAATGATAAATATCCTTGAGTAACACATGGATTTAGATTAGAATGTCATGGATGGACTCAATGGTTAATATGATATTTTCATGAGTGATACATGGATCCAAATGAGAGATTCCATGGACAAACTCATTGAGTCTAGACTTATCAGTCGAGTGATACATGGATTCTTATGACGATTCCATGGATAGACTCAAAGGAAATTTGAATATTATGCCAAGGATGATACTCAAGATTACGTTGAGGAGCACCGAGGATGGACTCGATTGGATGGGATGTTATACCTCACCTAGAGTGATATCGGGTTCCTGAGAGGTTCTCTAAAGATGGTCTTGTATGGTGTTAGATGATATTTCACCTAGACTAATACTTGAATTCAAACTTATGAATTTCAAGGACGGGTTTGGGTTCTGAATTGAATTATAAATGAAATGACTTATGACACGTCTTCCAAGACAAATCACAAGCTTAGATTTAGTATTCACTTGTACTTATTTAGATGGCCTTCTGAGGCATATGTTGTGCTACCAGTTACACAAGGGATATCAGGCTTAGTCCAGGTCTCAAGACTTATAAATTAAATGTAATTGAGTTGTTAAATGGAAATGAAATGAAAACCAGAGCATGTAGGTTGTTTTATTTTGAGTTCTTCCTTGCTTACTACTTTTCGTAGAGCACACTGCCTGCTATATATATTCACTGAATTATTGGAACAGACCTTAGGTGGTTGCCTATTTTTATTCAGTCTCACACCCTATTTGGGCCACCTTTTGGAACCAAATAGATTATATGATTGCGAGTAATGATAAGGGAAAGCACCCTTTTCTAAGTACTTGATATGCTACTTAGAAGTAGGAGAGCATGGGACAAAGTTGAGGCTAGCGATGCTACTAGGATTCTTTTGGCCTTTTTTTACTTTTGTTATATGAATTGTACATTTGCCTTGTATTCCTGTTCTGGATATTTTTTTAGAAACATGTGACATATATCATCATCTTTTATATTATATGATTTCTGGATTATTTATACTATTAGTCTTTTGTTGTTTACTTCTGTTGTATGGTTTATAGCTTCCTCTATTTGTATTTTTTATTGATATTCAGCCATGTTACACTCTACTAATGAGGGCATAGTATCCCCACAAACTCACCTAGGCCCTCACTGATTGTCAGAAGCCTCTAGCATTTGGGGAGATGTGATTGAGGGCATGTGTACAACTAGGCTTGGAGCATTGTTGAGTGGCATCCGGTTCTGTGATGTTACATTATTTAATATTATTAACACCCTAAAATTTACCCTCTATATTATAACATTCATATTTAAATATTCATGGTTCTTTTGGGTGTAGTGTTGTGTGTTGTATACTCTTAAAAACATCATTTTCTTTTTAAAATATTATGATATTCCATAAATAAAAATGGATTTTATAATTATATAAACACATTTTTTTATCCTTTTTATAAACTATTATATGTCTTTTGGGTATTTTTAATGTTTTCCATTAATTAGTAAAAGAAATGGTTATAAGATTAATGAGTGTATTGGATAAAAGGAACGACCTTTGAGGATTTTATGATTAGAAATTTGATAAAATGAGATGTGTTTGAAAAGAGTATAGAACATGTGAAACTAGGTCACCAAGGTGGTAATTCTAGGTCATGTAAGTTAATAAATGGTTATCCCTCACTATACTTTGGTCTACAATATAATATTAACTAAAAAATATATTTCATGGATATGGTTACCATTGAAACTTTCACTTAATCATCCATAAAATCTCATGCATGGGAGTAGTTATGTATGGTTTGATCATGAAGACTATGAGGATACTAGGATTACCAACTTTAACCTTAGTTTCCCTAGGGTTACCAATCAAGAATTGAATTGAACTGATTACATTTATTCATCATTAGTTCCTTAAATTATTAAAATATTTATTTCTTTGAAATTGTTTCATATAGATTATTAATGTATATAGTTATCATTCATGGATCTATATGGTTTTAAAATAATAGATAAATGGATTATTCTAAAATGGTTCAAAAAATGGTTTTCATGTGATATTTTTCAATAGGAGCGTTGTAGACTGAGTAATTTTTTTTCTATGTAATTTTTTCATTTAAAAGAAAAATAAAAACGGTTTTTATAAATATTTATGAGGTGGTGTTGGATTTTCTTACAAAAGGTAAACTTGAGTTTATTTTTATTTTTAAACTAGTATGAAAATGGATCATTAATTAAAGTGTAATCCTATGTCATGGTGGGTGGTAGCCTTTTGGAGATTTTTATACTCATAGATATTTATATTTCGGTTGCAGTTTTGGTTTAGATTGTGGATACTCTTGGGGAATTATTTTATTTGGGATTGATGGTTAGTTTCTATTTTATGTATTTCATTGACCTGGTTAACTTTATAAATTATTTTTTATGATGTTCATACCTTTTTATTTCATAAAATATATGATCATTTGTAAACTTTAAATGAGTTCTTTACATCTTAAATTTGTGAATATTTGTAGATTGTACATTGAATATGGGAGATCGGGGTGACCCATGGTGATGATACTTTTATAAGATTTTGGGTGTTTTTGGATAGTGCTAATTCTATAAATTATGTTTAGAGTGTGATGGTAGATTTTATATATAGTAAATTTATAGTTTAATTTAAATTTTTTACATGATATATATATTCTTTGTTGTTTATTTGATTTGTTGGTGAGGTGGATATACAGATGGGTCATGGTGAATGTTTTTTATAATTTTCACTGATTTTTAAATAATTTTAAGGGATAAGTCATTCTCATCCACTCTTATTTGATTTCGTGGTTCCTATCATGACCGCAACGCAATTGGAAGCATTCCTCAAGGAATTTTTGGGCCATCATGTGAGTCTGATAGATGGGTGAATCAGACATGTTCATTAAAAAAGTGTATCATAGCCTTGGATCATATGAGTTTCTATATTCCAGATCCTCCCTTTTTTATTTGGGAAGTTTGGTATAATGGATTAGGTTTTTCATATCCCCAAATATAGGTTATGGATTAGTGACTGATCACCAACTCTCATGAATAATCATGAGTTTACATTTAACGTTAGGATTTCAAAATTGATTTTATGTTTCATATAGATTCATTCTTAATGTTTTTATATTATCTTGATAATATTATATAGTCTTTGTAGAATTTATGTGTTTGATGGATGATAAGGGGAATTAAGATGGTGTTATCTAATTAGCTAACATGGTATAGAACACCATATATAGCCCAAGTATGCTATTTTATATCATGTTCCATGGTGGATGTATGACTGACTCATAGTATGCTAAACAATCTTGTCAAGTCATTCACAACCAGTAATCCCACTTGGAAATGTATTGGAATTACCTGTTATTACTAATTGGGGTTTTATTTCAATTCAGTAAAATGATGGTTGGATTTAAGGAGGAACATGGTTTGCCTTTGAAAATTTAAAGGGGAATGAAATTATGAAAAAAGATTTTAAATATAATTTGTACATTTGAAATAGAAACATTGAGGGGATTTGGAAAGGAATAATGATTTTTGGTTTTATAAAATGGAAAAGTGAATTTTTTGGAAATGAATGGATTTAAATATAAATTTTGATATTTAGGATGGGGTTTTAAAAAATGGATTAATATGGTCTTAATGCTTAGATATGGTGAATAGATTTTATTAAAAGAACTTTGTGGTAATTTAAAATGGTTTTCAGGAAATATTTTGAAATTTTGAAATGTTAATATGATTTTTGAAATAGATTTAAATGATGAAAATCTGTTTTAAATCCATTAAGAAGATTTTGTATCTAGTAAGGTCTTTTTGAATAGATTTTTAATTTTTTTTGTTTTGAACAACTTGATATTAAGTTAATGAAATTTTTTTAAAGTAAAACAAGGATGTTTCATATATAAATCAGAATGGAATTGGTGTTTGGAAAATCATAAATATTTAAAAGGAAGAGCATGTAGGGTTCGAAATGGGATTTCAAGTGATGTTTTGAAGCTTCAAATATAATGTTATTTATTAAAGATAGTAAAAGATGATGTTTTTACTTGTTGTATATTTTTTTTCTTTAGTAGTGATGGTGATTTATTCATATGAATTCTTATTTTGTGTTTGGATGTGATTTTGGATAAAGTTATGTTTTTTTTCAAATGTGTTTGGTTGGGTATCGTGATGTCTCTATTATTTAGAGTATTCCATATAAAAATTACTTGAGCATTGTTAGGTCTAGGGGATCATCTCTCATGAATTTTTAGTCAAATAATACTTCGATTGATACTTGATGGAGTTACTTATTTAGGTACCTTCCTAATTTCTTCTTAGGATAGTAGTCCCTTGAGATTTTAATTATGTCTTGATTTCATTTTTTGGTATTTTGAGGGTTTTATTCCATTTTGTTATAGCGATGTTTTTTCAGGCCTGCCAAGAATGAAAAAAGACTTGGTTGAGTCACTTGGGTGACTATTCTATACATTGGACTAGTCATGTTCATACACTGACTGGGGCCAATTAGATTTTGTGGGGTCACACTAGGTGGTTTCCTAGTTATCCGTTCTTAAGATACCCATGTTCTTTGATCTAAGGATTGAGGAAATAGTATTTTATGGAGTAAGGAATCATGTTATGGATGTGATTTTTATTGATATTCCTTGATTGGATCTCTTCTGTTGAGTGTTCAGGTTTGGTCCTTAGTAATTATTTTGGCACTCATTATTTTTAATCCTCCATTCTAGTGATTTTCTAAAATGGTCGTTAAACCCACTATGGGTCACTATTCAATTATTTCATTTAATAATAGGCTGGTTGTGAGTGTATTTTTAGGATCTAAAGTTGTTTTTGGTTCTTATAGATGTTATTTTATGGGAATATATTTATTAGTTTTGATGGGATTTAGAATTTTTCATTATCACAGTCTCTTCCTCTTTTAAAAATGATTTTGTCTCATTTTTTCATATTTTTTTCTAGTTATTCTTTGAATCATCTAAAAGACAAATGGTTTTTTGGGGTGTAATAATATGTTACAATGGGGATGATTTTAACACACCGATCCTATTTTTAATAATTATATTATTTTTATAATGGATTATAATCGTTCTATTGAATTTTGTACTGATCTAGTCAAAAATTATTATTTTTTAATTTCAGTAGAGGAATGGTGTTGGAGAATAATTAATAGAAACCATTTGGGAACCATGAAAACATATAAGTAATTTGATAGATCCAAAATGATCAGTTGGTGCAAAAATTTTGACTATGCATCCTACCCATAAAAGATTCTCCTAGTACACTAGTATAGGCACACATTTGGAACATGGCTTGGTAACCATTTTTTCTAAATTGTATGCATTGTACATACTTTCAAAAAATGTTATTTTCCAAAATACCACTACACCATTTTACTTAAAAACACTCCACTATGCATTTCACCCTCTTTTCACTCTCTCTATATGTTATACCAAATGGGATGACTCTTACATGAATCCCTCTTCTATATCCTCTCATCCTCTCATGATTTCAGTGTATCCATCATATGTTTTGGCTAACTCTCTTATTTTTCCTCCTATATCTTCTTTCTTCTTTCTCAAATCTTCTTCCCCATCTATATGAACACATCAATCTAATCCCTGGAGGGTGGTTTTATTTTGATGTCCCTATGGTCCGATTTTAATGGCATATTATGATTGATTAGGATTCCTCTTGGTATTGGGTGGCTCCATAAACCTTCTTTTGGCAGTTTTATATGTCAGTTATCAATGGTAGTGAGTTCCAGGTTGGTTTTCCCTATGATTTGATCTTTTATTTTTGGGTCCATTGATTGCATGGTATTTTAATTCATTTCTTGGATATCTATATTATATTATTGATTATAATTGTGAAATCTCAACGATGTATGCATGATTTTCCTTTGGTTTTCAATGAATTAGAATGGATTTTCTATTAAAATATATAGTTTAAAATTATTGGTCTTCAACCTGTCATACAATTTATTTTCTATCCTTCCTGATTGGACCTTATAAATTAATTATGAGTTTTAAAAATGTATTTTGATCTTAAATGATAATTTTTAATTAGCTATTAATATTTTCTTACAATTTCAAGTAACACATTAAATTCCAAGAAATAATATGGTGTTTACATATTGATTTTGAGTTAATGTATGTGGATTTATAATTGAATTTTATACATTTGATAGATATGGACATATACATGGGTAAACATATGTATTTTTATATGGTAAATTTACATGTAATCATGAGAATTCATGAATTGGGATAAATATATATGTCTATGTTGAATTGTATATGGATATAACAAGACATAAACCATTAAGAATTTGATATAGTTTCTCAAAATTTATTTTGAAATATGTTTTAAATTGATTTTCTAAAGTAAATCATGAAGGATGTTTTAATTAAATAAACCCATGTTTTAATCATTTCAACGACCTATTATTTAACTCTATTTTATTTTAAATTTTTTCCCATATTTTTTAGAGTAGAAATGGTTTAAAGAGGAAGGTGTTCTTCTGATAAATTGAATATATTATGATGGGTTAATAAAATGATCCATGATAAAATTATAATTGTTTTAAAATGTTATGCCACATGGTCTCCCTAAGTACCATTGTGGGGTGACTATGAAAAGTGAACTAGGAAAATAAACACTCTCCATAGGCATTGGTCTATGATACAACACTAACTAAACAATATGATGACATGTATATGGTAACTAGGGGAACATTGCATTCTTCCTCTCTAACTCATCATGCATGATAATGGTTATGTATGGTTCAATCACTAAGATTATGAGGATAATGGGAATATAGACCCTAACTATTGTTTCCATAGAGTATCTTCTCGATATTGGATTTTTATTTCTCACTTTTATTATTTCATGCTTTAGTACATTTTTAAAAGGAGGATTTACTTGAAATTAAATCATCTAGACTATTTAAGTTTCTCATTAACCTTATTTATTCATTAATATTATTAATACATTTATAATTGTGTGTTTCTAAAATTATTCAAAAAATTGTTTTCAAATGAGGGTTTTTAATAATAGTGGATTAATAAAATTAGTTGTTTTTTAAGAGATTTATGTCATTTAAATAAAAAGAAAATTGGATTTTATAATTATTGATGAGTTGGTATTCCATTTCCTTATAAAATAGGAATTTATTTATTTATTTTTATTTTCAAATATGAATGAAAAATGATCTTTAATTAAAGGTTAATCTCATGGAAAGTAGAGTGGAGGCCTATTGAGAATTGTTATCCTCACCCATATTTATATCTCAATTGAAAGATCTAGTTCTGCACATAGCCACACATTGATCATTATATAATTTAGGGTTAGTGGTTAGTTTCAATTTTATAAATCACATTGCAAAAGTTTTCCTTTTAAATGATTTTTTATGTTACCTGTTCCTTTTTATTTTATAGAATGTTCATCCAAGTGTTACCATTAAACAAGTTATTTATTATTTTCAATTGATATTATTAGTGAATTGATCTATGTATATCTATGATGGGGGTGAACCATGGTGATAATATCTATAAAGGGGTATGGGGTAATTCATTGGAGCTTATTTTATGGATTGAGTTTGGTGGGTGAGTATGAAGATATCATTTACATTAAATTTATTAATTTCCTTAAATTATTTAAATGTTATATATTTGTTTTTCTACTTATTTGATTTTTTTTAGATGTTTGACTTACAGATAGGTCGTGCTAAAAAAATCATAATTTCCATTGTTTTTTAATTTCTTTTTAAGTTTTAAATCATTACTATAAGTTCTAAAATGGTCCCCTAGTGGTTTTCTCCATCCTAGAGTGATCAAGAACATGCCTTCAAGGTATTGTGGTCCATATCTGGAATTTTATGGATGAACAGTTTGGTCTTGTTCATGATAGCCAGAAAAGTTGAATTATACTAAATAAGTCATCTTGATCCCTACACCTTTGAATTTTTGAATCAAAAAAATATCATCCTATAGAGAAACTAGGGATCAAGTTCAACATGTCACCCATATCACATCCTAAGTTGGAATGATGTCAGAATCCCCTGAGTAGTTGAAAGAAGAAAAATTATAATGATTTGTCTAAAACCAAGAGATTCCCACATTCATATGGTATATTATCATAACAACTAGGCCCATTTATAGTTTAGAATACCTTAATTGATAGTTATTATACTTTTTTTAATATGCAGTAAGAAAATATTCTAAGAACTCTACATTTTGAAAGATTGAAAGGAGGAGAGAGTCAACAATTTTATATCCTTATTAAAGTCACTAAAAAATTCATTGGTTATACAACTCACAAAGTAGAATCATTTTATAAATTCATAGAGAACATTCAATATGAGTTTTCCACCATGTTGATTTCATAAAAAAAATCCTAGTGCTTTTCAATATTTAGTCACAATAATGTAACACCTACAGGACACACTGGGTTTATCCAAGGAGAAACCCTATCAAGTATCATCTACATAGAATTGGAAGTCCAATAAGTATGAAACAACCACTATTTATTTCAACCATGTTTCATTTCCACCACCATTTTCTATACTTAAAGGATTTTAGGTAACTCCACCACTTACCGCTCAGTAGTAATGTGATTCTTCATGGTAGAATCAAAACCACTATGATACATGTGTATAAAAAATTTGTCAAAATTTTGAGGAAAAATGATCATTTTTTACTCATTTAGACCTTAATAGGTTCCTATGTACATTATTTTTTCCAATTAGAATAATAGTTTAACCTTAACATATGAATGGATTCCCAATGTGGTTGGTATTGGAAATTATCAAAAATATTTTCCCTATCATCATATGTATGGGAGTATTATTAATTATTACATGTTATTCATTAATTTAACATCATATATTTTATGGAATGAAATTTTGAGAATCATGATGCATTAACATGGGTTCAGAAAAAATCAAATGGTTTGTGGTGTATATAGTAGGAATATGGGTGTTTTTTAGTTCATATCAGGTAGGACCACTCCATGGTGGATTCCATGTTGTTTATGGAATCCACCAATGTGAAATGGGAAGAACAAAATCATGAATGGTTGGGTGCGGTCTTAGGCATGAGGATTTGGGATTATTCATGGGGACTAGATACAGAAAGACCTCACCATACCATGGTGGAAGGCATGTTATGTTCAAAATGACCCTGGGATTTCACCTGTGTTGTGGTTTGTCATCATGGTGGGTCCCCTAGGCTTGTCCTGATGAAATACACCATGATCGTAGTGTGCATCACTGCACAGTGGTGAAGTCTTTTGAATTTTATGAAATTACCGAATTAGTCATCAGCCTTCAATGTATTTGTACACTTAAAAAGGGAACCCATGTGAGATTAATTGATGGATTTATTAACATGGTTTTTTATCAATTTCTACCTTATTAAACCTCATTATTCCTATTCTCACAAGGGTTGTCGATATCAAAAAATACATGGTGGTGTTTTTGGACATCCACCATATCCTCTCTTTGGTAGTTGATGTATATATAGGTCCACCGGCTTCCATGATATCTGTATAGGATATATGGGATTTTAAACCTTCCCTTACATTGGAATTTAATCTTCCCAAGACGACAGCTTTCCTATAAAAATACAAACTTCAGTAACGTAGAATCAGTCTCTTATTTGTTACAGTGATATAAGATACAAGGGATCTCACCTCACAGGATTGTTTGGTCCAGAAATATTGAAGAACCATATACGTACATGATTTCTATATTAAATTAGAAATATTCCATACATAGAATAATAAACATTCTCACATCCTTGATATTATTCATAATATCCTTCTTCATATCCATAGGAGAGGGAAAAAATAAAGGGTGATCTTAGATTCTTGATAAAACAAGGTAAGGTAAATAACTGGAAAAAATCCATTTTATCAATAACGTGAGCATTAAATGAATCTATTGGTAATATCAATGAAGTAATTCCATGGATAATAAATGTTGGTCAGAGTGGATACTCAAGAGGGGGGTGAATTGAGTTCCAATAAAAATTTCTGTTAAAAATATTTCTCTTAAAATCCCCCAATTTAAAAAAAAGTTAAACTGTAGTGAATTTATACAGATTATAAATGTTCAATTAGTTTCTCAAAGATTTATTAGGTCTCAGTTAATTTGATCTGAAGATTAAATTGACTTTTGAAACTAACTTACTGGTTTTCAATAAGTATAAACACTTACTAATTTAACTATCAAAGTAACTTTAAAACAAATTATATTTCAAAGTAGTTAGCAGCAGAATATGAAATATATAGTATACTTATGACTTAAACTAAAATGAATAGCAGATGTAACCAAGAGGTTCAGTCTCAAGACGAGACTTAGTCCTCTCAAAAAATTTATATAAATTGATCCACACCCTAGATCAGGGTAAACAAAAGTGTAAAGACTGTCCAGGTTCAAATACCTCTACCACAGTTCTACGTGGGAAAACAAACAACAGCTCACAGTTGTCCAGGTCTTACTCGACATCTACCACTATCCATAGTGGGATACAAGGGAGTTATAGAGTTTTAATGAGTATTTAAGAATCATCCATCTTAGCTTAGGAGGCAGTGTGTGTGTAAAATAAACAGGGTACACACACTGCTCGAAATGTAAATAAAAGAATAACTATAGTAAGTATGAAAGAGTTTAGAAAAACTTTAGTGATTGGTAGTGCAGCTCTGGACTCATTTTATTGGTCAAAAAAGCTTATGAGTCCTTCTCTGGTTTTTGTTCTGAAAACAGAGTATTGTTTCCTTCCTTGGTTCTAGGTTCATCTTAGCAGCCTGAGTGCATGAAGTGTTTGATGTAGTTCATCACTCAAGATGCAGCTTGTGTTCTCCTCTAGAAATGAATTGCTTCGTGTATGTCCAGTGCTCTCTAGGTATGGATGTAGCCTTTTCATTTTTGTGAATTCACCACGTTTCAATGATGTTAAGCCCTTGTCTTTTAAACCCTTCGTGTGCCTTCTTAGTTCTTTGATTATCTCTTGTATTCCCACACACCCATCTATATCTTTACCTTTCCTTTTATATATTTCAACTCCGACAAAAAATAATGATTAATTTTTGCATGGGTACTAGGTACGGTTCCCTGACATGCCAACAGATATCATTAAAAACATTAACTTCATTAAAAACATCAAATGTAACTGTTAGCTTAATAAATAAATAATATTGAGAGTATAGGGTTTTACTGGTTGGTCAATCATTAGTAGCCTTCTGTTGGTAGATGTGTACGGTGGACTTTGTGTAGCAGTGACCTTCCATCGGTAGCTCTTTGAACTTGTATCGGTACCTCCTGATATCGGTAGCTCTTTGAACTTGTATCGGTAGCTCCTGATATCGGTAGCTCTTTGAACTTGTATCGGTAGCTCTGCTTTGTATTAGTAGCTTCATTCTGTATCGGTGGCTTCATTCTGTATCGGTGACTCTGTATATCGGTAGCTCTTGGTCTATCAGTAGCTCTGGTCTATCGGTAGTTCTGGTCTATCGGTATCTCTGGTCTATTGGTGACTGTCTGTATCGGTAGATCGCTTAGTTCCAATGATTTTGGGTATCGGTAGACTTATGCATATCGGTAGCTCCTTTCTGTACTATCGGAAGACTTGTTCTATGCTTACTGGTGGACTTGTACATATCGGTAGCTCTGCGTATCAGTGACCTTAGCTTATTGGTTGACTAAGTACCGGTAGCTTTGTATCAGTAGCTATACGCAGATCAATGACTAACACTTATCTGTTTTATGTAAAACATATCTGATTGGGTTAGAATTACTTCAGAACTCATATAAATATGGATAAAAATTGATTAAAAAAATTCAAGGATATAGATAAACATTAATTGGTATTTTCAAGGTATGCGAAAGCATAGTTGGTATTATCAAAATAGGTGAGGTAAACAATCTCCCCCTTTTTGATAATCACAACTTATGATATTATAGTTTAAAAGAAAGTAATTGTATCAGAGGATATATCATTAAATTCAATTATCTCAGAGAAAACAGTATATTATAGAACATAATGTATCAAAGGTAGAATTAAATGCAATGATATCAGAGGGGAAAAGCATGGTATCTCTTCCTTAGATAATATTTCTCCACCTTTGAGAATATTTCTCCCTATTTGATACTTTAATAATATTTCTCCCCCTTTGATAATATTTCTCCCTCTTTGATAATATTTATCCCCCTTTGTGATAATCAAAAAGTGGAAAAGAACAAAGAGAAGAGGAACAAAATGAGAAAGAAAAGACATCCAATTGTATTATATGTGGAAAAAAGGTACAGAGAAAGAAAACAAAATACAAGGGATTCCTATCAAACATCTTAGCCACTTATTCAATCCACATACTCAATGTGTGATTTTCTCTTTGGATCAGAAGAGGATTCAAACTGTGTGGATGCAGGTGAAGGCTTAGGAACACCAGAGATGATCACAGGAGGCTGAGTGACTGAAACTGTTCCTATTCTGTACTGAGTATCCCTCTGAGTAATCATAGGTGTAAAGCTTTGAATGGCTTGAGCAGGAGTCATCTGAATAGGAGAAGTAGTAGAGGCAGAGCCAGGTAAAGCTGGAGGTACAATCACTGGCCTAGAATCGACATGCAGGAAAGGCAGTAAAAGATTTCTGAAATCCATAATTATTCTGCCTCCTCTCTCCATAGAAGATATGAAATCATCCTTGTTCTCCATGAATTTTTCCAAGGCCGGATTCAATTCCCTTAGTTTGCTGAATTTCTCTCTGAAGGCTTGATTGACAGGAGGTAACTTCAGTTTTTCCAATAGAAGTTTGAAGTGATTGTTGAGTTGATGTTGGTGTAAACCTTTTGGAAATAGGAGTCAACCTTGTCTTTCACTTCTTTCTGAGAGGCAGAAGATTCCCTCATATAGTCTTGGACTATCTTCATTATTTATCTAGATGAATCTCTAGTAGAAATCACAAATTTTCTCAGGTCGGATGAGTCCACAGATCCACTGGTTGAAGCTGAACCAAGCTCCTCCTTCATCACAGCTCGAATCTTATCTAAATCCACTGAAGGTCTAGAAGCAACAGAACCAACAGAGAAAGTTATTGTTTCCTTGAATTTTTTGGTCAACCCACTAATAAGATTTTGGACTTGGGAATCCTGGGTTTTAACATGATGTTTCATGGAGGTTTTAAAACCTTCAAACACTGAAACCATCTGGCTCACAACACTTTTGACATAGGCTATGTCCTTGTCAACTTGAAATTTTGAACTCATGTAAGATTCTAAAGAGATAACAGATTTATTTAGAGCATTAACATCAGCTTCCAGTCTAGATACTTGAGTCTGGAAGGCTGTTACTTCTTCCACTATTTATGCCATAAAGGTTGACATATTAAAATCGATAGAGAGTTCAAAAGATTTTTCCAAATTGTTCATCTCTTCAACAAAGCAGTGCTTCAACTCAACAACAGAAGAACTAAAGGACTCTTTCAGCTCATCCTTTAAGGATTCAAGGTCAGCCCTGATGATCATATCAGTAGGATCAATTACAACAGGTGCTCTTTCAGATGCTATGCTAGCCACTGAGTCAGTCATAATCAATTGGATTGATGACACCAATGAAGCTTCCATCTTCCTTGTCTCTTCCACAAAACTAACTTTAAGATTTTTCTTCAAATTATCCAGGTCATGCATTCTGATCACATCTTCACGTAACAACTCAGTCTCTATATCATAAATGATCTTTGGTCTATTGAGAGATTCCTCGTTATCAAAATCAGGATATTCTAATCCGCAAACCACAAAACCTGGGTCTTCTGCCCAGTCCTCAATCTCAACAGCCACTGAAACACTTGCAAACCTGGTTTGATGCTCCCCCACAATGGGTGCATTCCCATGTACAACAAAAGCATTCTCAGTAGGTTGTTCTTCCTCATAAGAATCTTCTACTATCAATTCTATCTATGTTACAGCAGGAGGGTCCTCTGGATTAGGTACAACTTCTTCCATTTCTCCTACTACTTCCTTAGTAGGCACAACTGAGCTTCCAATTAATGGACTCAGACTTAAGCAGAAAAAATCAGAGGCTTCAGATTCATTCTCCTTTTCTTCTTTATGCTCAGGGGCTGGCTGGTCTTCCTCATTAGTAGGTGTCTCTTCTTTTACTAAGGCTTCCTTTTCTGAAGATACAATTTCAACAGCATGACTTAGAGGTAAGTCCGGATCTCTTCTATCATCCATAGAAGTATCATCTTCATCAGTCTCATCACTATACTCAGGTTCTTCTTCATCAGGTCCTAGACCTGGATCCCTCACATCCTTATGTCTTAAAGGATGATCCATAAGATTGAATTTATCATAGACCTTCTTGTCATCATTAAACCACTCTCCTCTCCATGGATTCCAATTTATCTTCATGTATTTGCACACCGTTCTTGTGATACAAAAATTATTCTTTACTACCACTGTCTCATCTTGAGACTCAGCTACCCCTTTCACTTTGATCATCACTGAGATAAACTTGGAAAAGAATAGAGCATTAGTCTTTGATTTTGGCCTTGTCATGTCTTCCATTTGAATCATCAGCAATCTGCACAGATTCACTTTTACACAATGTCTCAAGAGATGCAGGAGATAGATATCTTGATATCTTAAATTCGCAAAATCCCCTCTCCTTGGTATTAAGACATGCTGAAAAAATTTGAACAGCAATCTGTTCTCTCCATCCATTTCAGTAGCCACTACTTGTCTTTGATTTCCATCACCGGTGAGATCCTCCAAGGCAGTCTCATAATCGAATATATCACTTGTAGGTGGTATAGATTTCGATACATATCCAAATACACCTTCGTGTAGAACCTTCAGGCATTCATCCCACTCAACAGATGAAAAAGAAATATCTTTTCCATTCACAAAAGAAATCACTCGATTCTCATCTTTTGAATTCTCAAAACTCACAAACTCATAAAATTGTTTCACTAGCTTCGGATAGTAGGGGGCATTGTTGTTCTAAAAGAAATCTACCCACTTTTAATCTTCCAGCACTTCGAGCACTAACAATTTTCTAAGTAACAACCATTCCACGCGCAGCTCTTTTTCAATCACAATAACTCTATTCTGTAAATGAGGGTTCACTGGTCGCCTACCTAACCTAGTTCTACCAACACTACCACTTGCTTATGGCTCGAATTTTTGCTTCTTTGCACTCGGATCATCAGTGTCATCTCTGATGGTAGGAAGTTTGGTTTTTGTCATCTCTGGTTCAAGGGATTTAGGGTTTTCGAGAGATTCAAGAGTAAGGCTTGAGGGTAAAGTATTTGAGGCTCGGTGAATTAAGAAGTATCTAGGACTTTGTTTTTATCATTTATGAATCATAAAATAAATAAATTAATTAAAAACGATTCAGATTCTTGCGGTAGACAGAAGTTTAAAACAGTGCACTCATCGGTAGGGTTTATCGGTGAAAATTCATATGAGTGAGGTTACATCGGTGAGGTTACATCAGTGAGGTTATATCGGTGAGGTTACATCGGTAAGGTTACATCGGTGAGGTTACATCGGTGAGGTTACATCGGTGAGGTTGCATCGGTGAGGTTACATCGGTGAGGTTACATCAGTGAGGTTACATCGCATCGGTGAGGTACCTACCGATCAAGGTTAAACATTCCCAACTAATGCCTAATGTAACTTAACCTATCCGAACTTAAAGGTTTGGTGAAAATGTCAGCTAACTGATGTTTAGTACCAATAAATTCAAGAGTAATATCACCCTTTTGGTAATTATCTCTCAATAAATGGTTCCTTACATCAATGTATTTGGTCCTAGAGTGAGATACAGGGTTCTTTGAAATTTTAATTGCACTTGTGTTATCACAGTTGATTGAAACATGCTTAAAGTCATATCCATAGTCCAAAAGAGTGTGTTTCATCCACAAAATTTGTACACAGCAACTACTAGCAGCTATATACTCTGCTTCGGCAATAGACAAAGCTACAGAATTCTGTTTTTTACTACACCAAGATACTAAGGATTTTCCCAATAAATGACATGTTCCAGATGTTCTTTTTCTATCCAACTTGCAACCAGCAAAGTCAGCATTGGAATAACTCATTAATTCAAAAGATTGTCCTTTTGGGTAAAACAAACCTATGTTTACAGTGTGTTTAAGATACTTAAAAATTCTTTTAACAGCAAGTGAATGAGATTCTTTTGGATTAGCTTGAAATCTTGCACACATACACACACTAAACATAATATCTGGTCGACTAGTAGTAAGATATAGTAAGCTTCCAATCATACCTCTATAATTGGTTTGATCCATTGGTTTCCCAGTTTCATCTGCATCCAATTTACAGACTGTACTCATCGGAGTATCACTTTCCTTAATACTATCTAAACCAAAACTTTTTAAAAGATCCTTTGTATATTTACTTTGATTCAAGATAATACCATTTTCATTTTGAAAAACATGAAATCCAATAAAATATTTGAGTTCTCCCATTAAACTCATTTAGAATTCATTTTTCATACTCTTTGAAAAATCAGTACATAAGGAATGTTTATAAGATCCAATGATAATATCATCAACATTGATTTTTACTATTAAAACATCTTTAGAAATTCTTTTAATAAAAAGAGTTGGATATACAATCCCTTTAGTAAAACTTTTTGAAATAATAAAACTACTAATTATATCTTACCAAGCTCTTGGAGCTTGTTTTAAACCATATAAATCTTTAGAAAGTTTAAAAACTTGACTTTAAAAATGAGGATTAGTAAATCCAGGTGGTTGTTCAAAAAAACATCTTCAATTATAAAACCATTTAGAAAAGCACTTTTGACATCCATTTGATATAACTTGAAATACAGATGAGCAGCATAGGAAAGTAAGATTCTAATAGATTCAAATCTAGCTACAGGGGAAAAGGTTTCCTCATAGTCTATACCTTCTTCTTGACTATATCCTTGTACAACTAAACTAGCTTTTCTTCTAACTATTGTTCCAGATTCATCAACTTTGTTTCTAAAAACCCATTTAGTGCCTATTGTCAAAGTGTCATTGGGTATGTCAACTAATTCCCAGACTTTGTTTCTTTCAAAATTATTTAACTGTTCTTGCATATCCATTACCCAAAATTCATCATTTATTGCATCATTGACATTTGTAGGTTCTAGTGTGAAAGAAATTCTTGATGTTCAACCTGGTTTCTTAGAGAATCTCTAGCCTGTGTCCCTCTATCAAGATTACCAATAACAGCATCCAAAGGATGATTCTTTAGAATCCTAGTTGATCTAGTAAAGGTAGGACTAGAAATTTTAGGTTCATCTATAGGTTTGGGTTCAATAGAAGCAGATTCTGGAATATGTCCAGAACTGGATATTTTTACAGCAGGTTCATTAGTTTTATCATTAAGGTCCATAACAGACAAATCTTCTTCAATATTTTCAAGAGAGTTTTTAGGCTCATGTGGATCAGTTTCATCAAACATGATGTGAACAGATTCTTCCACACATTTGGTTCTTTTGTTAAAGACTCTATAGGCTTTTCTATATTAAGAATAACCAAGAAAAATTCCCTCATCACTTTTAGAAGCAAACTTGTCTATATTATCCTTTGTATTGAGGATAAAGACTTTGCATCCAAAGACTATAAAGTAACTAACTTTGGTTTTTCTATTATTCCATAGTTCATATGGGGTCTTCTTGAGAACAGGTCTAATCAAGAATCTATTAATAATATAACAAGTTGTATTCATGGCCTCAGCCCAAAAATAAATAGGCAGATCATACTCATTAAGCATAGTTCTTACAAATTCTTGAAGGGTTCTATTTTGTCTTTCTACTACCCCATTCTGCTGAGGTGTTCTAGGGGCAGAAAATGTGTGAATATAGCCATTGTGTGAGAAATAAGATTCAAATTCATGATTTTCAAACTCACAGCCATGATCACTTCTCATGGTTTTAATCTTAAGTCCACTAAGGTTTTCTACAGACTTGGATTATTTAATAAAGTAAGAACAAGCTTCACTTTTGTGAGATAAGAAGTATACCGAAGTATATCTAGAAAATTCATCTACTAAGACATAGACATAGTGCTTCCCATTTAAACTAGAAACTCTATAAGGTCCAAACAATTCCATGTGAACCAACTCGAGAGGTTGAGAAGTTGAAACTTCTTTCTTTGATTTAAAAGAAACTTTATGTTGCTTTCCCATTTGACAGGGGTTACAAACTTTGTTATTTGGGAATTCAAGTTTGGGTAGATCTCTAACTAAGTTCTTCCTAGTCAGTTTTCTAAGTGAATGGATGTTGCAGTGTCCTAATCTTCTATGCCAAAGCCAAGACTCTTGATGAAAATCATTTAAACAAGTAACATTTTGTTTGGCCAAATAATTTAAATCAACAGCATAAACATTTTCATTTCTCAAAGCAGAAAATACTAAAACATTTTCAGAGTTAAAAACATTACATGAATCATTTTAAAACTTAACATTAAATTCATCATCACATAACTGAGAAATACCCAACAGATTATATTTAAGTCCATCAACAAATAAAACTTTAGAAATAAAAACTGAATCAGTGTTACCAATATGGCCTAGGTCGATGATTTTTCCTTTATAATTATCACCAAAGGTGACATGTCCTCCATAAACTTTGATTAAACTCTTGAAGCATGAGTAATCTCCAGACATATGTCTTGAACATCCACTGTCCAAGTACCATATCTTCTTGTGAGAACTCTTCAAACATGTTTCATACAAAACAGATTTAGATGGAAAATGATTTTGGTACCCAGATCTTCTTGGGTCCAGAAAAGTTAGCAATCAAGGCTTTAGGTACCCAAATTTGTCTTATGGGTTTCATATAATTTACAGAATCAATATATTTTGAAAGATAAACTTTATTTGATCTATAACCATATGAATAACTAGTTGAAGCATATGAATTTCCAGAACTGGAGCTAACAGAATTTTGTACAGATTTAGGAATGAATATAGTTTTAGTAAACTGTCTCTTTCCAGGTTGGTATCCCAAACCAGTAGTATATTTTGGTGCGACTTGCTTTCCTAACATTTGAGTTAGATTATCCTTTCCATTTGTGAATTTTTCTAAGTCATTTCTAAGTTGATCATTAGACATTTTTAGTTCATTATTTTCCTTTAACAGTTGAGCATTTTTTTCCTTTTCTATATCAAAGGCGTATTTAACATTGGCAGTGAGAGCATGTTGTTTCTTTAATGACTTATATTTGTCCTTAAGTTCATTACAGGTCTCTTTTAGCATATTACAATATTCAAATAATTCTTCACTGGACATATTTTCAGATTCAGAATCAGAATCATCTCCAGAATAGTATGAATTTAAAGCAGGAGTGTCCAGTGTTACCTCAGATGTGTTTGTCATAAAACACATGTTAGCTTTATGAGAATCTTCATCCTTAGAAGAATCAGAATCACTTGAAGTGTCTTCTGAAGAACTCCAAGTTTCTTTCATTTCTTTATTTTACTTCTTTTCCTTATAATCATATTTCTTTTTGAATTTTAATTTTGTACAGTCAGCCTTGATGTGTCCTTTCCTCTTGCATTCATAGCAGACTATATCATCTTCCTTATCAGATTTATTCCAATCCTTCTTCCAATGACCTTTATTGTCATACTTTCCTTTGTAATTTGATTTTCTGAAGAATTTATTCTTCCTATAGAACTTCTTAAACCTTCTGGCTATTTGATCCATCTCAGCATAACTGTCTGAATCTGAATCTTTACTGGTTGAACTTTCAGTAGGTACATGCATTTTCTCCTTGTCTTTTCTCATTGAAGCGGTAAACTTAAAAGTCACTGATTTTCTCTTGGGTTAGTCATATTCTTATTTTTTCACCTTAAGTTCTTCCTCATACATCATAAGCTTACCTATTAATTCCTTAACAAGGAGTGTGCTGATGTCGCATGATTCTCTAATTGAAACAGAAGTGCCTCTCCATCTTTCTGGTAGACATCTTAATATCCTCATAATTTGTTCCTTTACTGGAACAACCTTTCCAAGAGAGATCATAGTATTGAAAATATCATTGAACCTGAGAAAAATGTCAGAAATAGGTTCATCAGATTTCATTTTAAAGTTATCATGTTTAATACTATATGTATTCAATCTCATTTCTTTAACATTGGTTGTTCCCTCATGGGAAATAGCCAAAGTGTCCCATATTTCATAAGCAGTTTTACAAGCAGAAATTCTATTAAACTCTTCATCTCCTAAAGCACAATACAGGGCATTCATAGATTTACAATTATTATTATAAGCAGTATTTGTAGATTCATCCCAAGTTGTTCTTTCAGTTTCTGGAATTTCATATTGTGACTCTATAGTAGTCCAAATATCAAAACTCATACTTTCTAAATGAATTTTCATTTTCAGTTTCCACTGGGCATAATTTGTACCATTAAATAAAGGTGGCCTTTTAGTAGCAGAACTTTCTAGTCTATTGTCCATAAATAGATTTTAGAAAATAAATTTAAAGATATAAAATTTAGAACTAACAGAAATTTAAGATCTTTAAAGATGCAACTAAAATCACAGTTGAAAAACAAAATGTTTTGAAAACTTGTATTAATAAAAACAATCCTCTGATACCAAATGTTGGTCGGAGTGGATACTCAAGAGGGGGTGAATTGAGTTCCAATAAAAATTTCTGTTAAAAATATTTCTCTTAAAATCCCCCAATTTAAAAACAAAGTTAAACTGTAGTGAATTTATACATATTGTAAATGTTCAATTAGTTTCTCAAAGATTTATTACGTCTCAGTTAATTTAATCTGAAGATTAAATTGACTTTTGAAACTAACTTACTGGTTTTCAATAAGTATAAACACTTGCTAATTTAACTATCAAAGTAACTTTAAAACAAATTATATTTCAAATTAGATAGCAGCGGAATATGAAATATATAGTATACTTATGACTTAAACTAAAATGCACGGCAGATGTAACCAAGAGGTTCAGTCTCAAGCCGAGACTTAGTCCTCTCAAAAAATTTATATAAATTGATCCACACCCTGGATCGGGGTAAACAATAGTGAAAAGATTGTCTAGGTTCAAAGACCTCTACCACAGTTCTATATGGGAAAACAAACAACATCTCACAGCTGTCCAGGTCTTACTCAACCTCTACCACTATCCACAGTGGGATACAAGGGGGTTATAGAATTTGAATGAGGATTTAAGAATCCTCTAGCTTAGATCAGGAGACAGTGTGTGTGTAAAATAAACAGGGTACACACACTGCTCGAAATGTAAATAAAAGAATCACTAGAGTAAGTATGAAAGAGTTTAGAAAATCTTTAGTGATTGGCAGTGCACCTCTGGACTCGTTTGATTGATCAAAAAAGCTTTTGAGTCCTTCTCTGGTTTTTGTTCTGAAAACAGAGTATTGTTTCCTTCCTTGGTTCCAAGTTCAGCTTAGCAGCCTGAGTGCATGAAGTGTTTGATGTAGTTCATCACTTAAGATGCAGCTTGTGTTCTACTCTAGAAATGAATTGCTTCGTGTATGTCCAGTGCTCTCCAGGTATGGATGTAGCCCTTTAGTTTTTGTGAATGCACCACGTTTCAATGCTGTTAAGCCCTTGTCGTTTTCACCCTTCGTGTGCCTTCTTAGTTCCTTGATTCTCTTTTGTATTCTCACACATCCAAATAGATCTTTATCTTCCCTTTTATAGCTTTCAGCTCCGGCAAAAAAGAATGATTACTTTTTTCATCGGTACTAGGTACGGTTCCCTGAAATGCCAACAGATATCATTAAATAACATTAAATGCATTAAAAACATAAAATGTAACCGTTATCTTAATAAATAAATAATATTGAGAGTATAGGGTTTGACTGGTTGGTCAATCATTAGTAGCCTTCTGTTGGTAGATGTGTACGATGGACTTTGTGTAGCAGTGACCTTCCATCGGTAGCTCTTTGAACTTGTATCGGTAGCTCTGATTTGTATCGGTAGATTCATTCTGTATCGGTGGCTTCATTCTTTATCGGTGACTCTGTATATCGGTAGCTCTTGGTCTATCGGCAGCTCTGGTATATCGGTAGCTCTGGTCTATCGGTGACTGTCTGTATCAGTAGCTCGCTTAGTTCCAAGGATTTTGTGTATCGGTAGACTTATGTATATCGGTATCTCCTTTCTGTACTATCAGAAGACTTGTTCTATGCTTACCGGTGGAATTGTACATATTGGTAGCTCTGTGTATCGGTGACCTTAGCTTATCGGTAGACTAAGTACCGGTAGCTTTGTATCAGTAGCTATACACAGATCAGTGACTAACACTTATCTTTTTTTTGTAAAACATATCTGATTGGGTTAGAATTACTTCAAAACTCATATAAATATGGATAAACATTGATTAACAAATTTCAAGGATATAGATAAACATTAATTGAGATTTTCAAGGTATGTGAAAGCATAGTTTGGATTATCAAAACAGGTGAGGTCAACAATAATAACTGAATTCTCAATGATGGAAATGATTAATGTTAGATTTCATGTTCTTAGACATCATGATATCTTTAATTCCAAGGCCTTTCTCCATGATAGTTTAAACTATGTGTAGGTATACACCAAAAAACTATAAAATAAGTCAACCCTACTAGTTGTCTCATTATACCTTTAAATGCCTTGAAAGGATATCTATAACCAGGACCCGCCCATCGTGGCATGTCCACTAAATTATTCATTTATTAAATCATAAATCTAATTCATAACCAATATTCCTTATCAACAAATAACCTTATTGAGTAAAGAAAATGTATTATTATGAATTCCTCAATCAATCAAATAACATTCCTAATAAAACACCATATGTAGAAATAGTATATGGTTTAGGTAATATTCATATCAATAATAGAAAGAATTTGGGTATTTAGTATAAATGTAATGTCCAATGAGAAATGATCATAAGAAAGTAAATGTTTTAAGTGAAAGCTAATGATCAAAAAAATAAGAGATAAAAGCTTACCATAAATTCATAATATATATATAATTTGAAATAAAATATTTTATTTTTGAGAAATAAATAAATTGGAAGAAAAACATTAAAATAAGATTTCATTTAATAATATTATTTTTAAAACCATTGAAAACATATAGAATAATCTATTTTGTGTAAAACAGTTATGAAGGCGGGAAAATATATTATTACTATACATGATAAAAAGAAACGTTTAATTTGACTATATGTAAAGAAATTTGATTAGGACCATTTCAAAAAACATTACAATGATTCCATTAAAACCTTGTAAAAATAAAGTATAACATTAAATTTCCTTAATAAATCATTTTAGTAAATAAATAAATACTTTTTAAAAAATATATATATATAAATATGGACATAGAAGAAAAGTATCCCGATCAAAAGTGAAATAAAATCAACTTTTCCATTAAATATTTCTTTGCTTATTCATATTCCATACAGAGGAAAAGTTATAAAAAACAAGTAAAATACATAAATATTCATAGGAAAATAAAATATATTATATTTATGATGGATATTTTATAATATTACTTCAATTAAAATATGATAAATCCCAAAACAAATGAGATTGTAAAATAAATTATTAGCATATTTGTATCGTTAAAACTATAACCCCTTGAAATAATAAACCTAAATTGAAACATTAATCATCATTAATAAACATATATTCATGTTAAATAGATCAATGGTGAATTATATACACCGCGTACAAATAAATAGTTTCAAAATACAAAAAAAAGTATCAATGTAGTTGAAATTTAGATGAAATCTCTTACCTCAAGTTTGAATTTCCTCTAAGTGATTTCAACCTCCTCTTCTTTAAAATTTCTCATTTAGATCTCATTTTAAGGGAATTGGGTTTGGTTCATCAGTAAGAAAATCACTTCTATAAATCATCTGAGGTTCTTTAAAAGTGGTTTTGCTAGGGTTTTCATGAGCTAAGTCCCTCTAGGTGGTGTATAGAAGAGGAGTGAATGAAAGGACACATGAAAATAATAAAATGTTTTAAATATAATGAATTCATTTTCATCTGAAACTGGAACCATTCTATTTGAATTTCAGGGATAATATTGAATATGGTTGAAATGACGTCAAACAATAAAATTTTGATAGGTTTATGTGGTATTTTAGACCTTATCTTTTGGTTTATCCCCTTTATTAAATAGTTTTTACGTTAATCATATTAATCATTTTTTTCAATCTTAAAGGATTATAATTTTACATATAAGTTATAAATTTGAAAATAAATGGCCACGAGCTAACATTTTAGACCATTTTTTATCAAAGTTGACCATTTTAGAATTCATTTGAATTTTAAACAATTTTATACAATATTAATTTTCATAAAATATAATTAATTTTATTCTTGAAACCATTCATATTTAATTTGACTTCAAATACATCAATTCAAATGTGGAAATATAAAATAATAATTTTAACCATAAATAATACATTATTATAAACTACTAATGTCTTTTGGATCCATAATTCTTCTATGAATAATGTTTTTAAAAATTAAAATTATTTACTTATATTTTTCCACTACTTGCACAAGTATTTTGTCAGTGTTGCATAAGAATTTAAGCTAATTATATAATCACTAAAAATGAAAAATAATTACCAACAAAAACATAATAATTATATTAATGATAAAATTTATTTTCATTAAATATGTATATTTACACAAGCATTACACAAGAATTTAAATAAGTCACTTGTTATATATATCTAAAATTCATAATTATCAATAAAAATAATCAATAATACTTCATATATATTATACATGTCGAGAAAAGACTTCATCCATTACTAATTTTATATATAGACACCAAATTTGACTTCTATTGTGCAACACATGAATTGTGTTGGCAATGAAAATGATTTTGATAGTTATAATAAAATAAATTCCAATTTAAATGTTTTCAATTAATTATTTGTGATATTTTTATTATATTATCATACCTACCTAAAAAACATTTTTTATTGAATAGAATCAAAAAATAGGGAAAAAAGGAAAACACACAAAATAAACAAACAAGTAGACAGACTGAGACACGTGGGCTCAGGGGTGGAAATGATGAAGCCCGAGGAAATCACCATGAACAATCATCTTATAGTCATTAGGAATAGATCCCAAACCTATGTAGGTAATCAATCTATCATCTGGAATCCCTTTTTTGGATAAGGCGTCAGCTGCAAAATTCCCCTCTCTAGGTATGTCAGACATGCAACCCATTAGAGGACCTCGGACCAAAAAAGGTGCTAAAGCCTAGGAATATCGAACCTTTGTTGCTGTGGATCAGTCATTCACCCCTCATCACCCCTTCCATATATGATCCGTCAACATTCAATTTCAGCCTGATGTTTGGCGGCTTCTAACTGACCCATCAGCCATACCTTCTGCTATCCATAACAATATTCATGTCGATACTTGGAATGAGCCTTCTCAGAGTAATAGAACACATCCCTCACATTATGTTAGACCCCAGATCCGCCATAAGCAATTTCACACGAACTTGGGAATAGATATTAGAGAGCCTTCAACCATCACGAGCCTTGTTCCTTGCTTCCCAAAGAGTCCAGTAGATAAGATAAAAAATAATACCATGGACCTTGAGATCCAACCCTTGTTGTACATCTCCCTAGAACTAGGATTTTAGGACTTCCTACATGGTCTCACCACCAGTGTTAAATTTAAGCCCCTGACTCATGAAATTACATATCCCTCTCGACCATTCTCTCTGAAAAAATAAATTCCATGAAGATTCAGAGTGGGGACTTATAAAACAATGAAAACAAGAGGCTAGGGAAACACCTGTCTTCTAGAAATTCTCATCTATTGGAAGTGCGTGATTTCTAATCCTCCAAACCAAAAAAATTATCTTGGTCGGAATATCCTTTCACCATAGTTTTGAAACCCACTCATCAATATCGGTAGATTCATGAATCATATTCCGGAAGTCATGACTGTTGAAGATGCCCGAGGAGAAGCCCATGAAGAGGCAGCTATCTGGTTCATCCACCATCGTGATGTTTTGATGAAATTACTTCTGCTCTAGATTAAGAACCGTGTCCATGAAGGTAGGAAAAAGGTTCATCTCTTTGAAAAAAATGGATGATGCTGGACATCCTGGGAAGAAAATACATTCACTCGCCTAGTTCGATGTCCAGAAATTAAGGTCACCTCAGCCCACTGCCCAGCGGACACTACCTTGCAAGAACTCCATATAGACCTTCATGCATTGTGCCAACCATGAGAGATGCCATGAATTCCCATCCCAACTTATCAGGTCATCCCCATAGCGATCGCGCATAAAGGATAGCCACAGTGATCTACCTTCGATAATACCCTAAGAAAACTGAGCATGCATGGCCTGCATCGATTACTTCACACTACGAAGACTGATTCTGCCTTCTTCGATCGGCCTTGCAAGATGGTTCCAATAAGCCCAGGGACAACGCCTATGATGATTCACATCCCACGGGAAATTTGTTAATAACTTCTCCAGCCTGAAAATGGTACCTTTCTAAGGCCTGGTGATGGAAATAATATGCATCGGAATGGAAGGGCATGATTTCCCTGGCCTCCAAGCTTCCCTGCATGTTCCTGGATAGAGTCTACTGGTCAAGGATGAAAATATTTGGAGATAAGGGATTGCCTTGCCTCACACCACGCACCATTTTGAAGAATCCAAATCTCCTACCCAACAGTGAAATTGAAATCGAAAGAGAATCATAACACCTGAAACACAGATCATAGAACCACTCCTAGAATCCAAATTTCCGCATGACCTTAATAATGAACCCCCATTCAATTCTATCATCGGCTTTGTCCATTTCCACTTTGATAATCACATTAGATCCAACAGTATTTTTATTAATATCATTAACAATTTCTTGGGTGATGCCAATAGACCCTTGTATACTTCTCCCTCTCAAAAATCCATGTTTTTTCATAGAAATAAGTCAAGTAATGATGGTACTGAGTCTCTTATTTACAAGGATGGTAAGAATTTTGTAGGAAAAATTACAGAGGAGGATAGGCCGGAACTGGCTAATGGATATGGGATCTTTAACTTTTGGAATGAGAACAACTCTGGAGGCACAAACAACCCTATTCAATGCACCACCTCTGAAAAAATCATGCACCACCACTCTGACTTTCTCTTTAACAATGTCCCAGGAGACAATATAGAAATATCCTAGGAACCGATCAGAACTTGGGGAACTCTCCTGTTTCATGTTAAACAGAACTTATTTTATCTCATCGACCTATGCAAGGAAGTCTATAAAATCATCATCCCTATCTTCCACAATCCTTGGGATGAATTCCATAAATTCCTCTTCCCCATCACTCCTTAGGATTTTATCCCCATCAGTGTCATTTGGTCCTACTAGCAGATTTTCAAAATACTCCAAGGCCAATTTACTAGCCACTTCTATATTTTTTGTGAAGGTTCCATCATCCTATTTTATACAGATCCTCTTAGTAACCCTGTTCTCTTTAATGCACACCTGAAAAAAATGAAGTGTTCTTGTCCCCTTCCTTAAGCCAAAGTGCACAGGATTTTTGTCTACACTCTTTCAATTTCCAGAAATTTCTCGGAGAGAAAGTCTTGCTTCTCCTTCAAGGATTGAAAAATATCATCATCCCATCTGACTTGAAGCCTCCCTTCAATATAATAAGTATCCTCTTTTAATTTATCCATATTGAGACTGTGATCTGGTTTCATTTCAAGCCACTTCTAGATGTATTTTTTCAGCCTCTGTAGGCTTCTCGAAAGAGGAATCCAGGTAGAGCCTCCCTTCGATCAATCCCATGAGTCCTTAATCATCATCAAAACCCCTTCCTCCTGATTCCAGCTACTGGAGTAAAAGAAACAAGGGGGCTTCCTATATTATTTCTTAAGAGTAACCAGAATTGGAGCATTATCGAAGACGAACCTAGAAATATTCTTGACTGAGACTGTTGCGGAATCGCCGGGAGACACAATGACATAAACGAGAAAAAAAACGAAAAGAAAGAAAGAAAGAGACACAACGATTTACGTGGTTCGGGAAAAATCCCTACCGTCCACGGGAGAGGCAGAATTCACTATATCAGGAGCACAAAAAAATTACAGAGGATTTCAGTAGTAAACCCTAGCCCAAAAATGGGCTACATATAAAGAAGATGGTCCACTGTTCCGAATAGTGAGTCCGCGTTGATACAGTGAACGGCGGTCAGCTTTGTCAAAAGTGCTACAGTGGCTGTCGGCTGGAGAAGTCAAAAGCGCTACAGTGAAGTTGACCCCAAAGTCCACACCGCTACAATGTTTGTCGGTGTCGGTTGGTCAGCTTCGCTACAGGCATTCGGCCTAACCGGATCCGGAAACACCAATCCAACAATCTCCCACTTGTAGCATGATCCACTGCACTGCTATGCTTCGATGAAACTGATGAAGAAAACTTACTTAATCTAAGTTCTTCCTCTTCTCCACTCACCAGTGGTGTGCTTTCCATAGATTCATGAAATACAAACTGTTTTCCTCTTGTGCTCTCACCAGGTCCTCCATCATTCTGCCTCTCATCCTCCATTCATCAGTGGAGACCAACAGAGGCACAACAGTGCCTCAACTTCTGTATCACCATAGGCTTTGTCAACATGTCTGCCGGATTGTTGGTACCACAGATCTTCTGCAAAGTCAGCAACCCATCCTGTATGAAACCTCTGATGAAATGGTACTTCAACCGAATGTGCTTCATCCGGGCATGAAACACTGGGTTCTTGGCAAGATGTATAGCACTCTGACTGTCACAGCGCAATACATTCTCCTCTCGCTTCCTTCCCAATTCATCCAAGAAGTTCTTCAGCCAAACCATCTCTTTCTCAGCTTATGTTACAGAAATGTATTCTGCCTCTATGGTGGATAAAGCCACCACCTTCTGCAATTGTGATATCCAACTTACCGCAGTTCCTCCACAGGTAAAAACATAACCCGTGGTACTCCTCCTGTTGTCGACATCGCCTCCAAGGTCAGCATCCACATACCCCTGTAATGAAGTTTCTTTCCAAAAGCACAGAGATACCTCCTTGCTGCCCTTCAAATACCTCAGTAACCACTTCATAGCTTCCCAATGTCGCTTTCCAGGGTTAGCCATATACCTGCTCACAACTCCCACTGCATGAGCGATGTTAGGTCGAGTACAGACCATGGCATACATCAGGCTTCCAACAACTGATTTGTATGTTACTTTTTCCAGGTACTCCACCTCTTCTGTCGTCTTCGGTGATTGCTCCTTTGATAGTTTAAAGTGGCTCGCCAGGGGAATAGAGACTGTCTTTGCTTCCAGCATGTTGAATCTTCTCAAAACCTTCCCAATGTAATCAATCTGTGACAACATTAATGTTCCAGTTGTGCGGTCTCTCTTGATCTTCATTCCCAGGATCTTGCCAGCTTCTCCAAGATCCTTCATTTTAAACTCCTCAGCCAACTGCCCTTTCAGCTCATTAATCCTCTGCATACATGATCCTACAATTAGCATGCCGTCCACATACAGAAGCAATATAATGTATTCATCACCGAAAGACTTAATGTAGCAACACTGATCCATGCCATATCATTTATATTCATTTTTAGACATAAATGAATCAAACTTCTTGTTCCACTGCCTCGGTGCCTGTTTCAATCCATATAAGCTCTTCTGGAGTTTGCACACCAGGTCTTCCTTTCCAGACACTACATATCCCTCTGGCTGCTGCATGTAGATATCTTCCTCCAAATCTCCATAAAGGAAAGCAGTCTTGACATCAAGCTGCTCAAGGTGAAAATCCTCTGACGCAACAACGCTGAGAACCACCCGGATTGTGGTAAGCTTTACTACTGGTGAGAATATTTCCGTGAAATCCACTCCCTCCTTCTGTTTGAAGCCTTTCACCACCAGCCTTGCCTTGAACCTCCTCTTGCCATCATGCACTTCCTTCACCCGGTAGACCCACTTGTTATGCAATGCTTTCTTTCCTGCTGGCAGGGATGTCAACTCCCAAGTGTTGTTGTCATGTAATGAGGAAATCTCCTCCTTCATTGCCAGCTCCCACATGCTTGACTCCTTCAGCTACATTGCCTCTTCAAAGCATTTTGGTTCTCCACCGTCAGTCAATAACAGATAATGCAATGATGGTGAATACCTCTACACAGGCCTTCTCACCCTTGATGATCTCCTCAACTCCACTGGAGTTGTAGGTTCCACCGGTTCAGATCTCTCAAGCTCAGGCACACCTTCAAGCTCCACTTTCTCTTTGCACTCTGATTCAATGTTCCCATTTTCATCTTCAGCTTCATGACGACCTTTGTATATGACACCTTCATTGAATACCACGTTTTGGATTCTAATGACCATCTTCTTGTGATCATCCCAAAACCGATAACCAAACTCTTCAGCACCATATCCAATAAAGAAACATGGCTTGGACTTAGCATCAAGCTTGTCCCTTGAGTTAGCATCAATGTGTACATAAGTCAAACTGCCAAAGACTCTTAAATGTGAGAGTTTTACCTCTTTACCAGACCAGAGCTCCTCAGGTAGGCGTTCTCCCATTGGCACAGATGGACTCCTATTGATCAGATACATTGTCATGTTTACTGCATCAGCCCAAAAGGTTTTCGACAACCCTGAGTGTAGCCTCATGCTCCTGGCACGTTCATTCAGTGTTCTATTCATCCTCTCTGCCACACCATTTTGTTGTGGTGTTCCTGGGATTGTCTTCTCCCACCAAATTCCATTATCAAAACAAAATTCCCTAAACTCCTGACTGCCATACTCTCCACCGTTGTCAGACCTCAAACATTTCAGATTTACTCCTGACTCGTTCTCCACCATGACTTTCCACTTCTGAAACATCTTGAACACATCAGATTTATTCTTCAGAAAGTAAACTCATACCTTCCTTGTTGATTCATCGATGAATGTCACGTAATATTGTGACCCTCCGAGGGATGGTACTGGTGCAGGCCCCCAAACATCTGTATGCACCAGGTCTAGCTTTCCAGCCTTCGGTGTTCTGCCTCATTTTGCAAAGGACACCTTCTTCTGCTTTCCAAAGATGTAATCTTCACATAAGCCTACTTCCACTGACTTGAGCTCTGGTAGCAACCCTTTTGTTGTCAGCACCTTCATCCCCTTTTTCACTCTTGTGGCCGAGTCTGTAGTGCCACAGTTGAGAACCTCCGACAGCTTCTAGTGATGCAGTCATGTCCATGCAAGTTTCTGTCATGTTGTACATGGTACCATTCTTTGCTCCTCGAGCTATGACCATAGCTCCTCGGGTGATCTTCCATGCAGCACCAGTGAATGTGGTACTCAACCCTGCATCATCAAGTTGTCCAACAGAAATAAGGATTCTTCTCAAGCCAGGGATATACCTCACGTTCTCCAGAACTAGCAAACTCTCATTGTTGGTCTTGATCCGTGCATCTCCTTTACCCACAATCTGTAAGGGCCCATCATCAGCAAGATGCACCTTGCCAAAATTTCCAGAAACAAAATTGTTCAGGAAATCTTTCTCCGATGTAGAATGGAAAGATGCCCTAGAGTCTAAAATTCAAGACTCCATCAGACTGTTCACGCTCAGCAGCAACACGTCATCAGTTCTTTCAGCTGCAGTGTTTGCTCCACTGGTTTCTGATCCCTTCCGGTTATCTCTGCACTCCTTCTTGACATGTCCTTTCTTCCCGCATGTCCAGCAGGTAGGACCAGACCCCTTTGTCTTGTCTCTGCTCTTTCCTCTTGACTTTGATTGTCCTCTACGATTGTCCCGCTGTGGGTACCTTCCTCTTCCTTCAACGTTCAAAGCAGAACCAGAGAATCTTCCTGATTCTCTTCTTCGAACATCCTCACTAAAGATTAGGTCTCGTATATCTTTTAGAGCCATCTTCGTATTCCCGGAAGTGCTGCTCACAGCTGTTACAGTTGCTTCCCAACTCTCTGGTAACGAAGATAGTAAAACCAGAGCACATACCTCATCACCAAGATCAATGTCCACCGATGACAATTGACTTATGATGGTATTGAATTCGTTGATATGAAGAAGACGGTCCACTATTCCGAATAGTGAGTCCGCGTTGCTACAGTGAACGGCGGACAACTTTGTCAAAAGTGCTACAGTGGCTGCCGGCTGGAGAAGTCAAAAGCGCTACAGTGAAGTTGACCCCAAAATCCGCACCGCTACAGTGTTTGTCGGTGTCGGTCGGTCAACTCTGCTACAGTGTGTGTCGGTGTCGGTCGGTTGACCCGCGACAGTTGCGAGCCACAAGCATTCGGCCCAACCGGATCGGGCAACACCAATCCAACAGAGACAAGAGAGAAGTTATCCACACCTTGAAGTTTGGAGAGACAATAATCCATGTGACTCCATATTCAGATGGCTCCTTTGTGGTTATTGCACCAGGTGTACTTATTCCCTGAAAAACCCAAATCCAGCAGACCTTTATAGGCCATAAAATCATGAAACTCCTGCATTTCCTTGCTATCGAATCCAGCTCCTCCTTGCTTCTCCGAGGCATCTGCAATAACATTAAAATCCCCCCAAAAACAATGGTAAATTGTTCAACTGAATGGCCTTGAGTTTTTTCCATAGCATCGCTCTCTCGATAACCTCACTGCTTGCATACACAAATGAAAATAAGAATTCCTGACCCCCTGAACTAATACAGGTAGTGATACATTGAGCTGACGCCTCCACCATATTGATCGAGACATTCTGTTTCCATAAGATCCATATGTGCTTGTTGCAATCATCAACATGAATACAGTCCACAAAACCCATCTGCCTACCAAAATGAATTATACAGTTTCATCCCTACATAGGCTCTAGAATAACAATAATAGAAGCATCATAATGACGCACCTCAGTAGACATTAAGGAACACTTAACTCAAACCCCCAAACCGCGAGCGTTCCAAATATTAATAGGAACCATAAAGCCAGAGGTGATAGGACCTTACGGCGAAGTGAACCTGACATTTCAGATGATTCAAGAATGGAATCTCCCCTCGCCCGGGAGGGGGTAACTAGACCACATACCACCTCAGGTGAAATATATTTTAGGCTACCTCCTGTCATCACACCTACATTGGACTGCTTCAAATTAGCATCATTCGACTCGTCCAGCACCAAACCCCTATTGGAAGAGGGGGCCATAGGCATCTAGGATGAAGGTGGCATCCCCTCCATGAATAGGGAGACAAGGAGAATTCTTTCTGGTGAGGGCCTGGATGCCTGGATCTCACTGAGAACTCCCGCTGGAAAAAAATTCCCATAAGAGATGATCGCAACATGATCACGACGGCAGGTGAGACATTCTAAACTAGAGCACTGTGGGAATTTGGAGAGGCCTGCGGGACCGAAAAAATCATGAGGGGACAAGGAGTAGGGAATTCGGGGGCGCAGGTAGTGGGAATCGGGTCATTCGGGCTTGCTGGTTCAACACCACTGTCAGGGATCTGAGGCATCAGAATGGTCGACGGGACCGGGCCCATGTCAAGAACGTGAGACACACTCCCCAAATTTGAATCTCCTTCCAAGACACGGCCTTCGATGCCCGGAGAAGATGTAGACGCCATCGGAACTGCTTCAAACAGAACCAGACCCTCGACCCCACCGAAAGACGATGACGGATCTTCATCGAGAGGAACTCCGGACAATGATACCTTCATAGGATTGGGTACCTTGAATCCCACGCACCTTCTTCTGCATCTTTCCACCGAATTTCCCTAGAAGCAGCACTCAATGCAAAAGCGAGGCAACTCCTGATAGAACAAGTGCTACCACCCGGAGAAACCTTCACCTTCCCTTATCAGAACCCAAGATGGGAGTTTTTCCACAAGATCAATTTCGACACAGATACGAGGGTTCGCGGCTGAATGTAAACAGTGGGTCTCTTCATCCGATCAAAGAAAGCATGCCAATGAATCACCAACTGCTTGAAGGATAGTCGGGTTGTGGAAAGGTAAAGGAAAACTAGGAATAGGGATCCACACAGCCGCCATGATCGATTCCTCGCCAAAGTGATCATCCCAGGACCACCTATAGAGGGTGAAGCACCAAGCACCGCACCACCGGTCCTCCCTTGCCCAAGCTGTCACAAAATCCTCCCATGAAAACAAATGGATATAGATGGCATGTCTCGAAAGGATCAAAACCGTAGCAAGCTGCTGGAGGCCCCAGGAGTTCATGAAGGACTTGAAGAAGTCAAGAGAAGGTTTCTCCCGACCAAAGCGAGCCACCAGAGACAGATTGTGAAAAGCTTTAGCTTCAAGAAGTTCAGATTCCGATAGCTCCACAGTAGACACTCTTTAACCCTATCTGAGCACCAATGCACTAGATGGATCGCAGAAATATCGGGGGAACAGTGCCTGAGAACGGGTGTTCTGGCCCTGCAATCACCTCCTTGCACGTTTAATAATTTTTTATTTCATATTTATGTATTTTTTATTTATTAAAGGAATCCATATTTCATAAAAAATTTGTTTTCTTACTATTCATTAAAAATTATTCTTCTTCAAAAAATAACAAAATGTCTTCCTCGGAGAAATTTGACTTCATGTAACAAAAAATGAATTTCATTTCTGAAGTACCTTTGTGATAAATTGTTTTTAACAAAGCTTTTATATTTGTTGAAAACTAACCTTTTTGTGTTAGAATGCTTTGTTTTTCAAGAACCGGATCCATCTGCATCGTATTCGGACCATTGGATCCAAAAGAATCGAAGGTAGAATTTATTGTTTTATGGAAGATTATCTTTGCTATAATCAGAGAAAGAATGAAGCTGCTAAAGGGTTTTGAAAGAAGAAAGTGAAGTTAGGAGTTAGAAATAAAATCAAGCAATGCTTTACTGATCAAGAAATTCTCATAAGTCATGAAAACTTTCATGATAAAAGATTTTGAAGAAATGGTGAAGAGGTTTGAAGAATTTCAGAGTTGAAAAATGGATTGTTGTAATCAAATTTCCGTAATAAGATTTTCTTAATCAGATTTTCGTAATCAGATTTTCATAATCCCCATTCTAAGGAGTATCGTAACCGATATTCTAAGAGAATCCTAACCTGCATTCTGAGAGAATCGTAACCTTCATTCCAAGATAATCGTAACCCCACATTCTGAGAGAATCATAACCAGCTTTTTGAGAGAATCGTAACCAGCATTCTATGAAAATCGTAACCAACATTCTATGAAAATCAGAACCAGATGGAAAGAGGAAGGGATACTGACAATTGTATCCAGGATAATCAAAAGATTATAATGGGCTGGGAAAGGAACAAATTGTTGTAGGTTGAAAAAGAATTTGTAATGAGCCGATTATGAAGAAGAATTAAAGTGGTCAAACTTGACATTCATTTTTTCAAAAATCTTGGAGAAATCTAAGGAGGTTTGATGAAGTCAAAGATGAAGTTTAAATGCGATAGATTTTTAGAGTTTTGAGATTTGAGGAAGTGGGAAAGATTTCAAGTTTTCTGCCTCTATTTCCTGAGTTGTCTATAAATACTTCCTCAAATCATTAGTTCATTATTGAATTTTCTATACATGCATGAAAGGAGGAGAGTTGGAGAAATTGAAGTGGAAGTTCCCATATGGTTGAAGGAGAATTGTTTTGAGCATTCCAGAAGATTTTGAGTTTTTTACAGTTTGAGTTTGAGTTCATTATATTAAAAGAAATTGGATTTAGAATACATCATCATTGTATGAAAGAAACCGTATCTAGATTACAGCAGCATTGTATTGAAAGAAATCAGATCCAGATTACAAGATCATTGTATTGAATGAAATCGAATCTAGATTACAACATCATTGTATTGAAAGAAATCATATCCAGATTAAAACAACATTGTATTGAATGAAATCATATCCAAATTACAACATCATTGTATTGAAAGAAATCAGATCCAAATTGCCACATCGTTGTATTGAAAGAAATAGGATCCAGAATTCAGCATCATTGTATTGAGAAAATCAGGATCCATCATCATCAGATTGAGAGAATCAGATCCAGCCAAATCAGATCAAGGATTTGGACTGAACATTTGTGGAGTAGTTTTAACAAAGACTTTATTCTTTTTATTAGCTCAACTTTTTTAAAAAAAATATTGTAAATTGAAGGGAGTCAGTATAATGATTCCTATTCAGAGATAGAAGGTGTCTAATGGGAATTGGCACAAGTTGTATTCACTTCTTCGTAATAGTGAATTTCAATAGACCAACAAGAGTGACTATGGAAAAGACGTAGGTTCTCACATTGAGGCTGAACCATATAAATCTTATGTGCTTTTTTTCATACCTTCTTTTTCATGCATGAGTATTCAATAAAAGTTAATAAGGATATAAATCTTAACAGGTTGGAGGGGTTAAATTTCTATAACTTTTGAAACTTATAAAAAGTAAAAAACTGATTCAACCCCCCCCCCCCTCTTCTCAGTTGTTATTCAATCCTTAGAACTTCAATTGGTATCAAAGCAGATTCCTTTGTTGAATCCTTATTATGGATAATATCAATTCTGTCAACAGTAGAGGAATTCCAACATTCAAGGGAAAGAATTATTATGGATGGAAAAATAGAATGATTCCTTATCTCATATCTCTTGGCTTGGAAGTTGTTGATGCTGCTACTATTGGTTTTATACCTATTGAGAAAAATGCTCTCATGACATTTGTTGATAAGAGAAACATATAATTTGATGGGAAGGCTAGAAATTCTATTCTTGTATCCTTATCAAAAAAAAAAATTATCATAAGGTGATGAGTCTCAAAACTTCAAAAAGTACGTGGGACAAGCTGAAAAGTTTTTTCGAATGGAATAAAAAAGTTAATGAAGAAAAGCTACAAATCTGGCATAGTAAGTATGAAGACATCAGAATATAAGATAAAGACATAATTGATGAATACTTCACCAGATTAAATGATTTTTTTTCAACATTAGGAGATTTAGAGATGTTTTGGAAGACTCTACAATTGTGAAGAAACTTATGAGAAACTTTCTCGAAAAGTTTTATTCTAAAATTTATTATTTAGAAGATAAGGATGATTTATCTCATGATGAATTGCATAACTTTATTGTTGCTTATGAAATGAGGAAAGCCCCAATGTTTAAAAAGAAGATTAAAGATGAAATGGATTTTGAAGCTATGAGAAAGATGGAAATCTAAGATGTTGAAGAAGAAGATCCTTGTAAGTCTGAAGATAAAGAGGATGATGAGCTGAATAAAAAATAATGTCTCTTATATCCAAGAACTACTGAAGAGGAAGAGGAATGCATAGAGGTAAACTTCCTCTCAAATGTTTTGAGTGTGGCGGAATCAGACACTTTTCTATGAAATATCCCAAGAATAAAGTCAGAGAATATCGATACGATTCCAATGAAAAACCTCGATGGAAGGAGTGGAACAAAAATGATAAAGAAGAAAAGTCTTCAAATAGATAGAAGAAGAAGTTTAATAAAAAAAAGAAGTATGTTGATTAAGAAATTTGAATTGGAATCAACTGACTACAATTCATTTAAATATGAAAGTTTAGAAAATTTTAGAACCTTTATTGCAAAAGTTGAGAAAATAAAAGATTCCTCGGATAATGAAGAAGGTGGTGAAGAATCTTATAGAGAGTTTCAACTCAGAACCGAACTTGTTTCATGTCTTGAGAAAAATAAAACTCTCAAGAAAGAAATTAGAGTAATGAATAAATATCGTGAAGAAGTTTCTTATGGAAGAAAATATGTCATCAAGCAGGAGGATGAATACATTTAGAAGATTTTAAGTTACAAACATAGAATTGCTAAACAGGGAATGATGATTGAAGATCTTAGCAAGAAGCTGAAAGGTAATGAAGAAGGGGTTAAAAAGTTGTAATCAGAACTTATTGAGTACAAAAGTACCTTGAGGAAGATGACTGAAAACTTCAATAAAGCTTTTGAATTAAAATATGAGACTTCTAAAGTTGCTAAAAAGGATCAATATGAGAATCAGGTGAAATATTCTCTTACCAAAAATAATGTTTCATCTGATTCTTTTAACATTTCAGGTTTTGGAAAATGTATTGGGAAAGATTGGGTGGAGAAAGTAAGTGAGAAACCTATCAATTCTACAAAAGTAGAAAACCCACTCAAAAGAAAAAATGGTCCATGTCCTGATCATGTTAGAGCTGAAAGAAGTTTCCAACCTCAACAAAGTTTCTACAGAGAAAAATATTTCTTGAATAGAAAATCAAGATTTAAAGGTTATTGCTGATGTTGTGGAATCTATGGGCATATAGATTATAATTGTTAGCACAACTTATCTTTACCCGAAAGAAGGTTTGAGAAAAATGGAAGAAATAGTGAAAGAAGAATGAGTAACTTTCCTAACTTACAGGAAGTTGAAAAGGTGAATTCTCAAGATGTTAGAAATATTCCAACAAAGAATCAATTTGAATTTCTAGAAGATGCACTACCACAAAACTGGGCAAGGCCAGTGCCACCCTTTATTAGCGCTAACGAAAAAGTGCTGATAAAGTGGGGTGCATTTATCAGCGCTAAAAAAAGCACTAATAAAAGTACCCCTTTATCAGTGCTTTTTTAGTGGTGATAAAGGCACCCCCTTTAACAGAGTTTTTTTAGCACTGATAAAGGGGGGTCTTTATCAGCGCTTTTTTTAAAAGCGCTGATAAAGGGTCTACTTCCAAAAAAAAATTATTAAAAAAAAATATATTAATATTTAAATATATATATATAGTTATATTGATATAAATATAATATATATTTTTAAATATAATTTTAAATATATTTTAGATAAGTATAAATATACAGTTACACATTTTTTTTAAAAGGTTGGTGCCGAAGCCTCAATTTATTATTTGAAAGCAAAGACCTCTTTTTAGACTGGGTAGAGAGAGACTCATTACATAGCCCGAAGGCCCAAGGCCAAGTGGCCTGAATACAAGGCTTGAAAGCCCATTTTTTGGCCCAAAGGACCCCTCGGTGAACAGTACCGCTACAGTACCCGTGCTGCTACAGTACCTGCTACAGTACCGCCACCGCTACAGTCCCTCTGCCGCTACAGTGCTGCTGCTGCTACAGTGCAGCCGCTGCAAAAGTACCTACTACAGTATTGCTACAGTACCTGGGAAATTCACCCCTACCCGGATTCGATCCCGGGTCATTTGGATGCCAAACAGGAGCATGTACCACTAGGGTACAGGCTCGTTGGCAAATATACAGTTACACATAATATATAAGATATTTAGTGAAAATGGATTATAAAAAAATTAAAAAAATATTTTTAATTAATAATTTGATAACTATTATGGAGTAATAGTCATTTAATAACAATTTGAAGACTAAAAAAAAGATCCAAAATATGTTGAAAACGCAACTCAAACTTCAAACGGCCATAACTTTTGATTCGGGTGTCCGTTTGAGCTCTAGCACATATCAAATCGAAGCCTACGACGAGCTCTACACCGTTGTGACCCAAAGGGACCCCAATCAAGGTTTTTTGAGGCCAAAAAAGGCCCAGAAGGTCTTCAAAACTGGGTTTTTAGTAGGAGTACCCCGATTTTTTAACATTTTGTGGATTTTCAGCCTCATTTAAGGGGGTATTATTGGATTTTTTTGGTGGGGACTGAATTTATTCCAAGGTATTACATTCATATTGATATTATTTATTTGAAATTTTACCGTTTTTTATAATGCACTGCTATTTATAATCAAATATATAAATATATGTACATATTTTTTATATATTCACACCTAAAAATTTAATTATAAATATAAATAATAAAATATATTTACATATAAAATATATTAGATTTATCAAAAATAATAACTAATATCCATTTTATTTAAAATACAAATATTTGAATATTTATATACCTATATATTAATATAACTATATATATATATTAATATAACTATATATATATATTGATATAACTATAAATATATATTAATATCACTATAAATATATATATATATATATATTAATATAAATATATATATATATATTAATATAAATATATATATATATATATTAATATAAATATATATTTATATTAATATAACTATATATTTATATTAATATAACTATATATATATATTAATATATATATATATATTACTATACGAATAAATATAACTAAATATATATATAAATAAATAGATATATCACTAATAGGAGAACAAATCAATATAGGGGAGTGGCAAAGACTTCAGGCGCGCAGGGGGGAGGTCTCGAGATCAAATCCGGGTAGAGGTAGGGATGCGTGTGCATGGGTGAATCTGGGGCTAGCGCTGATAAAGGTTGGAGGCGTGTGGGCGGGTGCTGGAGGGGGGCAGAAAAGCACTGTAAAAGGGGGGCTCAAGCGCTATAAAATCCCCCCCCGATCGCATAGATTTTTTTAATTTTTTTAATTTTTAATTTTTTTTAACTTTTATCGGTGCTTTTAAAAAAGCGCCGATAAAATGGGTCTTTTATCAGCGCTAAGAAGAAAGCACTGATAAAGGACCCTTTTATCAGTGCTTTGTTTTAGCGCTGATAAAAGGGTCCTTTTATCAGCACTTTTTTTGAGCACTGATAAAAGGGGTCTTTATCAGCTCTTTTTGGAGCACTGATAAAGGGGACCTCCCCTTTATCTTTGCCAGCATTAATAGCACTTTTCTAGCGCTGTTAAAGGCCATTTTTAGCGCTGATAAAAGCCGTATTTGTAGTAGTGATGTTTGTAGAAGATGTGATCAGTTTATTCATCATGTTGAAAGATGTATGACACTCCTTCTAGAACAAGTTTCTTATAATAGAAAAGAAAAGAAATATGAAAAGAAGAAGGTTGAGAAAAGAGCTTTTGTTGTTGAGACAACTTTGAAAGAAAGTAATAGGAAAAAACCATGGATACTTTATAGTGGTTGTTCTTCACATATTACAGGTGATATAAAAATCTTGAAACATGTTGAATGTCATGATGGAGGATAAATTATGTTTGGAAATGATAGTTCCTTAAAAATCAGAGGAATCAGTATGGTAGAGATTTAAGTAGAGAAATTGAAATCTAAAAAAGTTTTACTTGTTGATGGGCTAAAACATAACCTACTTAGTATAAGTCAACTTTTTGATGATGGAAAAGAATTAATATTTAGAAAGGATTCTTGTATCATCAAAAGTGTGAAAGATGGAAAATTCATTACAAAAGGAGAAAAAACCAGTGGAAATCTCGTTCAAATAGGAGAATTCAATAACTCATGTTACTTGAGTGCTAAAGATGAAAAAAAATGTGGCACTGAAGATTTGGGAACCTCAGGCAGAAAAACATGAATAAACTTTCTAAAGTTGATATATCAGGAATTTTACAGAATTGAAAAGAAGAGATAAATATGTTTTTATTACTTTCCAGAAAGTAAAGATGACTAAAAAAAGTCGTAATAGAATTGAGATTCAATCTACCAGACCACTTGACCTTATTCATTTCGGTCTATGTGGTCTGATGAGACATCAATCAACAAAAGGAGATTTATAATTTATCACTTTTATTGATGATTTCACTCAGATTTCAAACATCATGTTCATGAAGCACAATTCAGAGTCTATTGAAATGTTCAAATTCTTTAGAAAAGATGTTGAGAAAGAATTGGGGGTTTCCATCAAGAAGATTAGAACAGATAATGGTACCAAATTCAGAAACAATACATTTGAAACTTATCTGAGAAATCATGGTATCAAGCAACAATATAGTGCTCCCTATACTCCACAACAAAATGGAGTATCATAAAGAAAGAATAGAATATTGGTTTAAATGGGAAGAAGTATGTTTTCAGAATACAAAATTTCAAAGTTCTATTGGAGAGAATCTATTAGTACTATTGTATGTCACACCCGAACTTTTAAGATAATATTATTTTATGATTTCATCAGATTTTGAAATTTTCTATCGAGCTGCGACCAGGACTATTTTAAATTTTTGCATTTTGTTGACGAATGAATACTTTTCCCTTGACAACATCCGATGCATGGGCAGGGCATTTTCAAAGGTGTGCGGCTTTGCCCTGGTCACCGTGCGGCCTACCTCATGTTCAAGATAGATAAATAAAATGAGTTTAATGATGTATTTTAATAATTATAATTATGGTAATTATTATTATTATTATTATTATTATTATGCTCACCAAGTTTATTAATATAGCGTAATTATAATTAAGTTATTATTATTAACTCTCCATTAATTTTGTTAAGTATATTAAGTTTATTAATATCACATTAAATTTATTATAATTTTTATTATGATTACAAATAATAATAATATTATTGTTTAGTTTATAATAATTATTATTAAGTTATTATTATTATTATTATTGGAATTTTTAAAAATCCTTATTAAGTTTATTATTATTATTATTTATTAAAGTTTTATTTGTTTTATTGTTTTTTATTTTATTTTATTTTTTATCTTATTTCTTTCTTTTCTTTTCTTTCCTTTCTTTTCTTGTTTTTTTTCTCTTCCTTGCTGTTCTTCCTCCCTGTGCGTCGCGCACAGCGCCCCTTCCCCCTCCTATTTTGTGCAAGATTCCCCCCTTCCTAACCCTAGGTTGTCGCCCGCCCCTCCTCTCTTCCGGCAGGACAACCCCCCGACATCCCTCCGCTCCGCTCCGTCTCCGGCGAACAGGACCGACGCACCCCCTCTCGTCCGCTCCTCTTCCAGCTGCGCGTTCCCCTCCTCCTGTCTAACGCCACCCTGGCCCCATCCCGCGCGACCGCCTCCTGTTCATCCTTCTCTTGCATGGCCTCCGCCGGTGCGGCCTCCTCCGACAACCCCTCTCCTTTCACCGCCGGTGGAAATCTCTGTGGTAGGTCTCCTCCGTTAGGGTATTGGTTTTTCCGGGTTACGGTTTTGGGATTTTCTTTGTTTTTATTTTGATTATAAATGGTTTAATGATTTGATTTTAGGCTTTATTTGAGTATTTTTAAGTGCGATTGAGGTGTGGTGGACTTTGCGCACCAAATTGGTGAAGTTATCCTACATCGAGGTAGGCGGTCCCTCATAAAATTATTGTTGATAAATTGATTCGTGAATTTAATTAATTTATCATGTTTATTAACTTTTTTTGTTTGATGCGATTTCGATTTTACTTAAGGTTTAGTATATTTTTATGATGTGTTTATGAGTTTAGTGGTATGTTTATATGATATGAGTATTTGTTGCTATGAAAACCCATGTTGAACTGTTTAAATAGTGCTTTATAAATTGTGCAGTTAATTTGTTAGTGTGTGCAAAGGGTGCAGTTGATGTTTTAGTGTAGCGTCTATGTGCATGTAGTCATAAAATAATTTTTTATTAAGCCTTTGTCATTTTGAGTATTTTAATGCATTTTGAAAACTGTTTAATAAATTTCCAAGTGGTTTGTTTAATTAAGAAAATGGTCATTTTAATTATGCAGTTGGTTATTTTAATTTTGTGGGTGATGCAGATGGAGTTTTCAAAGGTTTTTATTGTGCGTCATTTTTCAAAAATGGATTTGGGGTTTGTGTGTGTCTTGTTGTGCATTCCTCAACATGTATTGTAAATTATTTTAAATTTTGTAAGGTATGTTTTAATGTCTAATTGTTGTAAATTTGGTTTCAAAGTGGCTTCCCAACTTGAAGTTGGGTGTGTCATTGGTGTGAGTCTTTGATGTGTTATTTTGAAGTGTTTTATAGATTGTTTAAGGGTTTGAATTGTTTTATTAAATTATATGTGTAGTGTGTTGGACTTCGCTACGATGGTTTTGGGTTGCGATTATTGAGGATCCCTGCATGCACATGCATATGGTAAGGCATGTATATATATATTCCCTCATTGTGCATATTCCCTCATGGCGCGGGGAATACGTGCAATGCATCTAGGGGTGTATATATATATGTATACATGCACGTGCGTGTATGTTCCAAGGATCGGTTCGGGTGGTCGTCGACAAACAACGACATGTTTGAGGTAGGTCTCCTATGCCTATGCCTTTAGTTTGAATTTCATAATTGCTTGCTTTCTTTGAAAATATGTTATATGTATATATATATGTTATATTTACATGTTATGAAATCTGGGTGCATTCGCTAATAATGGTTATGCATTTGTTTTAGAAAAAAAATGTAATGTATTACTAATGCCATTTGGACTTTCATAAATGAATTGCATCATTTTAAGAAAGAGTTCAAGCTTGTTTTTTTATATGTAACATGTAGATTGTTAAATTGGGATTTAAAAAAAAAAGTTTTTCAATGATTTTAGATGATTATATGTTCAAAAATGAAAAATATTATTTGTGAAACCATAAAGCATGTTTGTCCCTTTGAAATGGTTTGTAAAATTGAAAAAAACCCTCCTAAGGAAAACCCCTTGGTTTTAGGAAATGACTTGTATGTTGAGTGTACGAATATGTGCCTAATGTTGGGGCTTATGCTTTATGTAATGTGAAAGAGGGGAATGCACTTAAGGAGGGAGAACGGTGGTGAGCGGTTTAGTGAGTTTTTAGGATAAAGAAAGTGTGATGTTCATTTCTTTTCTTTTGATAAAAACTCACCACCTTTTTGGAATAGAGCACAATGGGAAACTCGGGTATCTAGGTGGGTGACCAGGACTAGTACGCTAGATGACACGACAGAGGTTCTTCCTGGTTTGTCTAGAAGGATTGACACGACAACACTAACTAAACATATGAATTTCTGAGGGTCGTGGTCTTCTAAGCCACGTTTTTCTGAGGGTCGTGGTCTTCTAAGCCACGTTTCACCGAGGTACGAGGTCTCTAGGTTCCCAATTGTTCTAGCTACCTATAGGGATTACCCATGGTGCTCATTTGTGTCATCTTTCTAACAATGTAACTTTATTTTCAGCTGTTTCATACTTGATTACTTGTTTGTGAAAACCATATTTTAATCCAAACTGGTTTCTTTTCATTTTGAAATTTTAATGCATGATTGAAACCTATTTTGAAAATGTAGTGGGAGTAAAATGCTTTACCTGAAAATGCAGACTCGTTACTTGAATTTGAAAAGGAGAAACATTATTTTATTATATCTTATTTTCAAACTGGCATAATTGGATTTCTTACTAAAGGAGAGGGCATAGGACGTGGTTATATTATGGTATTTCTACTGAGCATCTCGGTGCTCATGCCTAATCTACTTTTCAGTTGTAGGTTTCAGTCTTGGATCTCTTTTGGGAGTGAGTGTGGTTGTCGTACCGTGGTGATCCACGGGGTCACCTGAGGTATGTCACGTTTCTTTGTTTATTCTTTTTTTTCCGCTGCCACGTTGTTCAGTTCATTTTCCTTTATTTATCTGCTTGGTCAGTTTATGTTTATTTATCTTTGTCATGGGCCAAACCATTCCCAACTGGTTTGTTTTGATGCCCGACACTAGTTACCAGCCCGTGGGGATCGGGAATGCCCTTTGGGCCATGTCACGGACCGGGTCGGGTGTCGGGTCAGATGACGACCCGGCCTGGTTCATGACAAAATGGTATCAGAGCTTCCCTTGTTATTTGGGGTGTCAAGTAGCTTGGTGATTAGGTGTGTTGGGACTCTAGAGGTAGGTGCGGGAAGGACGTCATGAACCCTTGCCCGTCCTGAGACTCGAGTTGCCAGGGGTAGTCCAGGATTTTAATTTTTTTTCTTTGGATTGGTATGTGTGGATGAGGGATGACCAAGGAAGTGAGCCAGTGTTCCGCGACAGACTTGCATAGAGTAGCAACCCATGTAAAGCCCGAGCGCACAGTTCAAGATGTTTCCTGGGGTTGATGCTCGCTTGGAGCATGGCCTGCTAAGCCATGTTATCGGGTTGGTATAACCACTAGTCCCTTATTTTTGGATGTTTTAATGTGAGTTATGTTTAACCTTCGTTTTGGTTGGTGTGAGTAGATCTCAAAAAAGAAAATGGATTTTTGTGAAGGTGTTTTCAAAAGGGAATATGGTTGTTGGAGTGGAAAATGGTTTTTGAAATGGAAGACGTTTTGGAATTTTGAAATGTGTTTCTTTAATGATAAGTGACTTTCTCAATTGGTTGGGAATTTGTGCTATGTGCTTAATGGTCTGTTTTGGAAATGAGAAGTGTCTTGAATCGACCCTTGGTATTCCTATGAGTGATCACACATTGAGGTACGCATGTGGAAAGTGGGGAAATTGGTGATGTGAGTGGATGGGTACTTGACCTAGCACAGGGATATGTATATGTGAGACTTCATGGGATATCAATGGTGGATATTTAAGTTGTTTTGTTTGCTGAAAAAAAAAAGTTTTCAAAAAGGTAATTTAAATGTTTTGAAAAGTGAGTGAGAAATTTTTGAGCGTTCTCTTTTCATGTTGGGTATTATTTTCATGGGTTATTGGTTTTAACATACTGAATTGTGGTTGGAATGGTGATTGAGGTGTGGAATTTTGATTTATGATGAGTTTTGATTCGGATTTGTGCCTCTTGTTTTTGAGTATGCTGCCCAGAAAAGTCCCAGAAGTTTCTAGTGAGCCTCTTCTAGTTTTTGGTTCTACCCAGACTCTTAGCAGGGTGGTGGAATTGAATTATTTTCGGTTGTCGTTCATATTCCATGGTGATCATGATCTATCAGAGGCAGTGGATTGGCTTGGTGAAATCATTGGTGTTTTCAGGTTATTGGAAACTCCCAAAGCTAAGAGAGTCTGTGTTGGTTCAGGTCCATTTGAAGGTGCAACTTGGGATTGGTGGAGGAGATAATCCTAGCGTCGTTGCATGATGGTATGTCTTGGAAGGTGTTTAGGACCACTCTCGTTTGATGGTTTATATTTGTGGAAGTGAAGGTAAGGGAAGCGACAAGGCTCGTGAGGGTCCAACAAGGCCAACGAATAGTGAAGGCCTATGTTGGGCATCTCAAGATGTTGGTTTCCTTTTCTCTAAAGCTAACGTTGTGGAATCAGTTAAAGTTTCTCTTGTGTGGGGTCTTTATCTATTGTTCAAGGACCGGTTCCCTTTGGTGTTTGGGATGGTTCCCCATTCTGTGAGAGTGAGCCAGAGGAACCCATCTCAAATAAGTTTTCTCGTCAATTCCATCTTTTATTAGTCGTTCCACTCTCTTGTTAGCTTCCTTTGTGGATGGTTTGGGTACTTTAAGTCTCCCCATCATCATCCATTGAAGACTTGCTGTCGGTGTGGCTGTTTGGGGAACTTAGAGAGGTTTTGCTAGCGACAACGTCAGAAAGAGTCTTGACTGACAGATTTTATCTTCTGACTGTGGGGTAGTAGATGCTTCAAGACATCAGAGCTCCAGCCACAGGTCTCAGATTGAATCTTTTCACGCAGTTAGGAATCGTTGGGTGTGGGGCACCTTGGTCTAATTTTTGTCTCCAATGTTGAAATGGGGACGGTCTGAATTTCCCTATTGCATCTCTCCCATCTTTGAAGGTTCTATTTTGTTTTAAGAGTCGTAAAGGTATCTTTTCCTCGTTGTAGTCTTTGTTCTTTGATCACCCCACTGTGGTTATAAGAAGGCGTGGTGATCTCGTCTTTTTGTAATTCCAGTAGTTGCGCCTCCTCAAATGTGACCTTTTTTGTTTTAATACATGCTCGTTTTGGAGATGCTCATCTCTTGTAGAAATGATGAGTCATGGTTAAGTCCATTATTTGGTAGAATTCTTCTGTGGGTTTTCTCATGTGTCACTGGTTTCTGGTTTGGGTTGGAAGTTCTCATGTATGTCTATACTGGTTGGTTTAAGCTGGGCGGTTCTTAAATGGTGGGGAGACCCACCATGAATCTTGTCATGACTTCTTCGAGGTTTGGTATGTGTGGCGGTTTCTTCTTGGATCAAGTTAGCAGTTGTAGAGTTAACTCATGCTGAGAGTCTCAATTTTGGTTGTGCTAGTCGGGTTCTTGTGGTGGGGAGAACCCTCCTCGTTTCCTGATGGTACTTCTCTTTTTAGTTTCCCTCATAATTGGTCGGGTGTGACTGGTGGAGTGAAAAGTCACACTGAGTTCGTTTTTTTGTGGGTCTAGTCCTGTTTCTAACTCGAGTTTGATTCCTCGTTCGACTGGGTGACTTTTTGGGGGCAGAAAGTTTTTGTGGTGGGGAGAATTATCACACCTGAACTTTTAAGATAATATTATTTTATGATTTCATCAGATTTTGAAATTTTCTATCGAGCTACGACCAGGACTGTTTTAAATTTTTTTCATTTTGTTGATGAATGAATACTTTTCCCTTGACAACATCTGGTGCATGGGCAGGGCATTTTCAAAGTTGTGCAGCTTTGCCCTGGTCACCGTGCGGCCTGCCTCATGTTCAAGATAGATAAATAGAATGAGTTTAATGATGTATTTTAATAATTATAATTATGGTAATTATTATTATTATTATTATTATTATTATGCTCACCAAGTTTATTAATATAGTGTAATTATAATTAAGTTATTATTATTAACTCTCCATTAATTTTGTTAAGTATATTAATTTTATTAATATCATATTAAATTTATTATAATTTTTATTATGATTACAAATAATAATAATAATATTGTTTAGTTTATAATAATAATTATTAAGTTATTATTATTATTATTATTGGAATTTTTAAAAATCCTTATTAAGTTTATTATTATTATTATTTATTAAAGTTTTAATTGTTTTATTGTTTTTTCTTTTATTTTATTTTCTATATTATTTCTTTATTTTCTTTTTTTCCTTTTTTTCTTGTTTTTTTCTCTTCCTTGCTGTTCTTCTTCCCTGTGCGTCGCGCACAGCGCCCCTTCCCCATCCTGTTTTGCGCAGTATTCCCCCTTCCTAACCCTAGGTCGCTGCCCGCCCCTCCTCTCTTCCGACAGAACAACCCCCCGACATCCCTCCACTCCGCTCCGTCTCTGGCGAACAGGACCGACGCACCCCCTCCCATCCGCTCCTCTTCCAGCTGTGCGTTCCCCTCCTCCCGTCTGACGCCACCCCGACCCCATCCCGCACGTCCGCCTCCTGTTCATCCTTCTCTTGCACGGCCTCCGCCGGTGCGGCCTCCTCCGACAACCCCTCTCCTTTCATCGCCAGTGGAAATCGCCATGGTAGGTCTCCTCCGTTAGGGTATTGGTTTTTCCGGGTTACAGTTTTGGGATTTTCCTTGTTTCGATTTTGATTATAAATGGTTTAATGATTTTATTTTAGGCTTTATTTGAGTGGTTTTAAGTGCGATTGAGGTGCGGTGGACTTTGCGCACCAAATTGGTGAAGTTATCCTACATCGAGGTAGGCGGTCCCTCATAAAATTATTGTTGATAAATTGAATAATGAATTTAATTAATTTATCATGTTTATTAACTTTTTTTGTTTGATGCGATTTCGATTTTACTTAAGGTTTAGTATATTTTTATGATGTGTTTATGAGTTTAGTGGTATGTTTATATGATATGAGTATTTGTTTCTATGAAAACCCATGTTGAACTGTTTAAATAGTGCTTTATAAATTGTGCAGTTAATTTGTTAGTGTGTGCAAAGGGTGAAATTGATGTTTTAGTGTAACATCTATGTGCATCTAGTCATAAAATAATTTTTGATTAAGCCTTTTTCATTTTGAGTCTTTCAATGCATTTTGAAAACTGTTTAATAAATTTCCCAGCGGTTTGTTTAATTAAGAAAATGGTCATTTTAATTATGAAGTTGGTTATTTTAATTGTGTGGGTGATGCAGATGGAGTTTTCAAAGGTTTTTATTGTGTGTCATTTTTCAAAATGGATTTGGGGTTTGTGTGTGTCTTGTTGTGCATTCCTCAACATGTATTGTAAATTATTTTAAATTATGTAAGGTATGTTTTAATGTCTAATTGTTGAAAATTTGGTTTCAAAGTGGCTTCCCAACTTGAAGTTGAGTGTGTCATTGGCGTGAGTCTTTGATGTGTTATTTTGAAGTGTTTTATATATTTTTTAAGTGTTTGAATTGTTTTATTAAATTATATGTGTAGTGTGTTGGAATTCGCTGCGATGGTTTTGGGTCGCGAGTATTGAGGATCCCTGCATGCACATGCATATGGTAAGGCATGTATATATATTTTCCCTCATTGTGAATATTCCCTCATGGCGCGGGGAATATGTGCAATGCATCTAGGGGTGTATATATATATGTATACATGCACGTGCGTGTATGTGCCAAGGATCGGTTCGGGTGGTCGTTGACAAACAACGAAATGTTTGAGGTAGGTCTCCTATGCCTTTAGTTTGAATTTCATAATTGCTTGATTTCTTTGAAAATATGTTATATGTATATATATATATATATGTTATATTTACATGTTATGAAATCTGGGTGCATTCGCTAATAATGGTTATGCATTTGTTTTGAAAAAAAAATGTAATGTATTACTAATGCCATTTGGACTTTCATAAATGAATTGCATCATTTTAAGAAAGAGTTCAAGCTTTTTTTTTATATGTAACATGTATATTGTTAAATTGGGATTTAAAAAAAAGTTTTTCAAAGTGTTTAGATGATTATATGTTCAAAAATGAAAAATATTATTTGTGAAACCATAAAGCATGTTTGGCCCTTTGAAATGGTTTGTAAAATTGGAAAAAACCCCTCCTAAGGAAAACCCCTAGGTTTTAGGAAATGACTTGTATGTTGAGTGTACGAATATGTGCCTAATGTTGGGGCTTATGCTTTATGTAATGTGAAAGAGGGGAATGCACTTAAGGAGGGAGGACGGTGGTGAGTGGTTTAGTGAGTTTTTAGGATAAAGAAAGTGTGATGTTCATTTCTTTTCTTTTGATAAAAACTCACCACCTTTTTGGAATAGAGAACAATGGGAAACTCAGGTATCTAGGTGGGTAACCAGGACTAGTACGCTAGATGACATGGTAGGGGTTCGTCCCAGTTTTTCTAGCTGGGTTGACGCGACAACACTAACTAAACATATGAATTTCTGAGGGTCGTGGTCTTCTAAGCCACGTTTTTCTAAGGGTCGTGGTCTTCTAAGCCACGTTTTTCTAAGGGTCGTGGTCTTCTAAGCCATGTTTCACCGAGGTACGAGGTCTCTAGGTTCCCACTTGTTCTAGATACCTATAGGGATTAACCATGGTGCTCATTTATGTCATCTTACTAACGATGTAACTTTATTTTCAGTTGTTTCATACTTAATGACTTGTTTGTGAAAACCATATTTTAATCCAAACTGGTTTCTTTTCATTTTGAAATGTTAATGCATGCTTGAAACCTATTTTGAAAATGTAGTGGAAGTAAAATGCTTTACCTAAAAATGCAAACTCGTTACTTGAATTTGAAAAGGAGAAACATTATTTTATTATTTCTTATTTTCAAACTGGCATAATTGGATTTCTTACTAAAGGCGAGGGCATAGGACGTGGTTATATTATAACATTTCTACTGAGCATCTCGATGCTCATGCCTACTCTACTTTTCAGTTGCAGGTTTTAGTCTTGGATCGCTTTTGGGAGCGAGTGTGGTTGTCGTACCGTGGTGATCCACGGGGTCACCTGAGGTATGTCACATTTCTTTGTTTATTCTTTTTTTTTCGCTGCCACGTTGTTCAGTTCATTTTCCTTTATTTATCTGCTTACTCAGTTTATGTTTATTTATATTTTTCATGGGCCAAACCGTTCCCAACTGGTTTGTTTTGATGCCCGACACTAGTTGCCGGCCCGTGGGGATCGGGAACACCCTTCGGGCCATGTCGCGGACCGGTTCGGGTGTCGGGTCGGATGACGAACCGGCCTGGTTCGTGACATTGTACATGTTAAAAATAGATGTTTTTTTGAGACTGGAAACCAACATGACTACTTATGAATTGTGGTATAACAAAAAACCTTCATCGAAATACTTTAATGTTTTTGGAAGTCCATGTTTTCTAGAAATAAAATATCCGGATTAGGGAATGTTTGATGAGAAAGATGAGGAAGGAACTTTCATGGGTTATTCATCCAATGGGAGAAGTTACAAATGTTGGAACAAACATTTACAAAATTTGGTAGACTCATGATGTGAATGTAATTGAAAATCATAGTTACTTAATTTTTTTTGAGAATGTTGAGGAGGATACATTGGAGAATTCCTACAATAGTGAATGTTATCCAAACAATCCCTATCAAGATCTAGATGAGTCATGTGATGAGGAAATTTTAGATGGGAAAGAAACTTTGAGATTTCCTATCTTATGAAAACGTATTTAATAAAAAAACATTATTGAGAATTAGAAGGTTCCAATTTAGACTAGAAGAAAGTTGAGATTAGAATATCAGACTTCACTTATCTCAAAATTTTAACCAAATTCAATTTTAGAGGCTATTCAACATAAATAATGAGTGGATGCTATGAATGAAGAGTTGGATCAGATTGAGAAGAATGAAACATGAGAACTTTTTCCAAGGATCTCAAATAAAAATGTTATCATAACTAAGTGAGTTTATAGAAAAAAATTTAATGATCATGGAAGAAGTTTCAAGAAAAAAAATAAAGACTTATTTGTAAAGGATATACACAGGTGTAAGGTGTGGATTTTGATGAAACTTTTTCCCCAGTTTCAAGATTGGAAACTATTAGAATGTTTCTTTCAGTGGTCACACACCAGAATTATAAAGTTTATTAGATGGATGTAAAGTTAGATTTCTTAAATGGTGATATTGAGGAAGAAGTTTACATTTAGAAACCTTGTGTGTTTCTACTTGATGATAATGAAAACAAAGTTTGTAAATTGAAGAGATCATTGTATGGGTTGAAACAATATCCATGAACTTGGTATTTGATGCTTGAAAATTGCTTGAGAATGATGAACTTTTCTAAAGGAAAATTTGATAGCAACTTGTATGTGAAATATGTTGACTTCGGAATGTTAATTGTAATTGTTTATGTGGATGACATAATTTTTGTTGAAGATGAAGATAAGGTTTGTGAAGAGTTTTCTGAAGAAATTAAGAAGAATTTTGAAATGTCAATGTTGGGAGAATTAACTTTATTCCTTGAATTACAAGTTAAAAAAATAAAAATACATCTTCTTATCTCAAGAAAAATATCCCAGAGAATTGTTAAAGATGTTTGGGATGGCTAAATCCAAAGAAGTTTTAAATCCTCTTTCAGTTAGCACAAAGTGAAGCAAAGATGAATATAGAATAAGTGTGAATCAAAAAGACTTTTGAAAGATAATAGGAAGTCTTATTTACCTTACAGCTTCAAAGTATGATATTTTTTATGTTGTGAGATTGTGTGCCAGGTATCAAAGTAATCCAAAGGAATCACATATGTTGGCAGCAAAAAGAATTCTGTGATATGTCAAAGGAATAACTTCACATGGGTTATTATACAAAAGAAGATGTGAGATGATGTTTCATGGTTATACTGATTTACATTGGGATATAGATTGTAATTATAGAAAATCAATCTGAGGAGGAACATTTTTCTTGGGTGAATGTTGTGTGAGTTAGCATAGTGAGAAACAAAGTTTAGTAACATTGAGCACAACTGAATCTGAATATATTAAAGCTACTCGAGCTTGTACTCAATTTTTGTGGATGAAATTTTAGTTGGAAGATTTGAAAGTGAAAGTTTATAAACCATTTAAGATACTTTGTGATAATCAAAGTGCAATTTATCTTTCTAAGAATCTTGTCCAACATTCAAGATCAAAACACATTGATATCGAGTTTCACTTTATAAAAGAGAAAGTTTCCGATATATATGTTTTACTAGAATACAATTCAAAAAAGTATCATATTGATGATATCTTTACAAAAGTTATGTTGAAAGAAAGGTTTGTGGAATTGAGGCTACAACTAAATGTTCAGCCTCATCCTATGTCTTCCTAAATCTCATTAGGAAGTACCCACACCATGCTTTGTATTATGTTGACAATGCGGGAGAGAAAGTAAAAAACTTATCTTTATTTTTTGAATCTGAAGCTGTGGTTATTATATAATGGGGGAGATAAAAAAAGAAAATTGAGAGAAACATATAGTGAGAAAAGAAATAATGGGGGAGAGAAAGTATGAAAAGAAAAGCGAGGAGTGATTATATTTACATGGATACAAAATATTTTTACCACCAAGGGATGAAATTCTTTCAAAAACATTAATTTATCCAGTAGTGTGGTTTTATGACACTCTATTTTAATAAAGTCTATGTTTTGATAAAATTTAAAAACTTGAGTTGGGAAAAATTTGGAGAGTTGAAAAGTTGTTACGAGGGTTGTCAACAAATACAAAGGGGGAGATTGAAGTACCTTTGTAATAAATTTTTTTTACAAAGTTTTTGTATTTGTTGACAACTAAACTTTTTGTATTAGAATGATTTTTTTTTCAGGAATTGGATCAATATTCATCATATTCAGACCATCAGATCCAAAAGAATATAAGGTAGAATTTATTGTTTTCTAGAAGAATATCTTTTCTATAATCAAAGAAAGAATGAAGCTGCTAAAGGGTTTTGAAATAAGAAATTGAAGTTAGGAGTTATAAAGTTTTCATACTTTCTGAAACAAAATCAGAAGATGATTTTCTGATCAAGAAGTTCTCATAATTCATGAAAACTTTCATGATAACAACTTTTAAAGAAATGGTGAAGAGGTTTGAAGAATTTTAGAGTTGAAAATTTGATTTTCATAATCATATTTTTCTAATAATATTTTCATAATAATATTTTTCTAATTATATTTTCATAATTATATTTTCATAATCATATTTTTCTAATTAGCATTCTGAGGAGAATCGTAACCATCATTCTGAGAGAATCATAACCAACATTCTGAGAGAACCGTAACCTGAATTTTGAGAGAATCATAACCAGAATTATAAGATATTATTAGCAATATTTATGAGAGAATTATAACCAACATTCTGTGAGAATAGTAAACAAAATTTTGTGAAAATCAGAACTAGATGGAAAGAGGAAGGGATACTGACAATTGTATCCAAGCTAATCAAAAGATGGTAAATGGTCTGAGAAAGAATAAATTTGTAGTAGGTTGAAAAATAATTCTTAATGAGACAATTATGAAGAAGAATTAAAGTTTTCAAACATGACATCCACTTTTAAAAAAAATCATGGAGAAATCTAAGGAGGTTTGACAAAGTCAAAGATGAAGTTTAAATGTGAGATATTTTCAAAGTTTTGAGATTTGAGGAAGCGGGAAAGATTTCAAGTTTCACGCCTCTGTTTCCTAAGTTTTCTATAAATACTTCCTCATATCATTAGTTCATTTTAAAATTTTCTATATATGCGTGAAATAAAGATCACTAGAGAAATTAAAGTGGAAGTTATCATCTGATTGAAGGAGAATTATTTTGAGCATTCTAGAAGAGTTTGAGTTTTTTACATATTGACTTTGAGTTCATTGTATTGAAAGAAATCAAATCCAGAATACATCATCATTGTATTGAAAGAAATCAGATCCAGATTACAACAACATTGTATTGAAAGGAATCAGGTCTAGATTACAACATCATTGTATTGAAAGAAATCATATCTAAATTGCAGCATCATTATATTGAAAGAAATTGGATCCAGATTACAATAACATTGTATTGATAGAAATAAGATCCAGATTACAACGTCATTGTATTGAAATAAATTGGATACAAATTATAGCATCATTTTATTGAAATAAATAGGATCCAGAATCCAGCATCATTGTATTGAGAAAATCAGGATCCAACATCATCGGATTGAGAGAATCAGATCTAGCCAAATCAGACTGAAGATTTGGACTGATCATTTTTTATCAGTTTTAACAAAGACTTTATTCTTTTTATTAGCTCAATTTTTTTAAAATAAATCATTGTAAACTGATGGGAGTTAGTATAATCATTCCTATTAGGATATAGAAGGTGTCTAATGGGAGTTAACACAAGTTGTATTCACTTCTTCATAATAGTGGATTTCTATAGACCCATGAGAGTGGATATGGAAAGGATTTAGATTCTCAAATTGAGGTCAAACCTTGTAAATATTGTGTGATTTTATTTCATACCTTCTTTTTTATGCATGGGTATTCAATAAAAGTTGATAAGGATATAAATCTTAATAGGTTTTAGGGGTTAAGTTTCTAAAAGTTTTGAAACTTATAAAAAGTAAAAAACTAATTCAACCCCCCTTCTCAATTCTTATTCGATCATTAGAACTTAAATTTCAAAAAAATAAATTCCTATAAGTGACAAAAGTTAATTTTAATATAAATTCATAAAATGAAACTATGTAGCAGCTTTTAGAAAAATGCATTTTAAGGCCAAAAATAAACTTTTACCAAAATCAAGTATAAAGATAATTTATACATAATTATTTATAATTATTATAACTAAAGGATTCATGTATTAATTTATGATAAAATACTATGAATAATGGGGATTTTTAATGAAATGAATTGATAGTTTTTCATAAATCAACATTTTTCACATAAAAATTTTCAATTATTTTCCACTATTTATACAAACTCAATGTTTCATGTAATAAAAGATATCGAAGAAACAAACATATTTAAAGAGGGATATATCATAATATCATAGGATTTTATATTATACCCTTGTTATAATAATTTATCCTTAAAAATTACCTCACTCTGATATAAAAAACTAAGGATATTTTCACCTCATCATATTCTCAATTTCCCACATAGCTTCATCAAATTTATGGTTTCACCATAAATCTTGGACCAGTTGAGTGTTATTGTTCTGTTGAACTTTCTATCTATGATCAAGAATCTCCACCTATTGTACATTATAAGATGGTTCTTTCTTTAGCTGTGTGACCTTTTTGTTTAGTATACGTGAAGGATTAGTTATGTACTTCCTTAGGGGACATACATGGAACACAACATGATATTGAGGGAGATTCAGTATAATCCTTAAGAGAATATCTACCATCCTGATATGATCAATAATTTTAAAGGCATTGGTATATCTAGGGCCCAATTTTCTATTTTTTACTAATCTCATAACATTCATCTACATACATATTAATTGGAATAACTTTTCACTAACTTTTGTCTCTAGATATCACTAATGATTTTTAGTATAATTTTTTTGTTTAATATGAGATTCCCTTATGTGTTGTTGAATGGATATAAACTTACTATCATTTCCTTAGCTAGATCAAGTCCCAATAGCATTTTTTCTTCTACTTAATGTAACACCCCGAACCTAGACGCCCGGATTCAGTGCATTATTTTAATACATTGACATGATTACAAGGAATCAAGTCCTAAAGGACCGATCAGTTTAGCAATCTTGGAAAATAGATTATATACAAAAACTTAACATTACACATTCTAACATAAAACATAGCATAAATAATCCTTTGATAACACCATTATTCCCCTAGATTAACCCATCATATTAATCATAATACACTTATAGCCATCCTGGGAAAATAAAACATAAGAAAGGAGTGATCTCATATGCTCAGTAAGGGTAACTAATTTAAAGGAATCTATAAACTTTTAAGGCAAGATGTATAATAAAAAAGCATCCTTTTAAACATAAACTTGAACATAATATGGAAAAAATAAATCAAACATTAGAATATAAACATGAATATGGATATTATATTAGTCAAATAATCACATGTAATAACTAATTTCATAATGAGGGAATGCATAATGTCAGACATAATAACTACTACGTCAAGGCCTTGTGCCAAGAAAATTAAAAAATATTCTATCAAGGCCTTGTGGAAAGACACTAGTTTGTCTCATGAGACCTAGAGATGTATTGAGAGGCTATATTGGGACCCACCTATCACTTACTAAGTCCAATGCATTCCTAATATGAAAAGGTTGAAACATAAGATAAACATTCATATTAGAACTAGCATAAAAAATGTCAATAATTTAACCACAAACCATGAATGGTATTAGAATAGCACATCCATAGTCAAACATATCACAACTCATTCAATACAATATGGAAGATTTTATTATAATAAATTAACCTCAATCAATAATAATATCTAGTAAAGGATGTTGACATAATTGAAAATGATCATTAAAACTCTTTGAGAGAAATATCCCTTTTTCATGAAATCATTTAAAAGTCAAAAAATTTATAAAAGGAAGTCATTTAAAAGATATTTTTGAATCAAAGTGTCCCATAACACTTTGAAACTTTTGAATGGAATTAACATTTTAAAATAATCATGTCCATATAAATAAATCCTTAAAATCATTTTGAAAACATGGACATTAATTAAATAGATTTAGAAAAATAAATCTTTAAAACATTTAACATGATGATCTAGTTAAAGATATAATTCCATAAAACCTTAAAAGATTAATTTTAAAAACATTTTTATGAAACATGGACATGTATGATAAATATTTCTCAGTAAATACTTACACATAAACAATCTTGGACAATAATGAGATTGAGGAATTAACCCTTACCTTGTACTTTCCTTTAGTAGAGGGTACGTTTAACCTCCTATATCATTACCATAGTATGTTATTAAATTAAACCATAATCATAATCATATTTATGATATCATATATGATTCATTTATGACTTTATACTACCCATTTAATAATAACTTCCATGTTAAAGTAACATTTCGGGTAATAATCGCTTTCTTTATCGTATGTGTTTTAACTTGTTATTCTTGATTGTATCACTTAGATCATGATTTACATACTTATAGAATATAAAAAATGATTTATATATCATATATATTAATAATATAAATATGTATAATAGATAGATATATGAAATGGAAACACTGTTCATAGAGATGGTAGTCCGTACATACGCATGAACGTTGTTTTTGCTTTCTTATCGTATAGTATGGAAGTAAGTATAAAACATATATTTATCTACATAAATATATATTATTCCAGTAGAAATATTATTTTATATATATAATAATTAATAAATATATATATATTTATAAAAATTCTTGAAGGGTGATCGTTGAAGATGAATCTCATCGCGTCGTGGAGACGGTAAGTCGTACATACGCACGAGCAACAATATCATTCTATTAATGGTGAAATGGTGTTTAATTGGATGTTATATTATATATATAGAATAATTTCCATGTTATATTAATTATTTACATTAATTATACTCATTATTATACCCATACAAATAATTTAGTGTTGAATAACAAACTACACCACGACGTGGAGACGGTAAGCCGTACGTACACACTCATAGTGACTTTTCCATTCATAGGATGGATAAAATAATGAATATGATTGTACCATATTTATACTAATATATCATCATGTATAAGGTACTTGATTTATTATTTTATTATGGTAACAACAATGAAATTGGAAGTTGAAGATGAAAAGAACTTTGAAAGAGGTGATAAAATAATTTCCTCTTCTTCGAGTGTTTCCTTTTGATTTGAACAAAAGGGCTACTTAGGTTGGATTTATGATCAAGATAAGGCCTCTAGGTTGAATTTAGGTTAGTTGGGAGGATATTTGGGTAGGGTTTGGCTGAGCTAAATGGATTTCTATGTGTGAATTAAAAATAAAGGGAGGTTCCCTTTTATAAGAGAGGTGAGGGGCACTTTAGAAAAAATGTTGAAATATTAATTTATTATAAAATAATTTTAAGTTTATAATAGATAAAAATTTATTTATTTCTAGGATAAGATGATTATGGGTCTAAATACTCTCAACCTATAGGTTTTATATATGTTTAGGTCATCATATTAACCTTATCTTTTAGATTTAACCCTTAGTTAAATAGTTTAACTCTTACCATGTCTTCTTCTATTTTTATACTAAAAGGTTAATATAGTTAATATAAGTTTCCAAACGAAACTAAATTAGATCATTTATTACATTTTAACACTATACAAGTTATTTGGAAGAACCTTATATTTTTACGACTTTTTATATTATTTAATAAAATAGTATTTATTTTAAAATATCATTTACGTCAATTTTGTTACTATTTAATACTTGATTTTTTCAAAAGTCATAAAATCTTGATTAATTAAAAAAAATATTGAATCAATCCTAACATGTCATATTCACCTATAAAATTATTTTATGGCATCAAAAGTTTCAAATCACATTTATTTTAATATTTATAATATCAATTATTTTAATCTTTCATTAATAAGGAAATCACTGCATCATGATTGTGTCATAAATAAATTTAATTATTTAATGTAAAAAAATTATAAATAAAATACCATAATGTTGAAAATATTTTTATCTTTATAATGAATATTTATAGTTCAATTTATCTTATGTATAACCCTATATTAAAAATGGTTTAGTTATTAAAATTTGAATTTGACACTTTTAACTATTCTTTAAATAAAATATAATAAATGTCATAATCTAACCCAAGTGGGTAAAAAAGGATCATATTTTTGTCCCAAGGTTTATTTTGGTCTAAAAACACTTATCCAATAGAATTAGGACATGTGTTGGGATAATTTTATATTATCATAATATTATTTTTACCATTAATTAGCATATTTACTTTTAACCAGGGTAAATAAAATTCAAAAGTTACTATTCACTAAAAATTATTTTTGTCCTATTGAACCAAATTTTACTTAATTATGACAACCGGTTCTATCGGATTTTTAAAATTCAATTCACAGAAGTGGTAAAATTACTTTTTATGCAAATTTGCAAATGTGCATAGAAGGTCGGTAAAGGACATTAAAAAGTTCAATAAAATTTTATATATATCTAATATTATTATAAAATGACTCTAATGACTTAAATTGGACTAATATAGTTATAATATATCTATTTTTACTTTAAAATAAATTTAAATTAAAAATAATTATTTAAATGAAAATGTCGGTTATGTTTTATGCAGTATTTTTCACTATTTATAAAAAATTGAATGTTTTCAGAAAAATACAAAAAATTCACCCTAAGGTAATTTTGATATTCTGAATTCAAAAATGAAGTCTATTTTACCAAATTAAATTTTTAAAAGTGTCTAAAATTAATTTTATTATTGTTCACAAAAGGACATAAAAAGTAGTTCTTTTAAGAAAATAGTTTTTCTAAATATATAACTATTTTAACAAAACTTATACATTTCATTATAAATATGTTTTATTTATGTGAAAAAATTATAAATAAAATTTAAAATTTATTTTTTACTATTAATATTACAATATTTAATTGATAAATAAATATATTGTTTAAATAATTATAATAGTAATGTGTTGTTTCGCAGAAACTCAATCTTGCGTATAATGCAAGACAAGTCGGTGTTACGTGTAATATAAGCTATTAAATTACTTTAAAGATATAACATACTATGAAATCTTGGGGTGTTAAATTCTCCCCTCCTTTAATAAATTGCGTCCTCACAATTTTAAATTGTTCTTCGAAAATAAAAGGTTGAAAATAGAAAATACTTTTGTGGAAAACCCACATAGGAAAAAGGGTTAATAAAATTTAGTCTTAATAAGAGGGAAAGAGAAATAAAAAAATCACCACCAAAATAGGATTTTGAATAGGAGAACATTAGTGGAAATTAGAGACACATAATTGGAGTAAAACATAAATATTTATAGGGAGTGATTGAGGTCATCAGTCACAAACAAGTGAACAATAAATAGAAAATTGAGGGCCTCAAAGCCATAAATCTATGATGATTTAAAGTATCATCGGTTCAAAAAAACATAAGGTATTAGAGTAACACATTTTTTATATAATTTTTTTAAGAGGAGTGATTAATTTACTATCAAAATAAGAACTCAAGAAAACATAATTGATTTCATTACCTATCATAATCATAATCTCATCATTTGGTTGTGCTTCGATCTATTTTTACTTCATCCCTCACATTAGGAAATGAATGTTCAAAATGATTTTTTTATGCCTGAAGCACATTTGATAAATCATAAGGTCCACAAGTATTTACTTAATCCTCTATATGTTTACTTAAATCCAAAATTTTAGGTCAAAGTATCCAATAAATTATACTTTAACCTCAAACAAAATATCAAGTGCTCAACTTACTCTATTCCAACCTTTAGACTTATCCAAAATACTTGTGTCCAAACTCACAGTCCAAAAATTTATACAAGAGGTAAACATAATAAAGATCTCTTTTTTCCACATAATAACATGTGAATACCTTCATCATGTATTCTATTAAAACATGGTAACACCCTGAATTACCATAAAACCTTATTGAATACATTCAAGCTCCCTTATTCCTTATAGAATAATAGATACACTTTTTAAATCCAAAAATGTTGTAAACTCTAAAAATTATGGAATAAAAAAATAATTAATTAGTTGCAAGTTAGTCAAGAATATCCAATATAATTTATCCAAATCAATCATCTCTTATTTCAAAATCACTACCTCAATATTAGGACCATATTAAGGTTTATCTTTCCCTCAACCATGTATTTTCCATAAAGTTTAACTTGCTATTGAGTCACTTTTCTTAGTATCATACAATCTTAAATCCTCAATGAAATAGTAATATAATATAATCCTTATTCATTTCTATAATTCATGTAACCAATACATCATTGATACAACACTCAAATGACAAAATTCTTCAATACAGAAACACAAGTACATCAATTATTCAACATCGACTGTAGTAACTTCTTATGCTTGACCTTAATCCCTTTGATTTTTCTAAGATATATTTCCTTTATTATTAGGACATTTATTTGTGTAATTCCCCATTTCAATATAATTGAAACACTTAATATTAGTCTTTTATTTTTTCCCTTTGTATTATTTTTCCTGATGACCCTTTTCTCCACACTTATAAAAAACACCTAGTCCTTTCAAGCACTTCCTAGGGTGATTATTTCCACAGTTATCACATATGGGAAAATCCTTCTTTCTCTTCTTCCCTTTATCCATATTTCTCTCTTCCATCCTCTTCTTCTCTGGCTTCCCTTCAAATCAATAGGACTCAGAGAATTCTTTACTTATCTTATTAACACATGATACTATTTCCCCATATAATGAGAATACATGAGAGGTTATTTCCCTTCGAAATGTTGGATTAAGACCATGAAAGATAGGATCCTTCTTACTATTTGGAACATGTGCATTAGTGGGTAGCCATTCCTTCCACTAGGAACCATTTCTAAACAATTTCATACACTAGATTAGGTTATGAATCATAATTCATGATTCTAAACTAGTGAAATACTTAATATAAATTGAAAAAATTATGCATATCTAATATCATAATCATAAAAATGGATTCTTTGCAAAAATATTTAATCATAAATACTTCATAATGGTTTTTAATGAAAATGTCAATTATCGTAAGCATATTACTCAGGAGTGTCAAACCAGGTGCGCAGTAAGACCCATTGTTGTGTACCAGGATACCCCGATTCAAGCCAGGAACACTTTGTCATAGTTTTCACCCCTAGGTAAATTCGTGCCAGAACCACGTCCACTTGTAGTATCTAGATAAATATGTATTCCTTGGTTGACCCACATAATCTATACATTAATAAAATTCTATTAAGTTCTTCTATACTAATCCTCAAAGTCTATCTTGTGGTAATGTTTCCTAATAAAAGTTTATCTAAATCTAGTTTCCAAGGTTATTGCTAAACTTTCTATGATATAAACTACAAATCCCCGACCCCGGAAGCCCAGAGTCGGTGAACTATTTTAATAAATTGGCATGATTACAAGGAATCAAGTCCCTAAGGACCGATCAGTTTAGAAGTCTTGGAAAATAAATTACATAAAAGAACTTAACATTACACTTTATAACATAAAACATAGCATAAAAAATACTTTTATAATGCCATTATTACCACATTTTAACCTTACATATCAATCATAATACACTTCTTGTAATCCTAGGAAAATAAAACATAATAAAGGGGTGAGCTCAGATGCTCAATAAGGGTAAATAATTTAGTAGAATCTATCAAATTTTAAGGCAAGATGTATAATAAAAACAACAACATTTTAAACATAAAATTGAACATAATATGACAAAAATAAATAAAAAATTACCATATAAACATGCATATGGATATTCTAATAGTCGAATAATCACATGTAATAACTACTTTCATAACGAGGGAATGTATAATGCCATACATAATAACTACTATGTCAAGGCCTTGTGCCAAGACCATTCACAAATATTCTATCAAGGCCTTATGCCAAGACATGAGTTTGTCTAATGAGACCTACCTATGCATCTAGGGGCTACAATAGGTCTTTCCCATCACTTACTAAGTCCAATGTATTCCTCATATAAAAAGGTTGAAACATAACATAAACATTCGTATTAAAACTAGAATACGAAATGTCAATACTTTAACCATAAACCATGAATGGGGTAAGAATAGCACATCCACAGTCAAAAATATCACAACTAATTCAATACAATATGAAATATTTTATTATAATAAATAAACCTCAATTAAGAATAATATCCAGTAAAGGATGTTGACATAGTTGAAAATGACCAGTAAAACTCTTTGAGAGAAATATCTCTTTTCATGAAATCATTTAAAAGTCAAACAATTTTTAAAGGAAATCATTTAAAATAGATTTTTGAATCAAAGTGTCCCATATCACTTTGAAACTTTTGAAAGGAATTAACATTTTAAAACAATCATTTCCATATAAATAAATCCTTAAAATCATTTTGAAAACATGGACATTAATTAAATAGATTTAGAAAAATAAATCTTTAAAACATTTAAAATGATGATCTAGTTAATGATAAACTTCCATAAAACCTTAAAATATTCATTTTGAAAACATTTTTATGAAAAATGGACATGGATAATAAATATGTCCCAGTAAATAATTACACATAAACAATCTCAGATAATAATGAGATTGAGGAATTAACCCCTACCTTGTACTTTCCTTTAGTCAAGGGTAAATTTAACATCCTATATAATGACCATGGTATTTTATTAAATTATATCAGAACCATAATAATATTTATGATATCATATATTATTCATTTATGACTTTATACAACCCATTTAATAATAATTTCCACGTTAAAGTAACATTTTGGGTAATAATCGCTTTCTTTATCGTATTTGTTTTAAATTGTTATTCTTGATTGTATCACTTAGATCATGATTTACATAATTTAATAATATAAAACATGATTTATATATCATATATATATTCAGAATATAAATATATATAATAGATAGATATATGAAATGGAAACACCATTCATGGAGACGGTAGTTCGTACGTATGCATGACCATTATTTCCATTTTCTTATCATATAGTATGGAAGCAAGTAAAATAAATATATTTATCTACATAAATATATATTATTCTAGTATCAGTATTATTTCATATATATCATACTTAATCAATATATATATATTTTTATAAAAATTCTTTAAGGGTGATTATTGAAGATGAATCTCATCACGTCGTGGAGACGGTAAGCCGTATGTATGCACGAGCGACAATATCGTTCTATTAATGGTTAAATGGTGTTTAATTGGATGGTATATTATATATAAAGAATAATTAATATGTTATATTCATTATTTTAATTAATTATACTCATTATTATACCCATCCAAATAATTTAGTGATGAATAATAAACTACACCACGATGTGGAGACGGTAAGTCGTATGCACGCATGCATGGTGACTTTGTCATTCATAGGATGAATAGAATAATGAATATGTTGTACCATATTTATAATAACATATAAACATGTATAATTTACTCAATTTATTATTTTAGTATGATTACAACAAGGAAAGAGGAAGTAGAATAAGAAAAGAACTTTGAAAGAGGCGATAAAATAATTACCTCTTCTTCGGGTGTTTCCTTTTGATTTGAACAAAAGGGATCCTTAGGTTGGATTTATTCTTAAGATAAGTCCTCTAGGTTTAATTGAGGGTAGTTTTGAGGAGATTTGGGCAGGATTTGGTCGAGCCAAATGGCTTTGGAGGTGTGAATTAAAAAGAAAGGGAAGTTCCCTTTTATAAGAGAGGTGAGGGGCACTTTAGAAAAAATGTCGAAATATTAATTTATTATAAAATAATTCTCGGTTTATAATAACTCCAAATTGATTTATTTCGAGTATAATATGATTATGGGTCTAAATCCTCTCAACAAATTGGTTTTAGACATGTTTAGGTCATCATATTAACCTTATATTTTATATTTAACCCTTAGTTAAATAGTTCAACTCTTACCATGTCTTCATGTATTTTTACACTATAAGGTTAATATAGTTACTATAAGTTTCCAAAAGAACCTAAAGTGGATCATTTATGACATTTTAACACTATAAAAGTTAGTTGTAAGAACCTTATATTTTTATGACTTTTATATTATTTAATAAAATAGTATTTATTTTAAAATATCATTTATGTCAATTTTGTTACTATTTAATACTTGATTTTTTAAAAATTCATAAAAACTTGATTCCTTCAAAAAAAATACATATAATCAATCCTAACATGTAATATTCACCTAGAAAATTAGTTTATGTCATCAAAAGTTTCAAATCACATTTATTTTAATATTTATAATAACATTTATTTTAATCTTTCATTAATAAGGAAATCACTACATCATCATTGTGTCATAAATAAATTTAATTATTTAATGTCTAAAAATTATAAATAAAATACCATAATTTATGAAATATTTTTATCTTTATAATGAATATTTATAGTCTAACTTATATTATGTATAACCCTATATTAAAAATGGTTTAGTTATTAAAATTTGAATTTGACACTTTTAACTCTTCTTTAAATAAAATATAATAAATGTCATAATCTATCCCAATTAGGTCAAAAAGGATCATATTTTTGTCCCAATGTTGATTTTTTTCAAAAAAAACTTATCCAATAAAATTAGTACATGTGTTGGGGTAATTTTATATTATTATAATATTATTTATACCTTTAATTACCCTATTTATTTTTAATCGTGGTAAATAAAATTCAAAAGTTACTATTCAATGAAAATTATTTTCATACTATTGAAGCATATTTTAATTACTTATGAAAACCATGTCATTCGGATTTTTGAAAATCAATTCACAGAAGTGGTAAAATTACGTTTTATGCAAATTTGCAAATGTGCCTAGAAGGTGGGTAAAAGACGTTAAAAAATTCAATAAAATTATATATATATATAATCTTATTATAAAATGACACTAATGACTTAAATTGAAATAATATATGTATTACATATCTATTTGTACTTTAAAATAAATTTAAATTAAAAATAATTATTTAAATGAAAATGTTGGTTTTTATGTTTTATGCAATATTTTTCACTATTCATAAAAAATTAAATGTTTTCAAAAAAATAACAAAAATTTACCATAAGCTAATTTTGATATTCCTAATTCAAAAATTAAGTCTATTTTACCAAATTCAATTTTTAGGAGTGTCTAAAATTAATTTTATTATTGTTCACAAAAGGACATAAAAAGTAGTTCTTTTAAGAAAATAGTTTTTCTAAATATATTACTATTTTAACAAAACTTATAAATTTCATTATAAATATGTTTTATTTATGTGAAAAAATTATAAATAACATTTAAAATATATTTTTTACTATTTATATTACAATATTTAATTGATTAATAAATATATCGTTTAAATAATTATAATACTAATGTGTTGTTTAGCAGAAACTCAATATTGCATATAACGCATACCAAATCGGTATTGCATGCAATATAAGATATTAAATTACTTTAAATAGATAACGTACTATAAAATATTGGGGTGTTACACTTCATCCTAATATGTTGGAGTTGTACAATTCCTTTCATAGAGAGCTTTATAAGGAGCCATCTGAATTCTCTCGTGAAAGCTATTATTGTAAGAAAATTATACCAAATGAAGGTGTTGATCCCCACAACCTTATAAATCCATAGATAAATCTCGTTACATGTCTTATAGAGTTTGAATAGTACTTTTAGAATGAACATCTACTTGAGGATGATAAGAAGTAATGAAACAAAAATATATATTTAGAGCCTATTGAAGGCTTTTCCAAAACATCGAGGTAAACCTAATATCTTGATCAGATAAGATTGAGAGTGGTACCACTTTAAATATTAAAACTTCTATAATGTACAACTGAGTAAACTGGTCAAGATAATAATCTTTAGTAATAGAAATGAAGTGTGTTGACTTCATAGGGTTATCGACAATAACAAAATAACATTATAGACTTTAAATGTTTTAGGGCATCCAATTATGAAATCCATGGATTTGTTTTCTCATTTCCATTATGATATGGATAATGGTTTTAGAATCCCATTAGACTCATGTCTCTAAGTATTAACTTTCTAACACACTAGGCACCAGGATACATACTCTTAAATAACTCTTTTAAATACATCCAGTTGAAATACTCTTTTAATTATCTATACCTCTTCATACATCTAGGATGAATAATGTATAATAAGTTCTGAAATTCATCCAACACTACTACAAATACGGCTTTTATCAGCGCTAAAAATGGCCTTTATCAGCGCTAGAAAAAGCGTTGATAAAGCCGGAGAAGATAAAGGGGGGGTCCCCTTTATCAGCGCTCCGAAAAGCGCTGATAAAGACCCCTTTTATCAGAGCTAAAAAAAGCGCTGATAAAAGGAGTCTTTTATCAGCGCTATAACAAAGTGTTGATAAAAGGTTCCTTTATCAGCGCTTTGTTTTAGCGCTAATAAAAGGGTTCTTTATCATTGCTTTGTTTTAGCGCTGATAAATGACCCCTATATGAGCGCTTCCTTCATCAACGCTTTTGTTTTAGTGCTGATAAAAGGTAAAAAAAATTAAAAAAATTAAAAAAATTAAAAAAATTAAAAAAATTAAAAAAAATTAAAAAAAAATTAAAAAATTTAAAAAATACTGCCAATTGGGGGGGCTTTTATAGTGCTTGAGCCCCCCCTTTTACAACGCTTTTTTTCCACTGTACAGCGCCCCATGCACCCCCTTCACCCTTTTAACAGCGCTCGCTTCCATATTCCCCCATGCGCGCGCCCCCCTGCCTCCACCAGGATTTGAACTCGAGACCTCCCCCCTGCGCGCCTAAGCCTTTACCACTACTCTATTTTGATTTGTCTTCCAATTCGTGATATCTATATATATATATATATATATATATATTTAGTTATATTTATTCATATAGTAATATATATATATATTAATATATATATATAGTTATATTGTAATATATATATATAGTTATATTAATATATATATATATAGTTATATTAATATATATATATATATATTTAGTTATATTTATTCGTATAGTAATATATATTTATATTACTATATATATATAGTTATATTGTAATCTATATATATATATAGTTATATTAATATATATATATAGTTATATTTATTCGTATAGTAATATATATTTATATTAATATATATATAGTTATATTGTAATATATATATATAGTTATATTAATATATATATATAGTTATATTAATATATAAATATATATATAGTTATATTTATTCGTATAGTAATATATATTTATATTAATATATATATAGTTATATTAATATATATATATATATAGTTATATTAATACATATATATATATATAGTTATATTAATATATATATATAGTTATATTAATATATATATATATATATATATATTTAGTTATATTTATTCGTATAGTAATATATATTTATATTAATATATATATATATATAGTTATATTAACATATATATGGTTATATTAATATATATATTTATAGTAATACTAATATATATATATATATGTAGTTATATTAATATATATATATATATATAGTTATTAGATTAATATATATATAGCTAGATTAATATATATATATAGTTAGATTAATATATAGGTATATAAATATTCATATATTTGTATTTTAAATAAAATGGATGTTAGTTATTATTTAGATAAATCTAATATATTTTATATGTAAATATATTTTATTATTTATATTTATAATTAAAATTTTAGGTGTGAATATATAAAAAATATGTATATATTGTTATATATTTGATTATAAATAGCAGTACATTATAAAAAAGGATGAAATTTCAAATACATAATATCAATATGAATGTAATACCTTGGAATAAATTCAGTCCCCACCAAAAAAATCCAATAATACCCCCTTAAACGAGGTTGAAAATCCACAAAATGTTAAAAAATCGGGGTACCCCGACAAAAAACTCAGTTTTGGAGGCTTTCTGTGCCTCTTTTGGCCTTGAAAATCCCTTGACCATGGTCACCCCCAGTCACAATGACGTAGAGCTCATCGCAGGCTTCGATTTGATATGTGGTAGAGCTCAAACGGACACCCGAATCAAAAGTTATGGCCGTTTGAAATTTGAGTTGCGTTTTCAACATATTTTGGATCTTTTTTTTATTTATTTTTTATTTTTTTAGTCTTCAAATTGTTATTAAATGACTATTAATCCATAATAATTAGCAAATTGTTAATTAAAAATATATTTTTTTAATTTTTTAAGAAGCCATTTTCACTAAAAATCTTATATATTAAGTATATTAAGTGTAAATGTACATTTATACTTATCTAAAATATATTTAAAAATTATATATTATATTTATATCAATATAACTATATTTATATATTAATATATTAATATATTTTTTTAAATTTTTTTTGAAGTCGACCCTTTATCAGCACTTTTAAAAAAAGCACTGATAAAGCCCCCCCTTTATCAGCGATTTTTTTAGCGCTGATAAAGACACCCTTTATCAGTGCTTTTTTGAGCGCTGATAAAGGCACCCCCCTTTATCAGCGCTTTTTCGTTAGCACTGATAAAGGGGGGGTGCTGCGAAAAATTGTTTTTGTGGTAGTGCAATAGATCCATAATCATGTCTAGTAATGATTTAACACATAATTATTTTCTGAACCATACCTTTCTTTCATGATCCTTATTGAACTCAGGAACATTCCTTACCATCTTCTATAATTCAACAACTTTCTTCTTCATATTCTTAATCCTCTCATGGATTGATGTTATGATATTCATCTATGAAAGATAAGATCTGTCCCCATTCCATAATATTTCATGATCTATTTTCTTGAAATAAATAATTCTTGGATGCCATTCAATCCTCATCAAGGAAAAATTTTCATGGTAGTTCTGAATAAGAGAATATTCCACCTTGATTTCCATCCTAGGGTGGTAATGTAGTGAGAATTCATAGTCATTGATTGAATAATACCACCTCCTATATCTTGTATTCAACTCATTCTTTGTAATTATATATTTCAATCATTATATTTATCATACATTTCACCATATAGAAAATCCATCCATATCTAAAAAGAAAACATTTCTACTGCTAGCTCCAAATAATTACCCTATTAATTCTACTCATGAATTTTCAATTATTGAGAGGAATACACTATTACAATATAATTCTACATGAGGACTTGTCTCATTTCCTTTATTGATGCATCATGATATTGTAGGTTCCGGGCATAGCGGAAGCGCGTTGGTGGGTTTCCCAACTTTAATTTTAACATTAAACAACGTTCAATCCGAGATCCGTCACGATTTAAAATGCCGAATCTTCGGAATAGAACGAACAATGAAAAAGAAAAGAAGAGTCCCAAAACCTTTGAGATAGGATCATCATATGTTGGTTATAATTAATTTAATTAATTCATATGAATTACCTAGATGTAATTCTTTCTTCGTTGGAGTCTCCGGTCACGATCCTGTGATTCGTCGTTGCGTTGTAGAATCCAAGTACAAGATTCCTCTAGCGGTGATCCACACGTGTTCCACGTATCTCTGGACGTCGTCGAAGGGATCTCCGGGTGCTAGCACGGAAGAACCTTCGCTTGCAATGTCTGCCTTCTACCGTCTTGATCCGGTGGAGGATCTCACCCTCGTAACTTGAAAGCGTTCTTGGTGGAAAGGGAATTATCTCTTGGATTGAGAGTATTTCCAAATCCATTGTGCACAACAATGGCTCTGTTTCTATGAGAATAATGTAATTGGGATTATAATAATTAGAATAATAAAATGAATTAATTGCCCGAAAACATTTAATCATTTCATTTAATTCTTAGTAATACCCCATGTCTTAATAATGACAGTTGACCATCACTATTACTTGACATGCGCCCAACATATTACATTTAATATCATTTAAATAAACAATATTTTCTCACGAATCCTGAAAAACAAACTACACGGCGTGTATATAAATATACACGACATGTACTTTTATTTTTCATTTTATTTATTTCCTCCACCATATTTATTAGACCTTGAGTAATGGCTATTTATTTCTTAAATAAATGTAACTGCATTACTCGCTAATAAATATATATTATTTCGCCCACAATATATACTCTCGAATAACTAGTGTCAAAATAAATGAAATCTGGAATCCTTAAATAATTATTAAACCACAGTCGGTAATAATATTTATTTAACTGAGATACGTGGACACACTTAGTGTGTGACCCTCTAGGCCTATTTCTCAGTGGCATTAGGCGGAGCCTGCCTAAAGTCCAAGGTTAGCATCTAGCAACACACCAAGTACCCATAGAGAAAGAAGTTAACGCCGCAATGACGTGTCACCTCCTACGAACGCTTACCGTGTAATATAATCCCTTTGTCTCGATATCTCCAATCAAACGGGTTGCATGCTAGTGTCATCAACCTATGTGCTCGATTATTCTTTCTTTGACTTCCCGGAATTGAACTCGCCCATACCTTACCATGGACATGGATGTATTTAGGCTATATCAATTCCATAAAAGGGCCTGAGATATCTACTTACATTATGGAATAGAAGGGACAAATCCTTTCTTGCATTATCTATTAATGTAGTATTACTCGTGACGCACCCAACGTATCCTACCTCGCTGCGAACAGTGTGTCGTCACGGTTTTTGTCAATACATCTAAGTGTGTGAGTTGTAATAACCATTAATATTAATCTTAAAGTCTAAGGACCAGTACACACGTCCGTAGATAGGAACATCCAATGACACTATGAAATGTGGATTTCCTACTGGCAGGTCTCATTCTCATAATATCCTCCTGGATATTACCAAGGGCGCACACCATGAGAAGGTGCCTCAAAGTTTTATGAATCCTCACCCCTAATGACCTGTATTATTTGTGTCCCTCAAATAATATCATCCGGCCATAGAACATATATTCAAGAACAGTGTTATGGCACTTCTGGGTTCTCATCATAGCAGGGATCCGCTATGACCCATTAATGAAACAACGGTCCTTAGGACATTATCACATGCATTGTCACGCAGAAGAACAATCAAGATGTGATAAGGCTTTTATTAATTAATAAAGTACAGTTGGTTCTAGACCACCAACTCCAACAGACTCCCACTTGGACTAGAGCCAACTGCTAACAACCTTTAACCCATTAGATCACACATGATATTCATGCTTCTGCTGAGATAGGCCTTTAGTAATGGGGTCCACCACGTTCTCTTCCGTGGACACTCTGCTCGCTGCAACTTCACCCCTTTGATAGAAATATCTCAAGAGGTGATACTTCCGGAGTATGTGCTTTGTTCGTTGATGTGACCTTGGTTCTTTTGCAAGAGCCACCGCTGCAGTATTATCACAATACAATGTAATGGGATCTTTACTGCTAGGCACCACATCAAGCTCCTGGCACTACTAGAAAACAGGGCATTTGAGCCCTATTACCTATAGTGACCGCCATTGGTGGTCGCTATTGGTTACCAATAGCGACCGCCAATGGAGGTCGCTAAGCCTCCTTAAAAAAAATAAGGGGCTTCCCCCTCCCCTCTCCACTCGATCGTGCCCCCCCCCCCCGAACCCTTCCCCCCGTCGCCCGCACCCCCCCCCCCCCCGCCGCGCGACCTCCCCGCCGCCCCGCCGCCACGCACCCTCCCCGGCGCCCCGCCCTTTGCCGGCCCGCCCTCCGCCGGCCCGCCCTTCGCCAGCCTTCCCTCCTCCGGCCCGCCCTCCGCAGCCCCACCCTCCGCCGGCCCGCCCTCCGGCCGGCCACCCTCCGGCCACCCTCCGCCCTCTGGCCGCCCTCCAGCTGCCCTCCGACCGCCCTCCGCTGGCCCTCCCTCCTCCGGCCGCCCTCCGCCCTCCGGCTCCGGCCGCCCTCTGCCCTGCGGCCGCCCTGCGGCCGCCCTGCGACCTCCCTCTGCCCTCGAGCCTCCCGCCACCCGCCTCCGGCAGCCCGACAGCCCTCCGACAACCCTCCGGCAGCCCTCCGGCCGCCCTCCGCCGGCCCCACCCTCCCCGTCCGCCCTCTGCCCTCCGGCTCCGTCCGCCCTCCGCCCTACGGCCGCCCTGCGGCCTCCCGCCACCCGCCTCCGGCAGCCCGGAAGCCCTCGGGAGCCCTCCGGCCTTCGGCCTCCAGCCCCTTTGGCCTTCGACCTCCACCCTCGGCCCTCCTCCCCCTCGTCCCTCCCCCCAGCACCCCGAACACCCCCCCCCCCCCCCGCACCCCGCCAACCCCCGTCCCATTCATCTTCGTCCCCTCCCTCGCCGCACCACCGCCACCCGTCCCCTCCTTCACCATCCCCTCCATCGCCGCACCAGATCCGGCTCCGGCTCCCCACCGCTCCTCTCCCTCAAAGCACCGTCGTCGGCTCCCCTCCCTTCCAGGTTTGTAGCGCAATCAGGTATGACATGGGATTTCACTTACATTATTATTTTATAAATGGTTCACAAACAATTAGTTAGTATTTATTTTAAATATATTTGATATCAAAAATGAAAATGTAATAATTCTTATGTAAATGTTTGTTATAGGGATCTTATTATGGATAAGAGTTGGATTGATCTTCCAAATCGAACGTCTAGAGAGTATTTTAATGGCATTATGCAGTTTATTGACTTCACGAGAGGATTTGGAAGTGACTATATTAGTTGTCCATGTAGAAAATGTGCTAACAGATATCAATTCACACGAGATACTGTGAGGGAGCACCTTTTCTTTAATGGATTTCTGAAAAATTATAAGAGTTGGACTCGTCATGGAGAAGAATATGTTCGTTGTCAAAATAAAGATGCATCTCAGATGGATGTTGATGCAAGGATGACTGATCCAATGCATGAAATGCTTACTGAAATGGTACATGGGTTTGATCCTGAAGGCATTGACATCCAGAATCTTGAGACCGGTGAGATAAATCTTCGCTCTGGTGCAGATCGTGATTCGAGGAGGTTTTATGAAGCACTTGATGATGCGAAAACAGAATTATATCCTGGATGTACTTATTACAATAAACTGTCGTTTATCGTGGAGTTGTTTCATTTGAAGAATTTGAATAATTGGTCAGACACATCATTCGACATGCTTTTGGTTTTATTGAAAAAAGTTCTTCCTGTCAACGCTAAGATTACTGAGTCGTATTACTATGCTCGTAAGTTGACAGAGAACTTAGGTTTTACATATGAGACCATAGATGCATGTGCAAACAACTGTATGTTGTTTAGAAAAGAAACTTCCCATTTGGATATTTGTACGGTTTGTGGTGCTTCCAGGTGGAAAGAGAACAGGGGAAATAATACTCATCAAAGTCAGATTGCGATATAGGGGAAACCGATTGCCGTAAAGCAAATGCATTACTTTCCCCTTAAACCCAGGTTGAAAAGATTTTTTATGTCATCTAAAGTTTCTAATTTAATGAGATGGCATGCAGAAAGAGTTCATGAAAGTGATATGTTAACCCACCCGGAAGACTCTCATGCATGGAAGGAATTTGATAAGATACATCCCGACTTTTCTAAAGATGTTCGTAATGTCCGATTGGGATTGGCAGCAGATGGTTTCAATCCATTCAAGTCTATCGTTGGTGCAACTCGTAGCACATGGCCCGTGGTGTTGGTTCCATATAATCTTCCTCCGTGGCTTTGTATGAAGCAACAATTTATATTACTTTCCACTCTTATTGATGGACCTAAAAGTCCGGGGGATAAGATTGATGTTTACCTTCAGCCATTGATTGATGAGTTGAATGAATTTTGGGGCGATGGTGTGATGACTTATGACTGCAAAACGAATGAAATGTTCAAACTGCATGCTGCTTTATTGTGGACAATCAATGACTTCCCAGCTTATGCAAATTTATCAGGCTGGAGTACGAAAGGGGAATTTGCTTTCCCTTGTTGCAATAAAAGTAAAAAATCTGTATGGCTTAAACATTCCCAAAAATGGGCATACATGGGTCACAGGCGTTTTCTCCCTCCTCAGCACAGATTCAGAAAGGACAGAGTGACATTTGATGGTTCTATAGAGTTCATCCCAGCACCAAAGATCATGACAGGAGTCGAAATGTTATCACAGATTGAGGAAGAAAACATCCGCACGGTATATGAAATTCAGGATTTGGTGGCTCCTCTAGTACGTAATATTCGTGCTGCGGGTAGGAAGTGCAGTCACAATTGTAAAAAGAAAAGTATTTTTTATAGTCTTTCGTATTGGAAAACTAACATGTTGAGGCATAATTTGGATGTCATTAACATTGAAAAAAATGTTTGTGATAACATATTGTGGACCATTTTAGGTGTCAGTGGAAAATCAAAGGACCATGTTAATGCACGCCGTGATTTGGAAGAAATGGGTTTAAGGAAACAGTTTCATTTACAGTTAGCTGAGGGAAACAAGGCATATATGCCTGCTGCACAGTATACGATGACTACAGAGGAGAAAGAAACATTTCTTTCCATTTTGAAGATGGTCAAGGTGCCTGATGGTTATTATTCTAATATTTCAAAGTGTGTGAATCTGACGAGAAAGACATTTCAAGGGTTGAAAAGTCATGACAATCACATATTACTTCAGCAGTTGATTCCAATCGCAATTTGTGATTGTTTATCCCCCAATGTTGTTCAGCCCTTGATTGAGATGAGTAATTTTTTTAGACAGATTTTTTTAAGAAATCAACGAATGAGTGATTTAAAAAGTTTGCAGGACCGAATTGTACTTACGCTTTGTCACTTTGAGAAACTTTTGCCCCCCTCTTTTTTCGATGTTATGGTCCACTTGACAGTGCACCTAACTGATGAAGTAATGGCTGCTGGTCCAGTGCAATTCAGGTGGATTTATCCTATTGAACGGTATTTGAGTACATTGAAAAGATTTGTACACAACAGAGCTCGTCTAGAGGCATCAATAGACAATGGTTATTTGATGGATGAGTGTACTACCTTTTGTGCAGAATATCTTACGGATGTTGAAACAAAATTAGATAAGCCCTCTCGGATTCATGATGGTCCATTTGGAGAAGGAACCACATTTGATATGGACAACATCGAGTGGATACAATCACATCGATATATCTTGTTCAATACTCCATCAGTTGCACCATTAATGCAGTAAGTATCTTATCAATGTGCTTGTATAACTTTTACATGTTTTTTTGCATAAGATGATCTTTTAAACATCGCGTTATCATTTTCAGGAAACACATTAATGAGATAAAATAAGCGATGCATCGTGCGACTGAGTTGCAAATTCAACAATCTCATTATGAGTCATTTCATGATTGGTTCAAGGATTATGTATGTATAAATTGATTTTCATTATGAGTAACGTATTATACTAATTATTTATGCATATATCAGTATTTATTTTTATAAATTATGTAGGTTCGTAAGCTGAGGGAGTTAGGGGACCCCACGCTACCTGAAGTATTTATCCAACTGGATGAGGGTCCATCTATAACGGCTCGTCATTATAAAGCTATTGATGCTAATGGTTTTCGATTTCTCATTAAAGATGTTGACGACAAACGAGAAACACAAAACAGTGGAATTGGTTGTCCCTTTTTCGATTCTGGTTATTACTATGGTCAATTGATAGACATCATTGAAGTTGTATACACACATGGTTTGAAGTACATATTGTTAAAGTGTAATTGGGTTGATCCAGTGCGTGGATGTAAAGTCGATCAATATCAGTTTTCATTGGTGAATTTTAACTATATGTTATACAGAAATAATGAACGAGTTGAGAATGAACCTTTCATTTTGACATCACAAGAAGAACAAGTATTCTTCGTTACTTTGCCTTCGGATCCAAGTTGGCAAGTTGTTGTCAAAATGTCTCGGCGAGGAGTGTTTTTATTTGAAGAAGATGAACCCGAGACTGTTCCGTTTGTTTACCAACAACTTGATCAATGTACCATAGTTCAACGTGAAGAAGATATTTATTGGGTCAGAGCGGCTGTTGAAGGAGAAACGGTCGATTTGCATGCTTAATGAAAGGTATAATTGTTTTCCCGCTATTCAGTAGAATGTCCTAGGATATCATAAATTATCTAATCATTTTATAAATCTTTATAAGTTTTAATCCTCACTTTTGTAAGTTTTAATTCAATCATAAATATTTAGGTTGTTTTTAATCTTGATTTATTGATGTTATGGCCGGTGTATCATCCCTTTGAGGTATTCTTCATCTGATTCATGTGCTGCTTGAATTTTTATTAGTTCTATCTGAAATTTGGCTATGCATTGACTGGTTTTGTACATAATTTGTATATCTGTTTTGTTAACTTTATGATTTTTTAAAATTCATTCACAACTAATTATTCAATCCATTTTTTGTTTGATTAACAGTTGTACAAGTTTGATTTTGTAAGAACAATCCAATTTATCTTTTAAACACTTTGGACTCATTACTGATGTTTTCTATGACTGCAGACATGTCAGGGGAAGCGGCAGAAGATCCACATCATCTATCTGAGGCATCTACGTCTCAGGGTCGAGGTATGTTTGAATGTCATTGTCTATATTTTTTTTATGTAATTGACATACATATATATATATATAACATTTGTCAATTTATATATAAAATTGTTTTCAACAGGATCAGACTCGGCTGCTTCTTCCTCTCGCAGGAGAGGCCCTGGTCGTGGCATATTATCATGGAATTCCGACACGACGATAGATGTTTCATTTGATGAGGTTTTTCATCCTGTGGGACCGAATGCCCCATCATTTATTCATCAGCTGGGTCATATCATAACGTGACCCACATCGATTTCCATTGACCACGCGTGACTGGGCTTCTATCCCTCAGGACACATTAGATCGTCTATGGAGGGAGGTTCAGGTAAGAAAATAATTTTACTTTATTTTATATGTATAAAGAATACTAATATGTTTGATTATTTTCTTTATAGAAAAATTTGAAAGTATGCCCTGAAGAGTTTCGGCCCGTGTGTATGAGCAAATGTCGTAAGATGTGGAAATATTATAAAGGCAAAGTGAAGAGGGACCACTGGGTACCAAATGTGGGTGCCCTAGACATTTTGGAAAAAGTCCCGAGAGGTGTCCTCCCGGCTCAGTGGCGTGACTTGGTTGCATATTGGTCTACTGAGGGTGTTGCGGTTTGTATAATAATTATTTTGGTGTATATATATTTTCAAGAATATGTGATTTGTTTGAAATTTGAATGAATTGAATGTAGGAGGTGTCAACACGCCATTCTGAGAATCGAGCGTTGCAGGGACCACCTCACAGGATCGAGACTCGTCACGTTTCTCAGATCCAACATGAGGTATATATTATTCATTTTTTAATTTATTAATTAATATGGTTTTGTGTTTATATTCTTTTAATATACAGTTGCGAGAGCAAGGTGCAACAACTGATAAAATGTCGGTGTGGATGAGGACTCGTGATCGCAATGATCCAGAGGTTGCAGCATTGATAGTAAGTGTATGTACTTACCAATAATTACATAAATCTATATATTAACATATATATATTTAAATATATTTAAATATTTCATAGGATCAATTTGAAGCTGAGTTAGAACATCTGCCAGAGGACCAGCGACAGCTTCCCATGCGACGGGATGAGATCTTTCATCGCATTATTGGTCGGGACGGGCATGGCTATAGTTTGACCTATGGAGCAGGGATTCCTCGTTCTGTAGTGTCACGCGCTACGGTTGTCGGTCCTAATGTTGCTCATATGACACAGCAGATGTCAGATTTCGAGGCATGGCTGCGCGCTTCCGAGGAGGCAAATGCGCAATTGACAGCTGTGGTTAGAGCACTGCGGGAATATGTGCGTCGAGCTGATGGTGCAGGGGATCATACGACACAGGTATATACTGTATTTATTTATTTAATTTAAATTATTTTTGTTATTAAAATATTTATAATGTTTATTTTTTGTAGGCCCCTGGCCCACCAGAAGGAGGTAGCATTGATGAGAACGCATGACGCATCATATATTCACGAGATATGTTTTCTGTTTTTACTGGTGGGGTTGACATTGATGTACTGTATGTATTCATTTAATTTAAATTAGAAGGTTGTGTACTTATAATTTCTTTCTTTTCTTGTTTATTATATGATAGCTAATATTATCCAAGGCGTGCATTTAAAAACTCTAACCCCCCGCACCCCCGTACAACCCCCCCGCACCCCCGAACAGCCCCCCGCACAACCGTACAACCCCCCGCACCCCTGGATAGCCCCCCCCCCCCCCCCCCCGCACCCCCGTACAGCCCCCCCCCCCCCCCGCAACCCCGTACAGCCCCCCCGACACCCCCGTACAGCCCCCCGCACCCCCGTACAGCCCCCCCGCACCCCCGGACAGCCCTCCCGCACCCCCGTACACCCCCCCGTACACCCCCCACACCCCCGTACAGCCCCCCGCACCCCCGTACAGCCCCCCCCCCCCCCCCCCCCCCCCGCACCCCTGTCCAGCCCCCCGCACCCCCGTACAGCCCCCCCGCACCCCCGTACCGCCCCCCCGCACCCCCGGACAGCCCCCCGCACCCCCGGACAGCCCCCCCGCACACCCGTACAGCCCCCCGCACCCCCGGACAGCCCCCCACCCCCCCCCCCCCCCGCAACCTCGTACAGCCCCCGCACCCCTGTACAGCCCCCACACCCCCGTACAACCCCCCCCCCCCCCCCTGCACCCCCGTACAGCCCCCCCGCACCCCCGTACAGCCCCCCCGCACCCCCGTACAGCCCCCCGCACCCCCGGACAGCCCCCCCCCCCCCCCCCGCACACCCGTACACCCCCCCGCACCCCCGTACAGCCCCCCCGCACCCCCGTACAGCCCCCCGCACCCCTGTACATCCCCCCCGCACACCCGTACAGCCCCCCCGCACCCCCGGACAGCCCCCTGCACTGCTGGACAGCCCCCCGCACACCCGTACAGCCCCCTGCACCCCCGTACATCCCCCCCACACCCCCGTACAGCCCCCTCGCACCCCCGTACAGCCCCCCCGTACCCCCGTACAGCCCCCCCCCCCCCGAATGTGTCGTTTTCAGCAGCGCGGCGCACGCTGAAATTGCGCGTCGGGGGGTCAAAACCACCCGAACGACCTCCGAATGCCACGAAACCGCACGACAACAGCCGGTGCGTGAATTCTGAAATGGTCAGCTAGACGACACGCCATTCGGAAGTGCCGTTTGACCGCGGCGGCCGGAAATGCATTTCCGACACCATAGAACACCAAAACGGCGTGCGGCGGTCCAATTCGGAGCAAAAGTGCTCCGAACGACCTGAAACCGCACGAGAATGATAGAAATATTAGTCCTGAGATGCAGGAGGAGGCAGCACGTCCATCGGACGTGCGGTGCGCTCGGCATGACCGAATGCGTCGTTTTCAGCAGCTCGGCGCGCGCTGAAATGACGCATTGGGGGGTCAAAACGGGCCGAACGAGGTCCGAATTCCACGAGACCACACGACAACATCCGGTGCGTGAATTGTGAAATGTTCGGCCAGACGACACATCATTTGGAGGTGCCGTTTGACCGCGGCGGCCGGAAACGCGTTTCCGGCGCCATAGAACACCAAAACGGCGTGCGGCGGTCCAATTCAGAGCAAACGTGCTCCGAAAAACCTGAAACCGCATGAGAACTATAGGAATATTATTCCTGAGATGTAGGAGGAGGCGGCACGTCCATCGGACGTGCGGTGCGCGCGACACGACCGAATACGTCATTTTCAGCAGCTCGGCGCGCACTGAAATGGCGCGTTGGGGGTCAAAACCACCCGAACGACCTTCGAATGCCACGAAACCGCACGAAAACATCCGTTGCGTGAATTGTGAAATGGTCGGGTAGACGACACGTCAATCGAAGGTGTCGTTTGACTGCGGCGGTCGAATTCGGAGCAAACGTGCTCCGAACGACCTGAAACCGCACGAGAACGATAGGAATATTATTCCTGAGATGCAGGAGGAGGCGGCACGTCCATCGGACGTCCGGTGCACGCGGCACGACCGAATACGTCGTTTTCAGCAGCTCGGCGCGCACTGAAATGGCGTGTTGGGGGGTCAAAACCACCCGAACGACCTCCGAATGCCACGAAACTGCACGACAACATCCGTTGCATGAATTGTGAAATGGTCGGATAGACGGCACATCAATCGGAGGTTCCGTTTGACCACGGAGGCCGGAAACGCGTTTCCGGAGTCATAAAACACCAAAACGGCGTGCGGCGGTCGAATTTGAAGCAAACATGCTCCAAAAGACCTGAAACCGCATGAGAACGATAGGAATATTATTCCTGAGATGCAGGAGGAGGCGACACATCCATCGGACGTGCGGTGCGCGCGGCACGACCGAATGCGTCGTTTTCAGTAGCTCGGCGAGCGCTAAAATGGCGCGTTGGGGGGTCAAAATGGGACGAACGAGGTCCGAATACCACGAGACCGCACGACAACATCCGGTGCGTGAATTTTGAAATGGTAGGCCAGACGGCACGTCATTTGGAGGTGCCATTTGACCGCGGCGGCCGGAAACGCGTTTCCGGTGCCATATAACACCAAAACGGCGTGCGGCGGTCCAATTCAGAGAAAACGTGCTCCGAAAAACCTAAAACCGCATGAGAACGAGAGGAATATTATTCCTGAGATGCAAGAGGAGGCAGCACGTCCATCGGACGTGCGGTGCGCGCAGCACGACCGAATGCGTCGTTTTCAGCAGCTCGGCGCGCGCTGAAATAGCGCGTTGGGGGGTCAAAACCACCCAAACGACCTCCGAATGCCACTAAACCGCACGACAGCATCCGTTGCGTGAATTGTGAAATGTTCGGGTAGACAGCACACCAATCGGAGGTGCCGTTTGACCGCGGCGGCCGGAAACGCGTTTCTGGAGCCATAAAACACCAAAACGGCGTACGACGGTCGAATTCAGAGCAAACGTGCTCCGAACGACCTGAAACCGCACGAGAACGATAGGAATATTATTCCTGAGATGCAGGAGGAGGCGGCACGTCCATCGTACGTGCGGTGCGCGCGGCACGACCGAATACGTCGTTTTCAGTAGCTCGGCGCGCGCTGAAATGGCGCGTTGGGGGGTCAAAACTATCCGAACGACCTCCGAATGCCACGAAACCGCACGACAACATCCATTGCGTGAATTGTGAAATGGTCGGATAGAGGGCACGTCAATCGGAGGTGCCGTTTGACCGCGGAGGCCGGAAATGCGTTTCCGGAGTCATAAAACACCAAAACGGCGTGCGACGGTCGAATTCGGAGCAAACGTGCTCCAAAATACCTGAAACCACACGAGAACGATAGGAATATTATTCTTGAGATGCAGGAGGAGGCGGCACGTCCATAGGACGTGCGGTGCGTGCGGCACGACCGAATGCGTCGTTTTCAGCAGCTCGGCGCGCGCTGAAATGGCGCGTTGGGGGGTCAAAATGGGCCGAACGAGGTCCGAATGCCACGAGACCACACGACAACATCCGGTGTGTGAATTTTGAAATGGTCGGCCAGACGGCACGTCATTGGGAGGTGCCGTTTGACCACGGCGGCCGGAAACGCGTTTCCGGCACCATAGAACACCAAAACGGCGTGCGGCGGTCCAATTCAGAGAAAACGTGCTCCGAAACACCTGAAACCGCATGAGAACGATAGGAATATTATTCCTGAGATGCAGGAGGAGGCGGAACGTCCATCGGACGTGCGGTGCTTGCGGCACGACCGAATGCGTCGTTTTCAGCAGCTCGGTGCGGGCTGAAATGACGCGTTGGGGGGTCAAAACCACCCGAACAACCTCCGAATGCCACGAAACCGCACGAAAACATCCTTTACGTGAATTGTGAAATAGTCGGGTAGACGACACGTCAATCGGAGGTGCCTTTTGACCGCGGTGGCCGGAAACGCGTTTCCGGAGCCATAAAACACCAAAACGGCGTGCGGCGGTCGAATTCGGAGCAAACATGCTCCGAACGACCTGAAACCGCACGAGAACGATAGAATATTATTCCTGAGATGCAGGAGGAGGAGGCACGTCCATCGGACGTGCGGTGCGCGCGGCACGACCAAATACGTCGTTTTCAGCAGCTCGGCGCGCGCTGAAATGGCGCGTTGGGGGGTCAAAACGGGCCGAACAAGGTCCGAATGCCACGAGACCACACCAAAACATCCGGTGTGTGAATTTTGAAATGGTCGGCCAGACGGCACATCATTGGGAGGTGCCGTTTGACCGCGGCGGCCGGAAACACGTTTCCGGCGCCGTAGAACACCAAAACGGCGTGCGGCGGTCCAATTCAGAGAAAACGTGCTCTGAAACACCTAAAATCGCATGAGAACGATAGGAATATTATTCCTGAGATGCAGGAGGAGGTGGCATGTCCATTGGATGTGCGGTGCGCGCGGCACGACCGAATGCGTCGTTTTCAGCAGCTCGGCGCGCGCTGAAATGGCGCGTTGGGGGGTCAAAACCACCCGAACGACCTCCGAATGCCACAAAACCTCACTAAAACATCCGTTGCGTGAATTGTGAAATGGTCGGGTAGACGACACGTCAATCGGAAGTGCCGTTTGACCGCGGTGGCCGGAAACGCGTTTCCGGAGCCATAAAACACCAAAACGGCGTGCGGCGGTCGAATTCGGAGCAAACGTGCTCCGAACGACCTGAAACCACACGAGAACGATAGGAATATTATTCCTGAGATGCAGGAGGAGGCGGCACGTCCATCGGACGTACGGTGTGTGTGGAACGACCGAATACGTCGTTTTCAGCAGCTCGGCGCGCGCTGAAATGGCGCGTTGGGGGGTCAAAACCACCCGAACGACCTCCGAATGCCACAAAACCGCACGACAACATCCGTTGCATGAATTTTGAAATGGTCGGACAGACTGCACGTCAATCGGAGGTGTCGTTTGACCGCGGAGGCCGGAAACGCGTTTCCGGAGTCATAAAACACCAAAACGGCGTGCGGCGGTCGAATTCGGAGAAAACGTGCTCCCAAAGACCTGAAACCGCATGAGAAAGATAGGAATATTATTCCTGAGATGCAGGAGGAGGCGGCACGTCCATCGGACGTGCGGTGCGCGCGGCACGACCGAATGCGTCGTTTTCAGCAGCTCGGCGCGCGCTGAAATGGCACGTTGGGGGGTCAAAACGGGCCGAACGAGGTCTGAATGCCACAAGACCACACGAAAACATCCAGTGCGTGAATTTTGAAATGGTCAGCCAGACAACACGTCATTTGGAGGTACCGTTTGACCGCGGTGGCCGGAAACGCGTTTCCTGCGCCATAGAACACCAAAACGGCGTGCGGCGATCCAATTCAGAGCAAACGTGCTCCGAAACACCTGAAACCGCACGAGAACGATAGGAATATTATTCCTGAGATGCAGGAGGAGGAGGCACGCCCATCGGACGTGCGGTGCACGCGGCAAGACCGAATGTGTCGTTTTCAGCAGCTTAGCGCGCGCTGAAATGGCACGTTGGGGGGTCAAAACCACCCGAACGACCGCCGAATGCCACAAAACCGCACGACAACATTATTTGCGTGAATTTTGAAATGGTCGGGCAGACAGCACGTCAATCGGTGGTGCCGTTTGACCACGGCGGCCGGAAACGCGTTTCCGGAGCCATAAAACACCAAAACGGCGTGCGACGGTCGAATTCGGAGCAAACGTGCTCCGAACGACCTGAAACCGCACGAGAACGATAGGAATATTATTCCTGAGATGCAGGAGGAGGCGGCATGTCCATCGGACGTGCGGTGCGCGCGACATGACCGAATACGTCGTTTTCAGCAGCTCGGCGCGCGCTGAAATGGCGCGTTGGGGGGTCAAAACCACCCGAACGACCTCCAAATGCCACGAAACCGCACGAAAACATCCATTGCGTGAATTTTGAAATGTTCGGATAGACAACACGTCAATCGAAGGTGCCGTTTGACCGCGGAGGTCGGAAACGCGTTTCCGGAGTCATAAAACACCAAAACGGCGTGCGGCGGTCGAATTCGGAGAAAATGTGCTCCGAAAGACCTGAAACCGCACGAGAACGATAGGAATATTATTACTGAGATGCAGGAGGCGGCGGCACGTCCATCGGATGTGCGGTGCGCGCGACACGACTGAATGCGTCGTTTTCAGCAGCTCGACGCGCGCTGAAATGGCGCGTTGGGGGTCAAAACGGGCCGAACAAGGTCCGAATGGCCTGAAATCAGACGACATCAAAAGGTGAGTGAATTGTGACGTGTTCGAGAAGACGACACATCAATCAGATGTGTCATTTGACTGTGGTGACCAGAAACGCGTTTCCGGTGTCATAAACGGCCAAAACGGGCGTCTGACGGTCAAAGTCATAGCGGACGACATCGGATTGACCTGAAATCACACGGAAACAATCTAATTATTATTCGTGACGTGTACACACAGACGGAACGTCAATAAGACGTGCGGTCTGTGCGGTAGGGCTCATTATGCGTTCTTTAAGTGTTGCGCGCGCTTGATAAACGTGCGTGGGGGGTCCAAACAGGCCGAACGAGGTCCGAATGACCTAAAATCAGACGACATCAAAGGGTGAGTAAATTGTGACGTGGTCGAGCAGACTGCACGTCAATTGGCCGCACCGTGTGCTCGCGGTGACCGGGAACGCCGTTCCGGTGTCATAAACGGCCAAAACGGGCGTCTCACGCTCAAAATCATAGCGGACCACATCAGATTGACCTGAAATCACAGGGAAACAATCTAATTATTATTCGTGATGTGTACGCGCAGACGGCACACCAATCGGACGTGCGGTCTGCACGGTAGGGCTCATTATGCGTTCTTTAAGTGTTGCGCGCGCTTAATTGTTTTCCATTTTTTATGATTGTTACCTTGTTTTATGTCTGCTTTTCCACCGTGAAGAAAAAAACAGAATTTTTACATTTTATTTAAAAAATGAAAAATATTTTATTTAATATTATATATATAAATATTTTCATTAATATATATATATATATTATTTAATAAATAAATATACATATTTTATTTAATATTATATATATCAATATTTTCATTATTTTTTTTATATATATTTATTTGATTTAATAAATAAATATATATTTATATTTATTATGGTATGAATTTTTTTTAATTTTTTTTTCAAGTTTAGCGACCGCCTCTGGCGGTCGCTATAGCCTGCCTGACAGGCAGCATTAGCGACCACCATTGGCGGTCGCTTTAGCCTGCCGTCCGGGCAGTATTAGCGACCGCCAATGGCGGTCGCTAATGGCCTTTTTTTAGTAGTGTGGACAAAGTTCCGAATCCAGAAGGCCTCCTTAGATGCATCAGAAGCCGCTATATATTCAGACTCCGCTGTAGAATCGGCGGCAACTGGCTGCTTTGAACTCTTTCAGCTCACAGCTCCTCCATTGAGACAAAAAACATATCCAGATTGCAACTTCAGATCATTCTGATCTGTCTGAAAACCAACATCAACATACCCTCTGATGACAAGCTCCTTGTCTCCTCCATACACCAGGAACATATCCTTAGTTCTTCTCAGATACTTAAGGATAGTCTTAACAGCAGTCCAATGCTGTTCTCCTGGATCTGCTTGATATCTGCCTACCATGCTCAGTGCATAGGCAACATCAAGCCTGGTACATAACATGGCATACATGATGGATCCTATAGCCGAAGCGTATGGGATCTTACTCATCCTATCTTTCTCTTATTGTGTCTGGGGACACATTTTCTTAGAAATATGTAAGCCATGTGACACTGGAACCAATCCCCTCTTGGATTTTTCCATACTAAATCTCTTTAGTATCTGGTCAATGTATGTATCCTGACTTAGTCCAAGAAGCCTCTTGAATCTATCATGAATGATCTTGATCCCTAGAATGTAGGCTGCTTCTTCTAAGTCCTTCATGTAGAAACACTTGTTCAACCAGTCCTTAACTGACTGTAAGGCTGGTACGTCATTTCCAATAAGCAATATGTCATCAACATATACCACTAGGATGACGACCGAATTCCCATTAAACCACTTATAAACACATGGCTCACATTCGTTCTTAATGAAACCAAATTCCTTTATGGCTTCATCAAATCGAATTTTCCACGACCTGGATGCTTGCTTCAATCCATAAATAGATTTCTGCAACTTGCAAACCCGTTTGGCTTCACCTGGTGTCACAAACCCTTCTGGTTGTGTCATATAGACATCTTCCTGAAGGTTCCGGTTAAGGAATACTGTTTTGACATCCATCTGCCAAATCTCGTAGTCATGGTAAGCTGCTATGGAAAGTATGATTCTTATGGATTTAAACATGGAAACTGGTGAGAAGGTTTCATCATAGTCAATTCCTTGACGTTGTCTAAATCCTTTAGCCACTAGCCTTGCTTTATAGGTGCTAACTTGACCTTCCATGTCCATCTTTCTCTTGAATACCCATTTTCATCCAACAGGCTTTACATCAACTGGCTCATCGACCAGAACCCATACTTGGTTCTCATACATGGAATCCATCTCAGAATTCATAGCTTCTAGCCATCTTGTAGCTTCTGAGCTTTCTACTACTTCCTTGTAGGAGAGAGGTTCATCATTGTCCAACAATAATGATTCACCGTCCTCAGTGACTAGGAAACCAAATCTATCTGGTTCCCTTACCTCTCTTGAGCTCCTACGCAGTACTTGTGTTTCTGGAACCTCTTCCACGGGGACCTGTGGAACTTGTTCCTATACCAACTCTTGTGTATCTTGAGCATCAACTTCTTCGAAGTCAATCTTTCTCCCACTATCCTTCTTGATAATTCTCTCCCTCTCAAGAAATACGGCTTGTCTGGCGACAATCACTTTCCTGTCTTGAGGGTTATATAGGTAATATCCTTTCATTTCCTTGGGATATCCTATAAAGATACACTTCGTGCCCCTGGGTGCTAGTTTGTTTCCTGAGAAGGCCTTAACAAACACCTCGCATCCCCATACACGTGTGTGCAACAAAGTGGGTTTCCTTCCATTCCATAACTCGAATGGAATTCCATTTTCCGCCTTAGTTGGTACTCGGTTTAATGTGTATGCTACAGTTTGTAATGAATATCCCCAAAAGGATAATGGAAGATTCGCATGACTCATCATCGACCTCACCATGTCCAACAAGGTGTGGTTCCTCCTTTCACTAACACCATTCCACTGTGGTGTATAAGGAGGAATGAGCTGAGATAGAATCCCAGACTCCCGTAGAAGATCGATGAACTCTTGGTTCAGATATTCTCCACCTCGATCCGATCGAAGTTTCTTTATCTTCTTACCAATATGTTTCTCTACTTCATTCTTGAATTCCTTAAATTTCTCTAAGGACTCTGACTTATACCTCATTAAGTTGACATATCCATATCTACGCAAATCTTCAGTAAAAGTAATGAAGTAAGAATATCCACCTCTAGATTCTACTAGAAATGGTCCACTCACATCCGTGTGTACCAATCATAGAATCTCTGTGGCCCTTTCACCGTGTCCACCAAAAGGAGCCTTGGTCATTGTAACTTGTAAACAAGCGTGACATCTATCAAGTGGTTTTAGCTCAGTAGAGTCTAAATATCCATCTTGGCAGAGCTTTGTCAAGTGCTTCTCGTTCACATGACCAAGGCTGTGATGCCATAACTGGGTGATGTATGAGTCATGTGAGTTTGTTTTGTTATCGATTTCCAACACTTGGTTTTCATAATTTAATACATACAAACCATTATTAAATTGTTCCATACCATAACATAAGTTGTTCTTATAAAAGAGACAACCCTTATTTCCAAACTTGAAAACAAATCCATCCATATCCAAACAAGATACATAAATTATGTTCTTGGTAACACTAGGCACAAAATAACAGTTTTTTAAAACCAAAATCATGCCAGTTGGAAATGAGAGGTGATATTCGCCAATATCCAATGCATCGAAGATCCACCTCTCCTCTGGCGATCTTTCTAAATATACTTGGTTCCTGCATTTGAATACAGATGTGAGCCCCACAAGCTGTATCTAATACCCAATGTATAGAAATAGAAAGATTGCACTCGATAATGAACGCACCTTTAGTGTACCCATGCTTCTGGGTGTAGTTCCTCTTCTAGTGGACCTGCTTGACACATGCAAAACACAATGCCTCCTATTCCTTTCCCTACCTCTGGATCTTCCCCTTCTTGGAGGGATGGTGCTCGGGGGCTTCAGACCGTTTATAAGTCATTGGCCCCTTTTCCTTGTCCTTCCTTTTCTTGTTCACCATAAGGACTGTGGGTTTGTCACGCCCCATGTCCTTGTCTACCTGGCGAATCAAGGTCAGAAGCTCCGACAGACTCTTCTCATTGCCGCTCATGTTATATTTGACAATGAAGCTAGAGAAGGTCTTGGGCAGTGATGATTGGATGAGATCTGTACGCAACTCATCCAGGAATTTAATCCCTAAGATGTCCAGGTGTTCAATGTAGCCAATAATCTTGACTACATGAGGCCCAGCTGGCACAGACTCTCCAAGCTTCATGGTAAACAAAGCATTGGAGATCTCATACCTCTCCTGTCTCACCTTCTCTTGGTAGAGATCTTTAAGGTGAGACATCATGATATACGCGTCCATGTTTTCATGTTGCTTCAAGAGCTCATTAGACATGGCCGATAGCATGAAACACTAGACATCTATGGCATCATCCATGTTTTTCATGTAGAGAGATAATTCCTCACCACTAGCCTCTTTCCCAGGCGCAACTGGAATAGGCTCTTCCAGCATATACAATTTCCTTTCGTGGAAAAAGACGACGCGTAAATGCCTCTGCCACTCTTGGAAATTGGTTCCAGTGAGAAGGTTTTCTTTTTCGAGTATGGTGCACAATGATATGTTTGAAGTAATTTTCTTTCCATTTCTATAAATTAAGATGAGCAAAGGTTTAGTACTTTATTACAAAAATCGAGACAAATAAATAAATTAATACTTATTAGTCTCCCACTATTTTATCGAAATCCAATAGCCCACACCATTGATTTCAGAATATTTTGTTGCCTGAATATTCTAGTGGAAAGGATCCATATTTCCCTTCGCATTACCCCAACTAGGGTTGGTCAAGCAACTTTAAGGGTTTTAGGTAGGCATTCCAAATTCCAACTGCATTAACTTGCAGCTCCTTGATCCGCTGAGTGGACTCCCCAATCCTGAAATCCTTTTATTTTGGATTTCCTCAACCTTTGCCTCTTGGTCACACCAAGTCCTGCTGTGGCAGTCAACCCTTGATGTGAACCAAGTCAAGTCAACCCAAAACCTTGAATTAAAATTCCCCGATAATTGAAATCACCCCAACTAGGGTTGGTTAAGCACTTTGAACTATGGTTCGATTCTAACCAAGATTATGGAAGGCTATACCGACTTAATATTTCTTTTGAGGGATTTTTATCCTTATACGTAAATTGTCATTTTATTATCTTTGATTACATGATTGTTAATATTAAGTGGGATATACTTAAGTGATTAACCATGTCTAAGATAATATTTACGTATAAGCCGATTTTATTTTAGTTCTATCTTGCATGATCATTTAATTCATTAATTGTGTGATCGTGACAACACACCCACAATAAATAAACCATGCAACTGATAGAAATAAAATAAATGGTATGATCATGAGCTTTTCTATTGGTTATTTTATCTAGAGGTTGATAAACTAACCCAAGAACTAGGGGAGAAACTCCTTGAACCTTTCGGGTTCGTGTTTACAGCTTTCCACCTGTCCACCTTTGTATCTCCTTGGATTGGTTTCACCTTGGCTCCTAACTTGAGCTGCCTCCACTAGCTTGGGAGCTCCATACATTACATATGCATTTATCTCACACGCAGGTGAGGGGTAAAAGGGGTTTTTACATAAAAGAATCCTTGGGCGCTCAGGCCCTACATATTAATGAGGAGATGGCTCGCAGACCAACAAATTTAATTTAAATAAATAAATTAAAAGAAACCATTCACATACAAAGGTCTCGGTCTAGCTCATGATCATCCATACATGCAATGATATTTATTCATAAATAAAACTAGCATTCAATTCTTTAATCGTTCTTGTTTAAGATAAATCACACTCGAATTAATTAATTATCTTTAATTAATCAATACTTTTATCTTAAACTCTTTTCTGAACTTTCTTGAGATTCTCATCCACCATAATTTTAAACAAATAAATTCATTTAAAATTATCCTTGTACGTAACTTGTACCTTGGAGGCAACCCTGTGAATTCCCATTTATTACGCAGATGTTAAATTAAACACATATATATAAAACATCTATCACGTGTTGTGCCTCAGCTTTATGCCTGCACCATGGTACACGTCTCAAGGGTTTGTATAATATAATAATAAATTTTAATAAATCTACATAATTTGGGTGAGTACACGACATGTAGTTCCAACTACATGACGTGTACTTTTCTTCACCGTCCATCCGTAGTACACGCCCGAGGACAGGGCGTGTTAATGTACTTAGGATATTTTCAGAGTACACAGCGTGTACAGTGGGACACACACCGTGTAGTTTCCGAGTTACACGGTTTCCAGCTGGGCAGGCCGTGTACGGAGTACATGGCCCAACCCTAACCCAAAGGGACTACACGCCATGTTCATTGGACCACGCGACGTGTATTCCAGAAACCGTGTGCCACCTGTTTCTGGTCAACACACGGTGTCTTAAATTCTTAGAAAGAATCCAATACATGACCTGATTTGGCAGATCAGTCAATGCATTGATCCTAGACTACACGGCGTGTACTTCCAAATACACACCGTGTATTCTGGTGTTGTATGGCCAGAAACATTTGGCTCCTCTGGATGAGTTCCTCTATTTTATTTTAATCAAAATTAAAAGAAAAATTCATTTCTGTGAGGTGAACGAGAAACGAGGGAGGAGGAACGGATCTCGATATTCATATTTCTAGAACGATTAAACTTGAATTGAAATAACTAAATTATTAAATGCGTAAATTACCAACGAAAAACTAAATAATTATAATCAACGATATGACTCGCTCTGATACTTCTTGTAGGTTCCTGGTGCAGCGGAAGCGCGTTGGTGGGTTTTCCCAACTTTAATTTTATTGTTAAACAACGTTCAATCCAAGATCCGTCACGATTTAAAACACCGAATATTCGGAATAGAACGAAGAACGAAAAAGAAAAGAAGATTCCCGAAACCTTTGAGATAGGATCATCATATGTTGGTTATAATTAATTTAATTAATTCATAAGAATTACCTCGATGTAATTATTTCTTCGTTGGAGTCTCCGGTTACGATCCTGTGATCCGTCGTTTTGTTGTAGAATTCAAGTACATGATTCCTCTAGCGGTGATCCACACGTGCTCCACGTATCTCTGGACGTCGCCGAAGGGATCTCCGGGTGCTAGCGCAGAAGAACCTTCGCTTGCAATGTCTTCCTTTCACCACCTTGATCCGGTGGAGGATCTCGCCCTCGTAACTTGAAAGTGTTCTTGGTGGAAAGGGAATTCTCTCTTGGCTTGAGAGTATTTCCAAATCTGTTGTGCACAACAATGGCTCTGTTTCTATGAGAATAATGTAATTGGGATTATAATACTTAGAATAATAAAATTAATTAATTGCTCAAAATCATTTAATCATTTCATTTAATTCTTAATAATACCCCATGTCTTAATAATGACAGTTGACCATCATTATTACTTGACATGCGCCCAACATATTACATTTAATATCATTTAAATAAACAATATTTTCTCACGAACCCCGAAAAACAAACTACACGGCGTGTATATAAATATACACGGCGTGTACTTTTATTTTTCATTTTATTTATTTCCTCCACCATATTTATTAGACCTTGAGTAATGGCTATTTATTTCTTAAATAACTGCATTACTTGCTAATAAATATATATTATTTCACCCACAATATATACTCTCGAATAACTAGTGTCGAAATAAATGTGATTAGGCATCCTTAAATAATTATTAAACCAAAGTCGGGAATAATATTTATTTAACTTGTTAAATTAATATTTAACTGAGATACATGGACACACTTAGTGTGTGACCCTCTAGGCCTCTTTCTCAGTGGAATTAGGCGGAGCCTGCCTAAAGTCCAAGGTTAGCATCTCGAAACACGCCAAGGAACCCATAGAGAAAGAAGTTAACGCCACAATGACGTGTCACCTCCTACGAATGATTACCGTGTAATATAATCCCTTTGTCTCGATATCTCCAATCAAGCGGGTTGCATGCTAGTGTCATCAACCCATGTGCTCAATTATTCTTTCTTTAACTTCCTGAAATTGAACTCGTCCATACCTTACCATGGACATGGATTTATTTAGGCTATATCAATTCCATCAAAGGGCCTAAGATATCTACTTTCATTATGGAACAGAAGGGAAAAATCCTTTCTCGCATTATCTATTAATGCAGTATTACTCGTGACGCACCCAACGTATCCTACCTCACTACGAACAGTGTGTCATAATAGTTTTCATCAATACATCTAAGTGCGTGAGTTGTAATACCCATTAATAATAATCTTAAAGTCTAAGGACCAATACACACGTCCGTAGATAGGAACATCCAATGACACTATGAAATGTGGATTTCCTACTGGCGGGTCTCGTTCTCATAATATCCTCTTGGATATTACCAAGGGCACACACCATGAGAAGGTGCCTCAAAGTTTTATGAGTCCTCACCCCTAATGACCTGTATTATTTGTGTCCCTCAAATAATATCATCCATCCATAGAACATATATTCAAGAATAGTGTTATGGAACTTCTGGGTTCTCATCATAACAGGGATCCGCTATGAGCCATTAATTCAACAGCTGTCCTTAAGACATTATCACATGCATTGTCATGCAGAAGAACAATCAAGATGTGATAAGTCTTTTATTAATGAATAAAGTACAAAGTAGTTGGTTATAGACCACCAACTCCAACAGATATATCATAAACCCTTCTCCATTGTAGTGTAGTGTAACTATAGGGGCACTGAACAACCTTTTGTTCAATTATTTGAAACCCTCTTCACATTCATCTATCAATAAAAACTTGGATCCCTTTTTCATCCACATTTTGTGTTGATTAGATAGTCAGGATAAATCTATCAAAATGCCTTAGTAGTATCTATAATTCCCAAGAAAAATATATATATTAGTTACCATGGTTGGTCTATCCCATTTCTAAAAAACTTAGGTCATTGTAGTATCCACCAATATAAACTCACATGAAATTAAATGACCTAGTAATGAGACATTTTATAGCCAAAATTCACACTTGGTTATTTTAGCATAAAATTTTTCCTTCATTAGGATGATCTTATAATCCTAAAATATTCTCATGTTTATTCTTTCTCTTCAAATATATAATAATATAATTTATAAAGTCTAACAAAAATTGATCATGGTAGTCCCTGAAGTCTCTATTCATTAAATTAATGAAGATCGTAGGATCACTGGTAAGTCCAAATGGAATTATTTTAAATTCATATTTACCATACCTCATATGAAAGGATATATTGGATATATCCTCATTATCAATCCTTAGATGAAGATATCCATTTTGAAGATCAATATTTGGAAAATATTCAGCTTCTCATTATTGATCAAACAGATAATTGATATAGGGTAGAGGTTACATTTTCTTAATATTTATTCTTTTATGTTCTTGATAATAAATGAATAGACACATTGAACCATATTTATTCTTAAAAAATAGAATAGGTGCATCCCATACTAAATAACTAAGTAGAATGAATCCATTATCAAGATTATCTTGAAGTTTATTATTTAATTCCTTGAACTCAATCAGGTCCATTATATATATATATATATATATATATATTTGTTACAATAGTTTTAGAATCATGTATGACTTCTATTGAAAACTCAACACCATAATTCATGGGAAGATTATGAAACTCTTCTAAAAACTCAACAAAAAAATCTTATACAATAGACATATATCAATGTTTAGTTTCTTCCCAACCATATGAGATAAATATCACACATTAATAGGTAGTGGAACCCATATTATGGATGTAATATCCATTGGGGATTCATTTTTATCCTCTCACTGATAGACTATTACAGGTTGATTCAAACTATCAAATTTAACATCCCTTCCCCAATAATTTTTATGTGATCTATACTAAGAGAGCCAATACATGACCAAAATTACATTATATTCATCTATATAAAGAATAATAAGATTATTAGTAAGAACATTCCCATAAAATTACATCATAGAGGATCAATAGACTTGAGATGCAATCATCATACCACAATATTTTTTATCTTCCAATTCAGAATCTAATAAATGAGGTGTTAATACAATACCCATAAAAATATTATAGATATAAAGTAGATGGTATAAACTGAATAAAATAAAATATTTTCACTTATATAGTGAATTATAAGTGTACCATTTACCACATATCTAGAAAAGTCCACTTCAACTATAGTAATTCAATATTCTTATCCTTCCCCCCTATGATTCATCTATATAAATTTGTATTGATTCTTGGGGAAATAGTTTGAATAATTACCTATATCCTTATAGATTAAGTAGTGGATAGTAGTGGCTTCATTATTTATTTTAAATTAATTAGCTAGATGAACCTTATATCCACACATGTAATAAAGTCCAATACCCTTCAAGCATTTTCTAGGATGTTCCATTCCACAATTTATACATGATGGAATTTTATTCATTCCCTTCATCATCTTTGATGTGTTACTATATTGAACCATTATTTTATACATAAATATCACATCTTTTTTTATGAATATTCAATACATTTCATAAATAGATGATCAAGGAATTTAATAGTTTAGTGTCTTTAGAGAATAGAAACAAAGTCTTTTTATATCATGAAATATATTAGAAAACTTCCGCAAAGATCATCTCACATAGTACTCCTCTTAGTTATACCCAACCTAATCCATTATTCATTACATGGGGAAGTAAACATAAGAAAGATTGATTTCAGATTCTCAATAATGGTAAACATAAGGGATATCAATCTATGATCATATAAAATAATAAGATTAGAATAAGGGTATGTGATCATGAACATAAATTAGGATGTTTTTAACCAACCTTTCATAGATCATAAGCATGATTCATGACATAAAACTTTATCATTTTAGAAAAAATAACCCATAAGAGTGAGAAGTCTTCATAAATTAATCATTAACCACAATATCATTTCATAAAAGTGTGTAAACATAAAAAGTTGTACCCACATTTTTCACATACCACAAGGCTAAAAAATGGTCCATTATCTATCCTATAATAGATAAGTTCTAAATATTTCCATAAAATTGGTGTTGGATAAGTTTTGGGTCATTTTTAACCCTTATCATTTTAGTTTAACCCCAAGGTAAACCCATTTCTATATTAACCACTATAAATAAATTTTACTATTTTTACTATTAATTATGGTCAAAATTTAGTTCAACTTATTTTGAAATATAAATTATTATGACTCAAAATATTTAGTCAAATTTTCCAAATTCCATTCAAATAAGTGGAAAATTTTCATTTAAAATTATTCCCATAGACCGGGTGAGAAAGTTGTTTTCAAAAGAGAAAATGATCAAAAGTTTAAACAAATATATATTAAAATTAAGTATGAAATTGGTTATAATAACCTAAATTGGATTAATAGATATATAATTGAACTAATTTTTCTTTAAAACCATCTAATTTTTTTTATATTTTTTTAATTTTTTTAATAGAAATGAAAAGTCTTAATAAAAACTAGTATTTTTCAATATTCATTGAAAAATTTATCATTTCCGGGGATTCTAAAAAATTAACACGAAGATAATTTTTACATGATTATTTAAAAAAAATATATATTTCAAATAAATTTTATATAATTTGAAAAAAATAGTATGTAAAAGGTAACAAAACTGCTTTTTAGAAAAATACAGTTTTTAAGTGTAAAATAGGATTTATTCTTATATCTTTTATTAAAAACACATAAGGTGGATGTTAAAAGTTATATTGAATATATAATATATAAAATTACTTAAAATAATTCAAACAAAGTGATTTTTTTAAATTTATTTTTGAAAAACGAATTTTCATGAATAAAAATAGTTTTTCATCAAAACATTTCCTTTATTTTAAAATGATTTTTATTTTAATTTCTAATTAATTGGTCACAAAATAATTAATTATATATAAATTTGTAAACCATATATTTTTATAATTGAGTTACTCCAATTCATACCATCCATTCCAAAGGCTTCGTGGTTACTATCATATTAAATAATAAAATTATAATTGTACATCATGTTTTGTTAAAACTTGGTGTTGTGTGTAGAATAAAATATTTAAAAGATTAAATTTATTTTAAAAATATATATTTCAAAAAATCAAAATAATTTACATTATAAACCCTTAAATAAATTGTATCCTCTCATTTTGAACATGTTCACATTAAAAAATGGTTTAACATTTGAAAATACCTTTGTGGGAAACCCACATAGTTAAAAGGGTTAATAAATCTTCATCTTGGAAAGTGAGAAAGGGATGTGTGAAGGTCATATAGAATAAAACACAATATATTTCAAAATAGGATATCATATTTGGGAAGTGATGATTTGGATATGGAATAAAAGAATAATATCCAAAAAATGATGAAGAGTGACACATATCATTGATCAGAAAAACACGAATGATCATGTGAAATTAAACAACCACAAAACCATTAAACAAAGTGGTATAAAAAGGTAATTGATATTATAAAAAATTATTTTAATAGAATAAAATTTTATTTCAATATATTTTTCCTAATTTTGTGTAATTTTCATGAGAATATATACTTACTTGATTTCATTCTATTTCATAAGCACAATCTTATCATTTGGTTATGCTTTGATCAATTTACACTACATCTCTTACTCCAAGAAATGATGATTTATTTTTTTATGACTACAGAAATAGTGGGTCATAAGATCTATAAAATAATGATAAGAAATTCATTATTTCTTGTATCATTGTCTTTTCAAACTTCATTCATGGATCCCCATGTAATAAATAGGTGTGGAATTTCTGGAAAAAGAACCCAGTCATGGAAATCATGGATGCTTCTGCTCAACACCTCACTAAAAATGTAATTACATATTTCTATTATCATTTTTCTATGAAAAGTGTGATTCTGTTGGAAGAGTGAAACTATTGAATCATTTCTCAAACATCCAAGCATGTAACTTGTCTTGGTTCTTCGGTGGATATTTTAACTCAATTATTGAGGATAATGAAAAGAAAGGGGGATTAGTCTTTTCAAGCAAGGACATACATGACTTTATGGATTTCCTCTCTTACAATAGATTCCTATACTTGGATTTTTCAGGACCTAAATACACATGGTGAAATAAAATCAAAGGCAGACACTAAATTTGAAGCATACTTGATTGCTACCTTTCTAACCTCCAAGGTGTTAGCCTATTACCTCAAACCTCCATCAAATACCCCCCTCTCTCTCTATAATTTCACTCCCCTTTGTTAGTATCACTATAGAAGGTATATTGTCTATTAAAATTATTTTTCTACTATAGAAATTGGAGTAGGTTGGAGGGGTTCTTTCAAGAGGTTAAAAGATCTTAGGACCAGTTGGTCTGGGGAGTCTCTTGGAAAGGTCTAGAAAATGGTCTCTAGTGCCTCAAAAAATTATTACACCAATGGGACTTTAATAGATCTCATACCTTGAGCTTGTATGAATTAAAGGAATACATTGAGAATTTGTAATAGGGACTCCAAGATAACTGGGATGATGATTCATTTGCCCTCCTAGTGGATAGATAGAATATGTTGGCCATAAAGCTATTGGAGGTCGAGAGGTGATTAAGGTACAGGTCCTAAACCACTTGTCTTAGAGAGGGAGACAAAAACTCTACTTTTTTCTAGGCCTGTTTGATGGGAAAAAAGGTTTCCAATAGGATCAATATCAAACTTTAAGATGGTTCATATAAAAATTATCTTGACACATCGAGCAAGATTTTGGGGGAATTATTTAAAAATATTTTGGTGGGGTTAGTGACTTCCTTTGATGGGAGGAAATCTTGGGTGGCTAGAGATAATGATTTCTTGAGCAGTATACTTTTTTATATTAGGGAATGGAAACTTATAGATTATTTTCCATTCCATGGTATCATGAGATAAAGGATTTGATGCTAAATTTAAACCCAAAAAGTTCTTCGAGGCCTAACAGTTTTCCAGGGGCCTTCCACATCTCTTCCTAAGAAATTATTAGGATTTGAGTGGTTAAAGCAGTGAGGGACAACTTCAAGGGAGGTATGCTTATCATGGTAGTGTGTTCTTCCATAATTGTTATAATTCTGAATTTTAGGGACCCTTCTTCTATCAGTTAATATATACATATCTTCCTTCTAAATTTTAGTTATAAAAATCTAGCTTGTATCCTAAACAAAATATTGGGGAACCTCCTTCCAAGGCTCATCTATAAGGAGTAGAAGAATTTTGTCCAATGATGAAGCATCCAAGGAGCCATAGGCATTGAGAAATATATGGGTGTGTATATTAATAATAAGGTTGTTGTCTCTAATATCATGATCAATGTTTATATGTACAAGGCATACAATCGGCTTGAGTAGAGTTTTATCATAAAGGTCATGAGATGGTTTTGATTCTAAAAATGGACTTTTGACCTTTTTTAGATTCTATACTTACTTATGGATTTATATATCCATTATAGGAAAGATGTTTGGTTGTTTCAAGTCCATGTGAGGCTTGAGACAAGGCAATATGGTTTCACCCAACCTCTTAATTTTGGAATAGAAATCCATATCACATAACATTCACCGAGAATTATAGGATGGGACCATACTCCCTTTTAGGGGTGTGAATTGATCAGTGTATCACTTAATTTTCACTGAATACATGTTATTTTTTATTTATGGAAAGATTAATTCCATCAAAATATTTAACAATTTAATGGGATACTACATTTTTTGTAGGGGACAACACATCAATAAGGCTAAAAGTAGCATCTACCTATCCAAAAAATTATTCAGTAGGCGCAGTAATGTTATTCAAGATAGTATTGGATTTCAGAAACATTCATTCCTGATGGAGTAACTTGGAGATCATATCCCATATGGAAGAATCCAAAATTCTATGTTCAATAACGTCATTAAAAAATTACCAGACGTATCCTAAAATGGAAAAATCAATTTCTTTCATTCGGAGGTAGGATAACTCTAGTGAATAGTGTTCTCACCTCAATACCCTTGTATGTCTTATCGATAATCAAGCTGCCTAAAGGAACCATCGAAATAATTGATAAGATTATAATGAATTTCATTTGGGAAGAAAATCAATATGGACTTTTTCATTGGGAATATTGGAGAAATCAAGTGAAACCAATTTAAACTAGGGGAATCAATGTACGTAGAGTCATGATTACCATACAGACCATGCAAGATAAGATTGCATAGAAAATTCTTGATGGATGTACCCTCTGGGATAGATATATGTGGGAGAAATATGATGTGTATTGGTGGGATTATTTTGAAGGTCCTATAATGTTTTTGAACTTGGAAATATGTATTCTTGATCATATGGATATTCTCACGGAGAAGGTGTATTGGGTGGTGGGTCATGGGGATGTGAGGTACTAGAAGGATAATTGGGAGGTGATGATTCTATTTTCCTCTCGATGTTCCATGTACCTGATATCTCATTCCAAGAGTAAATTTATTACCCATCCTTCATTAAATCAATGCTTAATAAGGATCACAAGACCTTGCACGTGGACATTAAGCTAGTGAATGAACCTGACAGGTGTGTTTTTTTGGACTCTTCTTCTGGTCACTTCTATATCAATAATTTTCACACATGGTTTCATGAAAACCATAGGAATGATGAAACCACTTTCATAATTTGTTGAAAAATATCCCTGTTAACTTTGGTTTCTTAGTTTGGTGAGTTATGAACTAGTCGATTCCCATGGATGAAAATATTCAAAATAATGGAATCTATCTTTCCTTGCATTTCTGGTGTTGTTCATCACCTTGTTATGAAACTGTTTGGAACCTCCTTTTCAATGGGGATTGAGCGGTTGTTTTGTGGGACTTTATTGGCCATTAAATGAGGATCAGAGATCATGGAGATCACATTTATGAGTTCCTCTTCCTGGATTTAGGGCTATGCCTAAGGGATAATGGAAACTAGGGTTTGTGTAATGGCATTTGAAGTGGTTTGCTGGACCATTTGGGAGGCTTGGAACGCCATGAGGAATGATAAAATGACCTATCTTATGGGGATTAAGGACCGACTCAAGTCTCTGATGGTGGACTTGAGATCACTCTTACCAGGATGATGGAGTTTAGTTTCGCTAAGGGGAATTATACCAAGGTCCCCTCTTCCTTCGACAGACAGTGGCAACCCAGGCAAGGGGAGATGGGTTAGATGTGACCCTCCTTTCTTGGGACCTAAACTGAACATGGATGGATCTTGTGATCAGGGAGTCATGTGAGGGGGAGTTTTGGTTTGTGATGAATGGGGATCTATTTTATTTATCTTCAGAATCTTCTATGGCCCTGGTACTTCCATTAGAGCAAATGTGAGAGCCATGTATAGTGGTCTCGTTCTCTTTGACCTGTATAATGTCAATATTACTAAGGTTGAATCTGATTCCTCTATGTTGGTTGGGTTACTTTTCAAAAAGACCACCATTCATTGGGACCTCACTTATATTATTAGAGACTTTATTTCGATTCTGAATAAAGTCATTGAGATCATATATATGTTGAGAGAGGGGGGTTTTGTTTCATACGCTTTAGCCGACCATGCGAGTTCAAATGAGAGCATTTAAATTTTTCATTCCCTTGGCTCCTTACCGTAAGTGTGTAAGAAATTTTTTTGGGGTGATGATCTCAGTTAACATTACTTTATACACCCTGAATGTTTTCCATTTTCTTTTTCATTATGAATAAAAAAATTGAACTTTCAATTTCTTAATGTCACATAAAAAATATTTGAATGTATTTTTCATATATTATACTAAAACATCATAATATATTGAATTACCATAAAACCTTAATGAAAACATACCTTATTTAAAAAATTAATACTTTCATAATTCCTTAAATAAAATAATAGAATATTTAATATATTCTATAAATCCAAAAATGTTGTAAACTCCATCATTGATAACATAAAAAAATTTATCAACAAATCATTAATCAGTTACATGGTAATTATTACTATCCAATTTAAATTATCCATATCCAACATCTCTTTATACCAACATCATTATCTCAACATCTGGAACATATTAAGGGTTATATTCCTTTAATCATGTATTTTCTAAAAAAGATCTCCTTTATAACAAATCACTTTTCTAGGTCACTAATATTGATCAACATATTATTTAAAATCCTTAATGAAAAAATTATATAGAATAATCCCTATATATTTCATGATTCATATAACGTAATTCTCGAATTACAATACCTAGACACTTTAATCACCCCATTTCATTCATAAACCATTAAAAGGATTCATCATCTTATTCCTTAACACATCTTTCCTACAATATGAAAAATTAATCATGTATTAACATTCATCAACCTCAATTTAATCATGCTTTTCACATTTAACATAACAAATAATGATAGAATGTACCATATGTTTCATATGTCATTTATGGTATCTTAATCATTAGATGTATAACCATTTATCATAACACCTTGATAATTATCTTCACAAGATTTCCCCATATTACATTTAATTTCATAATGACCATACATAACACATTTAAAACATTCAACTGTTAATGATACCTTAGGGAGACATTTATTCTCAACCATTACATTAATTGAACTTTTAATTTTTCATCAGAAATTTATTGCTTTGTGTACTGATTTTATACACTCAAAAAATATTCCCATTCCATTGATACATTCACTTGGGTTCTTCTTCCCACATTTTAAACATATAGGAAACTAGATCTTCTTTCCTCCATTGTCTCTACCACATGAGCTCTCGGTAAACTATATCATTTTCTTCTTTAGATTATCATGAGAGTTGGTTGAGATTCATGTTTTTAATCATATATCGTGATATTTAATTAGTCATAATCACAATATCATTCACTATAGTAATTATCCCATTTTGTTCCTCATAAACACATTTTCTATCATATTCAATGTTAATATAGTTTCTTATAGTTCCCTCCATTGACTAAAACCCAAAATCATAGTGTGAGTAACAATAGTCATAGTGGGAAAACACATAATAATAAAAAATCACTATATGATTTCAAAATAATGACACATTATTTTCAATCTATTACACCATAGGCTTAACCTAGGTGATTCGTTGTCATTAATTAAATATTCCATGATGGTTTATAAAGTGTTTGTAAATTTAAAAATCATATCCCCAGGGAGAATCAGTAAGGCCCATTTTTAGGCACCATGTGATTATTGAGTCAATAAAAATAACCCCATTTCATATTTTTACCCCTGGGTACCTCTGTTCTAAAACCACATCAAATTTTAGTATCCAAATAGGGATATAATTTCCTAGAAACCACATTTTTTATCCTTTAAAAAAAATCACAAGAAATTTTCCTATACTTTAAATCAACCTTAAACTTATCCTTATAAATATCCATAGACATATACATATGTTGGACCATATGAAATTGTTGGCCTCTATCTAGTTTTAATGGTTTTAATAATCACAAATCATTTCAAATCATGTCCAATAATTTCAATCATGTTTATTTAAGTTTCAATATGTTTCATTATGATTATCTGTGATCAACTATGTATTTAACACATTATTTTCATACTTATGTTGTAGTATCGTTAAAATAGAAAATCGGATAAGTATGAGTCACTGACACTGATAGAAAAAATGACTCATAGACAGTGCAAATGTCTCACTGACAGAGTAATTATGGCACTGACAGTTCAACTGAGACACCGACAGAGTAAATGTATCACTGATAGTTCAAATATCACACGGATAAAAGAAATTTCACACCGACAGAAGGAATGTCTCACTAATAGTACAAACGGACTCACCAATAGATGACTCATAGATAGAAAAAAATGAGTTACTGATTTATTGAGTCACTGGTGATGGAGATACCGATAAATGACTCACAGATAGAACAAAAATGAGTCACTAACACATTGAGTCACCGATGTATGGAGATACCAGTAGAATGACTCGCCGATAGAATGAGTCATTGATACTAATAGAATGACTCACCAATATAAGGAGTCACTGATAAAATAACTCACCAATAGAGGATTCACCGATAAACTGTTTAAATTTTCTTTTATTTGAAATTACCTCTAACGGTCATATTTGAGTGTTTTAATGCTACTGATTAAAATAATGATTTTTGTAGAAAAAATTAATGACCATGTAAATGGACAGTACAAGGAACCTCCACATGACTATTTTTGGGATATAGAATATAAAAGAGAAGATAATCCAAGAAGATAGAGATATAGAGACATAGACATACATTAGAGGACTCACATGGGCACCCATACTGAACCTGTGAACAAAAGGAAGAAGAACACATGAGGAATTCTCATTTTCTTGCTGACTGAACACAAAGGAGAACTTTTTGTGCACCAAAGCTTCAATCATCCTTAAAGTAAATGAATACCAAGGAGGGAAATCCCATCTTCCTAGAAAACTAGAACACAAAGCTTCATGACACTCTATTTTCAGTGTCTATTTCCAAAAGAGGACTCAAAATTCACATATGCTACATCCAAATAGTCTATAACTACATTTCATAACACTTAGATCCTTCTAAACTCTATCTCTCTATTACTTACTCTATTGTGTGCATTTTTATTACATTTTGAGCAGTGTGTGTGTCTGTATGTAAAACACACACTGTCTTCTACTCTAAACTGAAGGATACAGGATATCCTCACACAAACATCATTTTACACCTTGTTTCTCCCACATATAAATATGGAAGAGGTCCTATGTGACCTGACTGTTTTTTTTCTCATGTAGAACTGTGATAGGGTTATTCGGACCGGGCCAGTTTGTATACTATTATGTAAACCCCAATCTAGGGTGTAGATCAAAGATTTATATATATATTACATGGTGGAAGGTGATCACCAAGTGGAGTGGAATAAGTCACATCTTGAGACTAAACCACTTATTTTAATCTACCATTTTTTCTAATTTAGTTTACTCAGTTTTTAAGTCATATTTCAGAAAACTAAGTTTAACTTTGATAGTTAGTATTGGACAATGTTTATACCTATTTTGGTTTAGTAAATTGGTTTCAAAAGTTATTTCAATATTTCAGGTTGATATAACTGAGAAGTAATCAATCTCTTGAGAAATTAATTGAATAGTAAGACTATTATAAATTTACTACTTTGATTAACTGGATTTTTTTGTTTTTAAATTTATGGTTTTCAAATAAAATTTTTAACATAAATTTTTATGGGAACTCAATTAACCCCCCCTCTTGAGTGTACTACTCTGACTAACATTTGGTATCAGATGATGTTTTAAACTGCTATTTTCAAAGGTTTCAAAGCTATTTCAAATCTTATAAACTCTGATTTAGTTGTGTTTTATAGATCTTTAAATTTTTATTTGTTCTAAATTTTTAGATCTTTAAAAATCTATTATTTATTCTTTAATATAAATAATATATAGGAAGGTGTTTCTACTAATATACCTCCCTACTTTAATGGAACAAACTATGCCCAATGGAAAATTAAAATGAAAATTCACATAGAAAGTATGGGGTTTTATATTTGGAAAGTAATAGAATATAAATATGAAATACCAAAAACTCCAAGAAATACATGGAGTGAAGCTATAAAAGCTGCTTAAAATAATAATTTTAAATCTATGAATGCCTTGTTTTTTACTTTAGGGGATGAATAATTTAATAGAATATCTACTTGTAAATATGACTATGAAATTTGGGATACCTTAGTTATCTCACATGAAGGAACTAATAATGTGAAAGAAATGAGACTTAATACCTATAATATTAAGTATGATAACTTTAAGATGAATCATGATGAATCCATTTATGATATGTATCTCAGGTTTAATAAAATAGTCAATACAATGAGCTCTCTTGGAAATCCAGTGGATGCCAAAGAACAAATCATGAATCTACTCAGATGTCTACCTAAAAGGTGGAGAGGAACCTTAGTTTTAATAAGAGAATCCAATGATATTAGTAAGTTTCTAGTTAAGGAGATGATAGGTAAGTTTGTGATGTATGAGGAATAATTACAAGTTAAAAAAGTAGAGGATGAACCAAATAGAAAGTTAGTGGCTTTAAAAACCACTAATTCCAAAAATAAAGAAAAGAAAAGGATACAGACTCATTCTAACAGTACAGGTAATGATGATTCACTATCAGAAAGTGATGAGGAAATGGATTAATTATCCAGAAGTTTTAAGAAGTTTTATAGAAGGAATAAATTTTTCAGGAAGCCCAGCTAAAAAGGTAAGTATGATAATAAGGGAAACTGGAAAAGGGACTGGAAAAGGAATGAGAGCTCAAATGAAATAGTCTGCTATGAATATAAGAGAAAAGGAAATGTAAAGAATGATTTTCCCAAGATAAATTATAAAAAGAAGCATGAGGACAAAGATAGAAAGTAAAAAAAGTCAATGGAAGCAACATGAAGTGCTTCTAAGGACAGTTCTAGTGAGTTAGAATCATCAAATGATGAGAAAGGTGATAAGGAAAACATGTGTTTCAGGACAAACATATCTGAGGTAACCCTTGAGTATCCTGTAAATAATTCTTATTATTATGGAGATGAAAGTGATTATGAAAATATGACTAATGAGTAAATGTTTGAATACTTCCAAATGGTTGAGAATTAAAAGGTAAATATAAAACTTTAAAGAAACAACATTCTATTACCTCTACTGTTAAATATGATCTTACTATAGAAAAGTAAAATAATTCTCAATTACTTAAAGAGAAAAATAAACTTAAATTATCTAATTAGAAATTGAAAAAGGATTTAGAAAAATTTACCAATGTATATAATACTCTAACACTAATTATTGGTAAAAAATTATCTCCTAGGTACACTAATGGTATAGGATACCAACTTAGATAGAGGAACATAGCTAAAACTCATTTTATAACAAAATCTAAAAAATATGTCTTCATACCTAGAACTAAAAAATCAGCTAGTTCTAGATCTGGGAAGTCATTAACTTCTTCTAGTTTTTTAGGACTATATAAAGTTTACTTTTCCAATACATTAAAAACTGTGTATATGAAACCCATGAATCAAGTATGGGTTCCCAAAGATCTTATTACTAATGTTACTAGAACCAAACAAATATGGGTACCAAAATCATCTCTTGCTTAATTATTTTTTATGAAAACTATTTGAAGAGATCTTGTATAAGTTTACGATACTTGGATAATGGATGTTCAAGACACATGATATAAGATTTATCATGCTTCAAGAATATGATAAAGATTAATGGTGGACATGTCACTTTTGGTGACAATGCTAAAGGAAAAAAGAATTGGACTTGGCTATATTGGTAACTCTAACTTAGTTTTAATTTCTAAATTACTTTTTGTTGATGTATTAAAATAAAATATTATTAGTATCTCTTAGTTGTGAGATGATGATTTTCATGTTAAGTTTAAAAATGATGCATGCAATGTTTTCAATTCTAAAAGTTAATTAGTATTTTATTCTTTTAGAAATGAAAATGTTTATATTGTAAACTTATATTCCTTAGTTTCTAAAAAAAATTATGCTTAATTTTCTTTCAAAAAGAGTCTTGGATTTGGAATAAAAGACTAGTAAATTATAACATACACTCTCTTATAAAGCTTATTAGGAAAGGTTTAGTCAAGGATCTACCTAAGCTTGAGTTTCTAAATGACAAAGTCTGTAATCCTTGTCAAAAGGGTAAACAACACAAAATCTATTTAAAACCAAAGAAAGAAGTTTTAACTTCTCAACCTCTTGAGTTGGTCACATGGACTTATTTGTACCATCTATATTTTCAAGTATAAATGGGAAACACTATGTCTATGTTCTTGTAGATGACTATTCAAGATATACTTGGACCTTTTTATGAGCTCACAAAAGTTAATCTTGTTCTTATTTCACCGAGTATGCTAGAACTGTAGAAAACCTAAGTGGTCTTAGAATTAAATCCTTAAGAAGTGACCATGGTTGTGAGTTTGAAAACCAAGAGTTTGAATCATTTTTCTCACAAAATGGATATAGTCATAACATCTCTGCTCTAAGGACACCACATCAAAATGGTGTTGTAGAAAGAAGAAATAGAACCTTATAAGAGATAGCTCGAACTATGCTTAATGAATATGACCTACATATCTATTTTTGGGAATAAGATGTCAAGACAGCTTGTTATATAATTAATAGAGTCTCAATCAAACCAATTATTAAGAAAACTCCCTATGATCTATGAAACAATAGAAATCCCAAAGTTAGTTACATCAAAGTCTTTAGTTATAAGGTCTTTATCCTTAATACAAAGGAAAATATTGACAAATTTTCAACTAAAAGTGATGAAGGAATATTTCTAGGCTATTCAATCTATAGAAAATCCTATAGAGTCTTTAATAAAAGAACCAAATGTGTGGAAGAATATGTACATGTAAAATTTGTTGAAATATATCCACATGAACCTATGACCTCCCTAGAAAACATTGAGGATGATCTGTCCAATCTAGACATAAATACAAAATCTCTTGACCCTGCTGTTCAAAAATATGTTAAATCTTCTAGTTCTGGAAATTCTCCAGACTCTAGTCATGATGAACCTGAACCTGTTGAAGAATCCAAAATCACTAACCCTTATTTTCCTAGATCTGTTAGAACCCTTAAGAATTATCCTTTAGATTTTGTAGTTAGAGACCTAGATAAACAAACTCAGACTAGAGATTCTCTTATAAATTATGTTGAACATCAAGCCTTTTGTCATAGTTTGAACCTAAGAACATCAATGAGGATATCAATGATGAATTTTGGGTAATGGCTATGCAAGAAAAATTAAATCAGTTTGAAATAAATAAATTCTAGAAACTTGTAGATATACCCAAAGAAATATTTACCATATGCACTAAATGGGTGTTTAGGAATAAAGTAGATGAAGCTGGTAATATTGTAATAAATAAAGCAAGATTGGTTGAATATGGTTATAGTAAAGAAGAAGGTATTTACTATGAGGAAACTTTTTCACCAATTTCTAGACTTGAATCCATTAGAATCTTTCTTTCATATGCAACACATCTAAATTTCAAGCTATATCAAATGGATATTAAGAGTGCATTCCTAAATGGGTATATAGTTTAGGATGTTTTTATTGATCAACCCTCTGGTTTTACAAACCCACATTTTCTAAATCATGTTTTTAAATTAACAAAAGATTTATATGGTTTAAAGAAAGATCCAAGAGATTCATATGATATACTAAGTAGTTTTTTTATTTCAAAAGGTTTTACAAAATGTATAGCTAATTATAATCTCCTTATGAAACTAATTTATAAAGATGTGTTAGTTGTTCAAGTTTATATGGATGATATTATTTTTGGATATTCTAAAAATTATTTATGTGTTGGTTTTTCAAAAATGAGGCAAAATGAATTTGAAATGAGTTTAATTGGGGGAATCAAATTCTTTCTTAGATTTCAAATATTTCAAAATAAAAAAGGTATTATTTTAATCCAGAGTAAATATGCTAAATATATTTTAAAAAGGTTTGGATTTGATGGTAAAAAAAGTAGTGATACTCCAATGTGTACCACCTATAAGTTGGATCTTGATGAAAATGGTAAATCTATTAATCAAACCACTTATAGAGGAATGGTTGGAAGTTTAATCCATGTAACTTATAATAGGCCTGATATTATGTTTAGTGTGTGTATGTGTGCTGATTTTCAAGAAAATCCTAAAGAATCACATCTTCTTGCTGTTAAAAAAATCTTCAAATACCTCAAATATACTACCAACCTAGGATTTTTTATCCTAGAGGGAAATATTTTGATTTAGTGAGTTATTCAGATGCCGATTTTGGTAGTTGTAAGTCAGATAGAAAGAGAACCTCTAGAACATTTCACTTTTTGGGCAAGTATCTAGTATCACGTTGTAGTAAAAAATAAAAATTCGGTTGCATTATCTACTACCAAAGTTGAATACATAGCTGCTGGTAGTTTTCGTGCTCAAATTTTGTGGATGAAACACACTCTACTAGAATATAGATATCAATTCAGAAATTTCCCTATAAACCATGATAATACAAGTGCTATTAACATCTCTAATAATCCTATTTATCATTCTATAACAAATCATGTTGATGTAAGACATCACTTTTTGAGAGATCATTATCAAAAAGGTGATATAAAACTAAATTTTATTGGCACTGAACATCAGCTTGCTGACATATTCACAAATCCATTGAACACTAAAATAATAAATTACATCAAACATGAATTAGGGATTATTAATTTGTAAGGACCTTATGTTAATAACTCTTTGTGAAAAAATAAGTTTATATTTCATGCGAAAACTGATAATGTTAGGCAGATAATGCCATGCCGACATCGACACTTTGTCATGTCGACATAGTTTTCATGTTGACACTGACACTTTGTCATACTGACACAATTGTCATGCCGACACTGGTAGTGTTATGAAAAAACTTTCATGCTAACATTAATGGATAACTCTTTTATGTGTCTTATATTTTTAACCAAAACAATGTTTTTTAATTTATTTATTTGAACCCTATTCATTATTTTATGATCTCTAAGACCTAAATGGTATAAATTTGAGTTGATCCACTCTACTACTTACTATCTCACTTTAACCCTTACACTCCTACCATTTCTCTTTACCCTAAACCTTTCACCTTACAACCTTCAACTGAACTATTATAAATTGTAGGATGAAGTGTTCCCTTGAATTAGGATCTAGAGATGAGCTGCAACCTACTAATAAGTATAAGGGAGAATCGAGAAAGTATGTGTCTATCAATGGTTCTCTTTTAAACCTCATGGTGACACTAGAAAAGGAAGTTTTCATGGAATGGTTGTTAGAAATTAAGTTGTTGTTGTTAAAGGTTCTGCAGACTCAGGGGTGGCTAGAATGGTTTGAAAACAATGAAAGTCCATATTATCCCAAGATGGTACACAAGTTTTATATGAATGCTGAATTTATTTTGTAAGGCGGTGAAATTATTTGGATTAAATCTATATTTAAAGGATGGATAATTTCAATTTCTTCTATGAATTGGGAAGAATTCCTTAAGGTACCTCATGAGGGAATCTATTATGACTACCAAGGAACTTCTCCACCTACAAGTGATTTATTTTTCTTTGAGACAACTTTGAAGGAGCCGACTGGAAATGAGGAGCACAATAGACCAATTAATACTGATCTAGATGGTGAAAGTGGATTGTTGTTTAAGTTCATTCAGTACCATCTTTGTCCCAGGAAAGGGTAATTTGCATCTTTAAAATATAAAGATGTATACTTGTTGTATTTTTTAAATAAAAGAGTTAAAATGAACCTATGTAGATATCTAATAGTGCATACCAGTGAAATGATTAATCCCTACTGAAAGAAAAATTCCCTATTTTACCCAAGAATGATCTTAACCACGCTACAAGTGAAAGGATGTGTGGATGAAGGTGAAGAAATTGTTTTAGCTTATAGTGGAATCTGTTTGAGTAATGAGATATGAAAGATGATGAAAATCCATTGGAACCTATGGAAGAAATAATGGGTTGGTGACGAGGATATGCTTTATGAAAAATTCAACCCCGTAGACCATCCTGTTAGGCTGAGAGATTTAGTGGATCCTAGTCTAGGACCAGAAGATATTGAACCTATTTATTCTGATGAGGAAGAGGCTGCTACTCTGGATAGAGATCAAGAGTCTCCTATTGATGATCAAAGTGACCCTAACACCACTAAATCTCGAAGAAGAATGAATTATGAACCTACTATTACACCTTTGTCCTTACCTTCAGATGAACCAACTCTTAGTGATAATGGTGATGAGGAGATAGAAGTTTCTTGAAGTGTGGAGTATAAAAGAAATTATAGTGGTTCTAAAGTGGATTTAGAAGAAGAAGAAGAAGCAATAAGAGAAAGTGTCTTAGGAAATAAAGAATAAGAAAAAGGCAGTATCATTGGAAGTGAGAAAGAAGAGGAAGAAGGAAATAAACATGATGATATAAATGATGAATATGGTGAAGTAAGTGAAAGTGGTAATGATAATGATCATCCTGATGATGATCAGGGTGGAAATGTTGATCTAGTTGAGGATTTAGTTCAATAATAGCCTGTAGAATATTCAAAAGTTTATACTATAAGTGAGGTAGTGGTTTATGTTCCAAGAGAAGTAGATGATCCTACTAGAGAATAGAAATCGGTTACAATTGATGGTGTAGTGGATGCTCAGATAGTCTCTACATCACACCTGGTTTATGCTAGAAGAATACCTCAAGTTGAGGGGGAGCAGCAAGTGAGACGAGATCCATTTGAGAGGGAGATTCAAGATATAAGAGCTCAAGCTGAGGGAGAACATCAAGTTGGAAGAGTGAGACTTGACACTCTCACCCCTTTAGATGATGATGTTATTTATAAATGGGAAAAAATCCTAGATATGTAGCTCTTGGTTTGGACTATGAAGATTCAGATAATGAGGTTTTCATACCTATTACATGAGAATCAGTGGATGAAACCCTTCCTAGTGACAATGTCACTAAGTCTGACTTTTAAATGTTTAATGAAGAAATGTGTTCAGTTGTTAGGGAATCTTTTCAAGATTAAGTTGTTCCCATGCCTACTCTAAGTGGTGAGGTAAAATCTTTAAAGTATTTGATAGAAGAAATGAAGAAATATGTGCAAGTTTCTTCTATTCAAATTTAGAAAGTTGGTGTGAATGAGGGTGATGCAGTTAAAGTTTTAGATAAAGTGATAGTTGAGATTCATACAAACTTAATTTCAACATCTGAAACAACTATTGAAAATAATAACAAGCTTGGAAATGAGATGAGAAAACTAGTTTTTGCGATAAATGGATTAGCCTATGAGTATAAAGGATGTTTGGAAATATTGCTTAAAGTTCTTAAGGAAAACACTTCAACTTATTATGTTCCTTATACCTTTACTCATACGTCTCAGGAATTGGACATTGAGGTAGTTATAACTATTGTTAAAGAAGATCTTCAAGCCTTATTTGGTGCCTTTGGTTTCAAAAGTCTTTATAAAATTGAGTAAACTGATTGTGTGCATGATATGGTCATATTTTATACCAAGGAAGCATCTTCCACTCAGGAAGAGATTACACAGAGGATTAATTCATATTTCTCAAAGATTTATACCAAGCACTGGTTGACAAGTTACTTAAGTATTTAGTAGAGAATTTGACATTACCCCTAATTATATAAGCATTCAAAGAACAAGTCAAGAAATTGAAAGACTTCACACCTCTTCTTAACAAGTTTATAGAGAAAAAGGAAGATTTTGAAAAGAAAATGAAATCTGTTGGTGAAATAATTGAGGATTTCATCAAGCTGTTAAATCCCTATATTCAGGTTCAGAGTGAAGCCATAGTTGTTCCAGCTGCTGCACCTCTTAGACCCTATGATGCCTCTCCTTCCACGTCCTTGGCTCCCCAGCCACAGTCTATGTCTGTCTCTCAGGATCTGATCTAGATTCATCCATTTATCATAGAACAGACTCAACCTTGTGTTTTGTCCCAACACAAACTCATCCTTGCACCATCTGTTCCTGAAGGAGTACCTCTTCCTCTTCTCTGAATTCATTTAGACCCTCAAATATCTTAGACTCTATCCATTGGACCTACCATTGATCCTTACGATAAAGGAAAGGACAAACTAGATTCCAAAGAGTAGTTTGGATCACTTTTTGATAGGACTATTTGACTTTACTTTTGTTGTATTCCATTGTATTGTACTTTACATTATTTATGAAATTCATTGATCTTGCAATTCAATCTATGTATTATGTATTTTTCTTTCTTGATTTCTATTATTTACTATCATTAATATTTTTGATAATCCCAAAATGGGGAGAAAGAGTAAGGCATTATTATTATTCATTTTTACATCTCATTAAGACACAAAAAAAATAAAGGGAGAGAAAATAAGGCATTATTTATTTTACCTTTGAACCTTATATTTTTTTAGAAAATTAATTTTTTTTAATAAAATCAGTAATGGGAGATGGTAAGTGGAATGATTATATTAATAATCACATAATTTTACTTTATAATTTCATGATTTGTGATAAAAAAAAAGGGGTATATTATTGGCCCATAGGAAACTATTGGCCCTTCTCTGGTTTTAATAGTTTTAATAATAAAAAATCATGTCAAATCATGTCTAATAATTTCAATCATGTTTATTTAAGTTTCAATATGTTTGATTATGATTATCTATTATCAAATATGTATTTAAAACATTCTTTGTATATTCATGTTTTAAGATAGTTAAAACATAAAATTGGCTAAGTATGAGTCATTAACACCAACAGAAAAAATGACTCACTGACAGTGAAAATGTATCACCAATAGAGTAATTGTGACATAGATAGTTCAACTGAGACACTGACAGAGTAAATGTCTCACTGATAGTTCAAATGCCACACTAACAGAATAAATTTCACACCAAAAGAAAGAATATCTCAGTGATAGTACAAACTGACTCACCAATAGATGACTCATCGACAATACAAACTGACTCACTGATAGATGACTCACCAATAGTACAAAATGACTCACCGATGGACAACTTATTGACACAAAAAAAATGAGTCACCAAAGCATTGAGCTACTGAAATATGGAGATACCGACAGAATGACTCTCCAATATAATGAGTCACTGATTCCAATAGAAGGACTCATCGATAAAAGGACTCACCGACAGAATGACTCACCAATAGAGGAGTCACCGAAAAACTATTTAAACTTTCTTTTATTTGAAATTATCTATAACGGTCTATTTGAGTGTTTTAATGCTACTGATTAAAATAACGATTTTTTCATGTAACATTAATGACCATGTCAATGGATATTATGAGGTACCTCCACATGCTTATTGTCAGGATGTATAATATAAAAGAGAAAACCATGCAAGATGATAAAGATATAGAGACATATACATACAGTATAGGACTCGCATGAGCACCCATACTGAACCTGTGAACAAAAGGAAGAATAAAACATGAGGGATTCTCATTTTCTTGATGAATGAACACAAAGGAGAAATTTTTGTGCCCCAAAGATTCAATCACCCTTGTAGAAAACAAATACCAAGGAGAACAATCCTATCTTCCTGGAAAACCAAAACACAAAGCTTCACAACACTCTGTTTTCAGTGTCTGTTTCTAGAAGAGGACTAAAAATTCACATCTATTACATCTAAAGAGTCCATAAATACATTTCATAACACTCAGATACTTCTAAACCATATCTCTCTATTTACTACTATGTTGTGTGCATTTTTATTACATTTCGAGTAGTGTCTATGTCTGTCTGTAAAACACACACTATCTCCTGCTCTGAATTGAAGGATACAAGATATCCTCACACAAACATCATTTTACACCATGTTTCTCCCACGTTTAATTTTGGAAGAGGTCATGTGTGACCTGGATATTGTTTTTCCCATGTAGAAATGTGGTAGAGGTCTTATGACCTGGATAGTTTGTATACTGTTTTGTAAACCCCAATCCAGGGTGTGTATCAAAGCTTTATATATATTACTTGGTGGATGGTGATCACCAAGTGTATTGGATTAAGTCTCATCTAGATACTGAACCACTTGTTTTAATTTTATGTGTTTTTAATTTAGTTTACTCTATTTTTAACTCATATTTTAGAAAAATAAGTTTTACTTTGATAGTTAGTCTTGGATAGTGTTTGTAATTGTTTTGGTTTAGTAAATTGGTTTCAAAAGTTATTTCAATTTTTAGGTTGATATAACTGAGAAGTAATCAATCTCTTGAGAAATTAATTGAATAGTCAGATTATTATAAATTTACTACTTTTATTAATTGGCCTATTTTGTTTTTACATCGGGGGTTTTTCAAATTAAGTTCTTAACATAAATTTTTATAGGAACTCAATTCACCCCCCTCTTGAGTGTCCTACTCCGACCAATAATATAGACATATCCCTAGGTATTTCAATAATGTTTTATCATCCTTGTTTACAAATATTATCTAAACCTTTCTATGATACCAATAATTGTGACCCATGTTTTATATATAAATATCACATATTTTTAGCTGAATATTCAATATATTGCATAAACACATGCCCAATGACCATAATAGTTTTGTTTCATTGGAGAATATAAAAAATATTTTTATTTCATGAAAGATATTTGACATCACCCACAATGTTATTCTCATATATTAATCCTCTTATTAATACCCTAAAACATTTCTTCATCACCTAGGGAAGGAAACATAAACAAAGGGTGAGCTTAGGTTATCAGTAAGTGTAAAAAATGAGATATCAATATATTATCATATAAAATCATAATATATTCATAATGGTATGTGATTATTAAAATAACTTACGAAGTTCATACCTATCCTTTCATTGATCATAAACATGATTTATGGCATAAAACTTTATAATTTTATAAAATAGAGACCATAAGAGTAAGAAATGATCATAAATCAATAATTAACCATAATCTAATTTCATGAATTTTTTCACCATAATAAATGTGGAAAAATATTTTATACGTTAAGGTTAACTACCAAGACCACCAACATAGTGGATCATAACTTATCACATATTTCTCATTATGGACAAGGAAACATATGTTTCCCATAGTGGATCAATCCCATTGACTTGATTCCCATTATTATCTCATGATATATAAAAATTTACCCATTCTATTTAAGAGATATATAGGTCCCACAAATCTCATAGTGAAACCCATACATATGTGTTCCACAACATCATAAAGAATTCATTATATCATCACATCATAACCCATGTAAAGAAAATGAGTTTCATAATCATTTTATCAATTCACCACAGCACAACCCATAAAAAATAAATGGGTTTTATAAAAATTTCATCAATATAAATAGTAAACAACAAGGGAAATAATAATTATTGTATCATTCAATCATATCCCCAATAAATCATAAGTAACGTCAAGGGATTTTAACTTATATGTGAAATGGTTTTGAAAGATAAATTGAAACTTTTCTTAAGGAATATATACTTTCCACTAAGAAACCCACTTTTTGAACTTAAAACATATTTATAATATTTTTGACTAAAACTAACCTTTAAAAATTATAGAGGAACATTTAAAAATAATTTAAAATTTTCTTACAAAAATATTATTTTCTCTTTGAAAAATACTTTTTAAAATATGAGACATTTTCGAAATAATTTTCTTTGAAAAATACCTTTAAAAAATTTAATAAATCATCAAAGAAAATAATTTTCATGATAACTAGAAATTCTATTCATGACATACATGTTAAAATAAATATTCCTTTCAAATTTTCAGTAAAAGCCAAACTGATATTGTTTGGAAAATAAAATGAATGTTCCTTTAACAAAATTAAAAAATTAAAAAATGGGTAAATTTTCCATTAATAAAACATTTTATGAATGTTAAAAATATTTAGGATTTTTAAAACCTAGTTTTAGAAGAAAAATGGTTTTCATCCAAAGAGAGAAATAAAGTTGACTTTTCTTAAAAACTTAATTTTTGAACACTTGAGTACATAAAGGTTGGAAAATAAAGGGAATACATATATTATTTTTAAATAACTATATTAGATGAAATTTAATTAGTTTCATAAGATATGGATCATAATATTTCATCATATAAAGCATAAACATAAACAATCATGATAAACAATGAGATTGTATCATAAAGCACTTACCACTTTAATACCTTTTGTACCATATAACCCATTAATGGGAGATAATAAAATAGATATTTAAATATAAATAATTTTAAGTAAAATAATCATAAAATAAATTCATGGGAATTATACACAACATAGGAAATAATCACATGGTAAATATGGCATGTGTCTCAAAGAAAATAAAAGTGAGATGAAAATACTTCACTACAAGTCTCAACTTAATTCTTACATGTTTAAAAATACTGTATAGAAAATATAAGATTATTATAAAAATATTATAGAGACATACATATATATATTATACAATAAATGGTTTACTTATGACATTTTATTACACGATTATTAATAATTCCATGTTAATGTCATGTTTTGGGCAATAACTGCTTTTCTTTTCATGTATGTTTTGATTTTTTTTGTTCCTATTAAATTGTTAATGGTACCATAATCTATATAACTTTAAACATGATATAAATATCATATATATTCAGTATAAATGTATTTATAGTAATCCATAAAAGTTATAGATAGATAATTAAGGGCACTGTTCATGAAAATGGTAGGTCTTACGTATGCAGGAACGATGTTTCCATTTTCCTGATGGTAAGAAAGAAAGTAATGTAAATAATATATTACAATTAAAATATAATTTCTATTTAATATATATCACATATTATTATTAAACTAATTATTATTACCTTCCATTAAAATCAGGAATGAATCACATCTCTTCATGAGGTGGTAGTCCACCGTACACACGAACAACGTTAGCGTATTCCCATTGAATGTCATGTAAGAAGGAGTATGTGATATAATGATTCAAAAAGAATAATAATATCAAAAATATCATATATAAAAAAACCCATCATTATATTCATCCATTATAGGTGGTTATGGAAAATGAATAACATCAGTTTGTGAGGCGGTAGTCCTCCATACACATGAATGATGACTTCGTAACCAATTTAATGGAGGTGGAGAAGTATTTAGGTAATCCCATTAAAATAATAACCTATTTTTATATTTATTATACTTATAATATTATATCATCTTGGTTTAATAATAATTTAAGGAAATATAGAAATAAATAAAATAAAACGCTTAATTAGGGACGTTACCTCTTATTTGGATAACTACTTTTGGTTTGAATAAAAATGCATCTTAGGTTGGATTTATCACCAAAATTATGATTTTAGGATGATATTATGGAAATAAGAAAGTTATTTTTGGATGTTTATGGCCGAAACAATGGGTTTTTTATGTTTTAATAGGAAAATGGATGAGTGGCCTTTTATAAGTGAGTTGAGGGGCACAGTTGAAATTTTTCAATAGAAAAAGTTGAATCCATGTTTTTCACATGATAAAATGATATAAAATAGTCCATTATAGATCCTAGAAGATATAAGTTATAAATATTTACATCCAATGGGTTTGGTAAAAGTTTTGGGTAATTTTTAACCCTAGTCTTTTTTAGTTCATACCCCCGGTAAACCCATTTTTTCCTTAACTATAGTAAATAATTTTTACTACTTTTACAATTCATTATGGGAAAAATTAATTTCACATTATTTGATCATATAAATTATTATTATTACAAATATTTAATCTTTTTTTCTAAATTCCATTCGCAGAAGTAGAAGAATATAATTTAAAATTAATCTCATAGACGTGACAAGAAATCAATTTTCCAAAGAGAAAATGTTCAAAAGTTTAAAAAGTTTTTATATCAAAATTCAACATGAAATTGATTATAATGAAATAAATTGGAATAATAGATATATAATTAAACTAATTTTGTCTTCAATTTCATCTTAAAATAATTTTTAGGTTTTAAATGTTTCAAAATAAATGACAATTCATAATAAAAACCAGTACTTTTTAGTATTCATCCAAAAAATAACCTTTTTAAAAAATTATATAAAATTAATTCTAAGATAATTTTGAAATTATGATTTAAAAAATTAATTTTTTTTCAAATAAAATTTCTAAAAGTGTAAAAAATTAAATTTATAAGTGCACAAAAAGTGACAAAATTGTTTTTAGGAGAATACATGTTTAAAGTGAAAAAATTGATTTATTCTTACCTCTTGACTAGAAAATACATAATATGAATGTTAAAAATTTTATTGAATATATAATATATAATTTTCATTAAAATAATTAACCTAATGTGATTTTTTTATTTTATTTATGTAAAAAAAATTTCATGCTTAAAAATAGTTTTTCAAAAAAATATTTATTTTTGTTTTTAAATGGTTCATTATTTTAATTTCTAATTAATTGGTAATAAAAGAATTAATTATATATACATTTTTAAAACATATAATTTCATAATTTAGTTAATCTTATTAATACCCATTATTATAATGGCTATTTAATTACTATCATTTTAAAAAATAAGTTTTTAATAGTATGTTTTGTTTTATTAAAACTCAATGTCACGTGTAGAGTAAAATATAGAAATGATTAAAATTATTTGAAAAAATATATTTCAAAAAATATCAAGGTGTAACATTTACCTTATTATTGACACTTATCCATCCTCTACATCCCTTTATTTCTCTTATAGATATATAATGTAGAAACTTTCTCCTCTATTATAATGAAACCTAATACTGTATTATCACGTGATAAAAATATTTGAGAAACTACACCCTTATGCAATTAATCTTAATCCCATCAATGAAAAAATAATTCTTTCTTTCCTGATTATGTATATAGTATGAATCATGCCTAGATAATCATGTAAAGTTAGCCTTATAATCTACCAAACATTGTTCTTCCTTCTTCTTTAGTGTGACAAATGTATTCTCTATTATAGGTCATTTATCTTGATGGATGTATTTATAGAAGATTATCAATTTAAAATTTATACGTTACATGATTTCCATTTATTCAACCCATTTAACATTCTATATCAATTACCACCATTGATTGGAATCTCCTTTCAAATAATACACCACAAAAATAACTTTTTCTCTTTCATTGCATTCCAAATCTAGAAATATCATTTAAAGGGACTTAATCCATTGCTCATATAATGATGGAATAATAGTTTAATTAAAAATGGATACTTTTGTTTCATAAATCTATCCAACATAGATGAATCATGTTGTTAATCAATAGGTTTCTCTATACGGGCATGGTTAATCATCATAACCTATGAAATCTTCCCTAATATGGCCATGATCTTCTCTGTTACAACACCAGTTTCATTATATTTCATAGTAGGGAAATCCCTATATTGACTAGGGGTGTTGATTACCTTTCTTCCATTAATTAACATCACTAAATAATGGCCAACACCTAATTATCTTATAGTCATCATGAATATTGAGTGATAAAATTAAAATATCTATAATAGAAATTTTTTCAAATACTATGATGTATTATTGTAATTCACATGTTAGAAATTTTATTTTAAAATATAGTTCTAAATGTTTCTATAAAACTTATTCTAATGATAATAGTAACAACCCTAACTCCAATAACCATGATTTTTTGTATTATTTACTACATTGGTATAAGATAAATGGGATCTCACCATGAAATACTGATCAGTTTAATAGTCTTGAATAATAAGATATATTAATGATTCTTATATTACATTTGAAATATAAAATAAATAACATAAGAAACATTCTCATATCCTTTAAATTATTCATAATAACTTTTTTTATATCCTATGGAAATGAAAATAAAGAAAGGGTGAGCTTAGATAATCAACAAGGCTTGTGAACAATAGAAGATATATTAATAAATAAGAATTAATCAATATGGAAAGGTAAATAACTAAAAGAAGTCCATTTAATGAAAAACATGAGAATGAAATGAATCCATGGATAATATCAATGCAGTAATCTCATATATAATAATAATTGAATTCTAAATAAAATAATCTTTTAATGCTTGAGGTCATAATCTCAAACATAATAATATATTTACCATCAAGGATGTAATAGCCTAACCTAAACCACCAGGTCCAAGATAGATGCTAGGCGACCTCATGCTTGCCTCCCTATACATAAGAGGAAACTAACTATAAATGAGGGAATAATTATGATAGTGTGGATTATATACCCTCAATATCGATTCGTAACATAATAAAAAATAAAAAATAACAACAATAATTAATTATATTAATCATTTGTAATAGTGAACTAAAAATGTAATATAAGTAAACAAATCCAAATGTGACAAGCCTATCCAGAAATTAAGCAACATCTACATAAAGATATAAAAAAATATGTAAACATCTTTAGGTTCTTTGGATTTTGTCTCAGTCAACTCCTAATCTATGCTCCACTCCTCAACCTTCCATTATAGGGTTGTTTCACTTTATTGGATCCCAGGTAATGAAATCTACAAGAACACCCAAATTCCTGAGTAGGGTGTGAGTTCAAAGGCTCAGTAGGTCACTACAAATGTGTCTTAACAAGTGTGCACATTCATAATAATGTATAATATAATAATAAATAAATTTTCAAATGAGCAACAATCATGTCGATCATTCATGCACTAACTAAGACACCACAAGCCTTGATTATACCTACTTCGACACTATGCTGGAAAACATCAGAACAATCATGGAATCATCTTAATGTCATAGAAAGTATCAAGATGTTAAATTTTCATATAGGCCCCATTCCTCTAGGTCAAACCATACTAGATAGTTATACCTCGATGTTATCTCCATGTCAGGTCACATAGACCAACATGCCCCACTAATTTCACACAAGTCTGATCACTCATGATCTTGATGACCCACAACCATCAAATACGGATCTGGTCACTCATGATCCTCATACCCCCATGTCAAGCCACACCATTCCATCATGCCCCATCATACATATTTGTCTCGTCATCAATTCACATGCAATGTTTGAACACAATCCCCTTCTAGAGATATTGAGACACAATGGGACCACGTATCACTTTTTCACCATGAATAAAAAAATAGAATATACTAAGAATATCACAAGGAAACAGTTGTATCATACATAACATATCATGAGTGTGATTTAATCTATACATACACACATTTGATAAACTCAACATGTTCTATAGCACATCAACATGCATAATCATAATATGTCCATCAAGAAAGCCTCATGGATACACACACCCACATGAATATTATGACAAGAATGCATAAGCTCATAATAAATCACATATCATGCTAACATAATATACATGGAACTAAATAATAAAGAACATCCTACCTCAAATTTATTGACATCGACAGTAAGACTGTCAAAGGTGTCATCACCCGAACCACATTCACACACCTACCAGAATACAATTACACTCCATGTACACCTAGATCCAAAACCATCAATTTTATTTCTTGAAGGAATAAAATATTAAATGCAGTGATACTCTATCACTCTGGGATAATTTATAAATTATCATCTTAAGTCAATGCATATTTTAGAAATTTTCACCCAGAGAAAAATTATCTTTCTATAATTATCATACAATAATTTATTTTAAATTATATTTTTTATAATTATATATTAATAAATTATTTTATATTATCCCTTTAAAAAAAAGAAAAAAATAAGATTAAAAATACCTCACTGAATTAAAAAAAATAAAATTAGGATTTAGCTTTTGCTCATCAAGATGAACCTCATGGCACCGATAATATGAAGATCATATCATTATTGGAAAATTTATTAAAGAGATAATTTTCATGAATAAAAATAAAAAAATAAAAGAGAGAGGGATAGATATATAGAGAAAACAACATGAGGGGATATGTGGACAGGTGATAGGAACGTCCCATAGCCCTATTTTTGGCTTTTTTCTTCTTCTTCATTAATTATTTCTTTCATTTATTTCTTAATGAATTTAAATTATTTATTGTTTTTTTCCTTCCTACATGTGTTATACATGGAACCATTTACTCTTCCATGTGTAGCACCCCCAAGGCCCTCTTTCATGTATTCGTATTTTCTTTATTATATTTATTTCCTCCCATTAAAATAATTGAACTATTCATTTAATATATATATATATATATATTGATAATCATTAACATATATATACATGTAATATATATATATACACCTTTACACACACACACAAATACATATAAATTTAACCCATATATACACCCATATTATATATATACACACATGAAATATTATTTTCACAATTAAATAGTAATAATAAAAACAAATATATATTATAATTATTATTAAATATATTCCATCATTATCACAATAAACATTTCAATAATAACTACCATTAATTACTAATTATGTTAATTAAATTTTATTATCCACACTTAACTGCATTTATTTAGCCTAATTAAGAATATAACCATCATTACATTGGTCACTGCTAAAATAATCATCCAACCAATATTTGAAATTTTATATTCAGAATAAGTAATAATAATAATAATAAAATTATTATTATTATTATTTTAACTTCTTGAAAAATAATAAAAAACACAATATTATTATCCTTGAGTGTGATGTTACTAAACGCCTAATGTGCACAAATTTTGTTTCATGCATAAGGAAATGCATGCATTTTGGACCTAATGGTAGTCTTAGATTTCTCATATGATACACTGTTTTAGAGATAATTAATTTTTTTCAGTAACAATTATAATAAAAAATATTAAATAAATTACCATTATGTGTGTTCTGTCTAAACACCCAACATGAAAAATGTTATATCATGCTTAAGGTAAACCCTTCATTCCTGAAACTAACGGTGGAATCATATTTCTCATTTGAGACACCATTTGGTAGATATTTCATTTTTTTGGAAAAAATGGGTGAGCATAATATAATATATTTAATATATTTATTTCATCAATGCCAAGGAACTACGATCCCTGGAATCCCATCCTAACTTAGATCCAAACTCTAAAAATATTACTTTGAATATTCCAAGGTGTTAATTGGTATTTTTCACTTACATAATGTCTTTATTTCATTTATTAAGTTAGTGAGGTATTTTTAATATTTTTTTTCATTTTTTAAAAGGAATATTTAATCTAAATTATCAAAATATAATTAGAAAAACATTATTTATAAAAAATTATTAGAATACAATTATAAAAGTATAATTTATAAGAAATTATCAAAATATAATTATTATTTAGGGGATATAATTTTGTGAGATCATGCGTTGACCTAAAATAATAAATAAAAAATTATCCAGGGCAGATAATTTTTCATCACATGTAATATTTTATTTCATTTGGAAATAAAATAGCAAGTTCTGGTTCTAGGAGTTCTTGGCATGTGATCATTTTCTGGGTGGTGTGATAATGTGGTTCTAGTGATGAAACCTTTGAGGAACTTTAACATTGATGTTGATGAATTTGTGGTAGTAAGTTCCATACCATTTGGGGCCATGTATATTATGTTAGTATGATTTGGGACTAACCCATGATTGTTATGAAATGTATTTGAGTTTGTGTTTGGCCATGAGGATTTCTTTATTGACATATTATGATTATGTGTGTTGATGTGATTTAGAACATATTGAGTTGATCAAATGTGTGTATGTGTGGATTTTCTCAAACTCCTGATATGTTATGTATGATGCCACTATTTCCTTGTGATATTATTGGTATATTCTTTGTTGTTGTGTTATACATAGTATCAATGTCACTGGTGGGTTCATTATGGATCTGTATCCCCAAAAGGGGGAGCATATTCAGATGCTACATGTGACTTGATGATGAGACTAAGATGGATGAAAGTGCATGATGACCTGGTGTGGCCTTACCTAGGGACATGAAGATTAAGAGTGATCAGACCCAAATGTGATGATTGTGGGTCATAATGATCATGATTGACCAAAATTGCATGGATACAGTGGGTAATGATAGTCTATGTGACATATCCTGAAGATATAATTGGGGCATGATGACCTACTATGGTTTTACATGGAGGCTTAGGACTTGTTTGGCTATTGAGAAGCTTGAGGATGCCTTTGTTGTTGAGATGTTTCAATGATTTTTCTGATGTTTTCTATTATGGTGTTAAAGCATATATATCTAAGGATTGTTGCTTCTTAGTTTGAGTACAAAATCTTGATATGATTTTTTATTATGGGTGCATTTATTTATTATTCTATTATTAACTCTTATGCATGTGTACAATTTTTAAGGATGTATTTTTGGTGTCATACAAATTATTTGTACTCACACCCTACTCAGACATTTCGGTGAACTTATAGATTTCCCGAATTAGGATCTAGTGAAGGGAAAGGTCCCTATAATGGATTGTTGAGTAGTGGTTCATGGAGAAGGATCGGGCCATGATAGACTCTGGATGACTCGTATATGTTTATTTATTTGTTTCACTCTTTGATTATCTACTTCTTACCTTATAGACAGGCTTTCCAAATTGTAATCTATTTATTCATATGAATTGTTTAGTTCACTATTCTACATGACTACTATGATTATTATTTTTTATTATTATTTATATATTAGTGTTCTATGGCTCTTTACAAAGGGTATAGTCTCCCTACTATCAGACATAGACCCTCATTACAAGTCAAAAGCCTCTTTTATATGGGGAGGATTTCATGAGGTTTTGTAACATCCAACTTGGACCTGATGGTTTAGGTCAGGTTTTTATAAAATTTTCCACGTGGTACTCATAATTCTCCTCAATGGGATATTATGTCAGAGGTACCAAGTTCAAGTTATGTGGAAGCATAATAAAAACCAAATGGAAGGGGAAAATACCTTCAATACTTAAAGTGGAGAGGCATTTGGATTCCACTTGGCCGGTTGACATAACTGATTATGGCATGGCACATGGCCTATTGAGGATCGTTACATAAAAGGTTACTTTTTATGTAACAATCCTCAGTAGTCCATTTGAAACACTGCAATCATCCACATCTCCCAGCCAAGTGGTAGCCAAACACATCATCAAGAGCCATGTGGTAAGTATTTTCCCCTATCATCTAAGGTTTTATATCACCTTCCCCATAAATCATACTCTAAACCTCTAGTATTATATACCACTAATGAGGATTATGAGGATCCCTGAGTTATTAGACCAGTGGTACTCATAATGATCATCAGTGGGCTATTCTACCAAAGTTACTATATTTGAGTTATGGGGAAGGAGGAATAATTCCTCAGATGAAAAGGGATGGTACCTACCATGTAGCAAGTGAAGAGGTGTTTTTCTTCAACATGGCCGATTGACATTGCTGGTTGTTATGTGGTGTATGGGATAATAAGTTTTTTATTTAACTAACCTTAGTAGGCCATATGCCACACCAAAATCAGCCATGTCAAACATCCAAGTGGTGGCCAAACACCTTTCCACTTTCCAGATGTCAGGTATTTTCCCATGCCATCCAGGATTTTTTTTCACTTACACTATAACTCAAACTTATGACTTGTGGAATAATATCCCATCGAGGAGTATTAATATTACAACTGGGAAAATGTCTTAGTGGTAGTCATAATGTTCCCTAGTGAGATTTTATTCTCGAGGTCCTGAGTTTGAGTTACAGGGGACGAAAAATAAAACACCAGATGGAAAGGGACAATACATGCCACGTTGCATGTGGAGAGGGGTTTAAATTCCACTCGGCTAATTAATGTGGCTGGTTCTAGTTTGATATATGACATATGGAGGATCATTAAATAAAATAGGTTCCTCTATGTATGGATCCTAGGTTGTCCATACACCACACCATAATTGGCCATGTCAACTGGCCAAGTGGCTTCCAAATGACTCTCCAATTTCCATATGGCATGTACTATTCCCTTCTATCTGAGGTTTTATTTAACATCCCTCTTAACTTGAACTTGAGACCTATAGAATAATAGCCCACTATGGATAATTATGAGTACCACTGAGAAGTTGGATTAGTGGTACTCTTGATGTTACTCAGTGGGATATTATGTCAGAGGTCACAAGTTCAGGTTATGGGGGAGGAGGAATAAAACCTCATATGGAAGAGGATATTACTTAACATGTGGAATTTGGAGAGTATTTTGGTCACAACTTGGCTGATTGACATAGCCAATTATGGTATGACATATTGACCACCAAGGAACATTTCATAAAAATGTCTTCTTTTTATGTAACAATCCTGGGTAGGCCATACACCATACCGTAATTATCCACATCAACCATTTAAGTGGTGTCCAAATTCCTCTCCACACTCCATGTAAAATGTATTTTCACCTATCATATGATGTTTTATTCCACCTCCACTTTAACTAAAACTCTTGACCACTCTCATAATATCCCACTGAGTACTATTACAAGAAGCATTGAGGTGTTGTCCCAGTGGTACTTATAATTCTCCTTAGTGGGATATTATGCTAGAGGTCCCAAGATCGAGTTGCAATGGAGGAAAAATGAAACCCTGCATGGAAGGTGTAACGTCCTAACTCGAGATCCACTTAACCAATGTCCTGAGCCAGTTTTTCACATGGAGTTATGCGCGCCTCCCCATATACCAAAGGCTGTCGACTAGTAGTGATGGTGTAAAGGTGGTATAGTGGGGAGGCTATACCCTCTTATCAGAGTGGCACAATAGATAAAAAATAAATATACAATAGTGGAATCATATGTTAACATACATATATAATAATAATGCAGTGGAAGAATATATAACATAATAATTGAATAAATATCTCAAAATCTCAAGTTAGTGTCAATACATGGATGAATGGAATGCTGATATAAAAAATGGGGAATAGGGGAATAGAAATACAATCATGCTATTAAAAATATACAAAAATAACAAAAATATACTCCAATAGAATCTCAATAATATGCTTAGTACTCTTCTCCTAAGCCCCAAATATAAATAAGAATATCAATAACCTATATAATGGTACTTACCCTTATCGATACCTATAGACAGATAATCTTCTCAGGTACTAAAGGCTGACCGAGTAAGGTGTGAGACAAAAACCACAGTTGGCCATTGCCAATGGTGTTTACTCATAATTCTAGTAGTGTTTGTAACTAAATAGTGTGAAAGTAGAAATAGAATAGGAAAACAATGCTGAATTAAATACCCATACTAAAATATCAAGAAAAAAGGTACATTCCCTACATCCCAATAAGAGTGCTCTATGTCATTCATGACACTTAGTGTGGTGAGTGAACCATTATTTCATCACTCTAACAAGGGATGTGTCCTGTAAAACCTAACTTCCAACTAGTTTCAATGGTGCAAGACATCATGATCAACACCTGATGTAAGGGAGCACGATACCTTCATGCTCAACAGATCCCTTACCATCATACCACTACCTCTATAAAGGCATAATCACATTTATAATATAAGTCATGAGGTATTACCTCTCATGTAATTAAATATCCAAGTTCAAACACAAGCATGGAATTATATTTCACATAATCATTTAATTAAGCATGAATGATAATGTGGCTTTACCATCCTTTATAAATATTTCCATTTATTAATTCAATTCATTTAAGTAAAATCAACCAATATGTATAAGCTATTCCATATAGTCAAAACATTTAATTCACTAAGACATATAAATTCAATTCATAAGGCTCAAGGGGCATATTAAAGGTTCCATGGTCATTAAGGGAATTGACTACATGGTAAATTACAAGCATAGGTTGGATAAACACATGGGAGTTACCCTTGGTGCAATTAAACATTCAAACTATAAGAGAAAACAATTTATCAACCAAGCTGAAATCTACCTAAGTGTCCCGTGCATTTAAAACAATTAACTATAATGCCAAATTTCCTTTCGCACACCCAATGGGTGACCATATAAAGGGTGTACAACCTATAAACTAAAAAAACAAGGATCAAAAGGTGTGTATCAAGGTAAAATTATCAATTTTAAATTAAGAACTCAATTTAAATGGGATACTCAGAAAAATATGGTGTGCGGAACAACGACATAACTATGAAGCATAAAAGCTCAAGGGGGAAATTATGAGACCACCTAAATCAAGGCGTAGATGACTCCTCACTTAATATTGGCCTCATATTCCAAGTAGGTTGGAAGAAATCTAAGAAATAGTCCAGCACCCTGAAAATAGGGGAAATGAGATTACACCTAAATAGTGCAATGGATTCAAAGATAAAATTAGAGAGGAAGGGAGAGAATTGTAGAACATATTGAGATGAATCCAATGCTTCTAACAGATCATGAATCAGACTTCACATCAGAGAGTTGTCTCAAAGCCTAGCTTGAGGATATTTTGATCCCATGGGAGAAAAAAACAAAACCACCTGATGGAGGAATAATTGAGAAAATAGAAAAGGCTTAAAATAATTAAATAGGGGAATTTTTGTTATTTCACCTCAAAACATAAGGGCAGATGGTTTAGACACACAGTTTTCCAAACTATGTGAAAACCTTGTGCAATTCACTACTATAATGGGAACCTCACATGATTGGGTGTACAGTTTAACTAACCTTGTACAATCCATTTAAAAATTCTCTATCTCAAAATATAGCAGCACTACATGGTCGTGCTCCTAGGGTCACATGGTTGTAGACAAAATTTGCAGCCCCTAGGTCTCCACTATCTACAACCGCATGGTTTTAGAGAAACCATGTGGGATGAGCAGAAAAATTTTCTCTAGCTATGTAGCCCAGTATTTTCTCCCCATTTCAGGCCTCCAAAATCTGAATGATCCATGAATTCACTAGAGACCTCCTTGAATTGATTAGTCATCAACATTAGGGTAATTTAAGGGAAATAAATTGAAAAAAAACTATATGTACCATCATGAAAATATGGGTCATTATAACCTATCCTCCTTAATGGAACTTTTCCTTGAGTTATCCTTATGAGGGTAAAGTGGAATTATCAGCTAATAGTTCTATCCATTGATATCATATATCAGATTCTAATTCCTAGGTCTTGTACTATACCCATTTTTGCTATCATAGGGCTCATACCAAAGGAAATGACCTGAATTGTAGTTTCTTTATGCTCTGGTTAACTATATGAACTAGATACTAATTGAATCAAAAATCTACATCCAATTCAACCTAATCAGGATGAAATTCATGTGATGGATCTAGATGATATCAGGGAAGTTGAGATATGTGAAAAAAATCATGCATTGACCAATATCTCTAAGGAAGTACCAAATGGTAAGCCATTGGTCCTATCCATTTCACAACCTCAAAGGGTCCAACAAACCTTAATGAGATATTACTCTACTTCCAAATACATCTATGGGATAACATCAGTGAGAATTATAAGAAAATATGGTTTCTGACATTGAACTCGAGAGGTTTCTGGCATCTGTTAGAATATAATTTTTTTTCTATTGTGTTATCATCATGTGATTTATAATTAGTTGGACCTACTTTGTAGTATACTAGATGATACATGGTCCAAGTATAGTTACCTCCCCGACCTATATCCAGCACAGAGGTGAGTGGAAAGGCCTACCCTATAAGGCTTCCTAAGGATTCATCTTTATGGTATCCTGAAACCTATTATTATAAGATAACTTGATGAGGGGAATTTGTTTCTCCTAAGAACCCCCAAATTCAAGGACACATGTATAGAGAATGTCCTCTAGAACCTGAATTGTGTGCTCTGTCTATCCATCGGTCTATGGGTAATAGGTAATGCTCAAAAGTACCTCTGTACCCAAGGCCTTCTGCAACCCCTACCAAAACTGTGACATGAAATGAATGTCTCTATAAAAAATGATAGAACAAGGATCCCCATGAAGACATACAACCTCCCTAATTTATAACCTTCTAAATCATATACCGCAAAGGTCTATCACATAGGTAAGAAGTGTGTGACCTTAATCAAGTGAGCAATGACAAACCATACTGTATCATTTCCACGAGGTGATCTAGGTAGACTAGTCATGAAATCCATAGAAACATCATCCCATTTCTACTCGAGAATGGACAATGGCTGTAAAAGCCCTACCGAATTCTGATGTTATTCCTTCACCTACTGACAGGTGGAACACTGAGTGATGAAGTCATCAATCTTGTATTTCATACTAGGCACCACTATTGTCTTCGTAGGCCTAGATACAATTTAGTGACACCAGGGTGAACCACCCATGTTGAGATTTGAAATTACCACATCATATCCTCTCTGATGTCTGTTGGGACCCACACACGCCCATGGAAATATAAGGTATCATCCCTATCCATAATCAATCCTGAAGGTGTATCATCATCTGAAACGCTTTTCCTTAGGACAAGGACTTCGAGATCAGATAGATACCTCATTCTTACCCATTCTAGAAGAGTATAGGTTACTACTAGGGTTTATAGGATAGTATGACCATGGTCCTATTGAACCTCAATGTGCATTTCTGAGAATTTGTTGATAATCTTCCATTCACTACTAGACTCCTTAACTTCCTGCATCTGAGTCTTCCAGATTAGAGAAACATCTACAAAATTTACTTTACTAGGAATTTAGGTAATATTAAAATCAAATTGCTATAGGTACTAAACCCACATGTACTTCCTAATATTTAGATACCATTGTGTAAAGATGTACTTGAGGCTTTTTTGATCAGTGTATACCACAAAACTCTCTCCAAGTAGATAGTGTCTTAAACAACATAGGGCATAAACTATAGTATCTAGATCGATGATGTTCATTGGGTAATTATTCTCATGAGGCCTAAACTAATGAGATCCATACATGATGACTCACTCGTCGTACATCAGAACATATCTAATCCCAATAACCGATGCATCATAATATACAGTATAACTACTACCTAGATCTGAATGAATCATTATTAGTGCTAAAGTAAAATGACCCTTCAACTCCTGAAAGGCTACTTTATAAGATTTTGACAATATAAATTTTACAAATTTCTTTTTCAATCCCGTAAGTGGCATAGCTAGACATGAGAAATCCTAGATGAAGAATTTTTAATAATCAACTAGTCCCAAGAAACTCTAAATGCCAAAGACATCCTTGAGATTCTCTCAAGAAACTATAGCTCTCACATTCTCTAGGTTCTTGAAACTTTTGACTCTGATATATTGTGACCTAAGAAGTGTACTTTTTTTTATCCAAAAGTGTCATTTACTAATATTAGAATAGAGCCGATGCTATATCATTGTATTTAACATGATCTCAAGATGGTTGGAATGGTAATGTATGGAAAATTAATACACCAAGATATCATCAACAAAGACTACCATAAATGAATCTAGATACAGGTGAAATGACTGATTCATAAGATCCATAAAGACTGCAGGTGAGTTTGTGAGTCCGAACCACATAACCAAGTACTCATATAGACCATAATAACTCTTGAAAGTCATAAAGGTATGTATAAGAACCTTACATGCACCTGGTGATAGCTCGAACTCAAATATATCTATGAAAACACTCTCACTCCTCAAATTTGATCAAAGAGGTCATCTATTCTAGGCAGTGGATACCAATTCTTTACTATGAGCTGGTTCAATCGATGATAATCTATATAGAACCTGAGGGTACCATCTACCTTCTTAGAAAAAAGGATCAGTGAAACCCAAGGAGAAGTGTTGGGGCCTATAAATCCTTTATCCTCCAAATCCTCCAATTGTTTCTTGAGTTCTAGAAGTTCTATAGGTTCTATCCTATAAGGAGGAATGTTCATTGGTGATACTCCTAGTATTATCTCAATAGTTAATTCTACCTCTTGCACTGGTGGCAGACCAAATAAATCATTAGGAAATACACCCCTGAAATTCTCCACTATAGGAGGAAAAATAGTGGGTCATAACCCCTAGTCATATAAGATAATACTAGAAAACTGAGCTATCACATTTCCAAGACTCTATAGCTCAGGTCTAACTCTTGTCACACTAATATCCATTCTCCCTTATCTATGTTCATACTTACCTTTGGTGATGTAAACATCACCCTATTATGATATCAGTAAATATGGTCTTGATGGGGAACTAACCAGTCTATCTTGATAAACATGAAAAAGCTCATCAAGTTGAGGACGTAAATATTCCATAAGAAAATATATTCAGCAATCTCTAGGGGAAAGTCCTTAAAATGGTGAACACTCTCTGATTAGATACTTAATGGGGTATCAAGCATCATAACTCCATGAAAGTGTTCGATATTAATTCCCATGAACCCCATAATAGTATCAGATATAAAATAGTGACACACTTATATGTTAAATAAAGCAGAAACTAATGTGTATGTACTACAGTAGAAGGTTCAACACTCCGCTCCTCTGATTTAGGTTGGAATAAAAGTAACTATCCTATAATGTGTCTCTAAGTCACTTCCTGACTGACCTAAGCAATCTTGCTCTGTTGGAACTAAGAATCATAAGCTTAACTACCTTTTCCTTGATCCTCACCTCATCCTGATTGGCCAGTGGTATTCCAATTGCCTTCCAATCATGGTACTACTGGTCCCACTCCTGACCATGGAGTAGGAGTAGATCCCTATTCACTAGGAACTTATGGAAACATTCTGCAGAATTGTTGGATATTCCCCATCCTAACACAACCTCTTCCCTCCACTGGATCACAGAGGGATTGTGGTTTGGCATGCCTCGGCTTCCCGTACTGTTTACATATCAAGAAACTTTCTATACATGGGGTCTGGATTCTTTTAACACCATGAGTATCCTCAAAGTATCTCTTTCAGCCAGAATAAGAAGTACTGGTAGACCTAGGTGTTGGACCAACCCGACTCAAACCCTCATCTTCCCTCAAGTTTTTCTCTATAATAAGGGCTTGGTTGATGATTTTATAAATAGTGGTCAACCTAAACACATTGACCTATGATTGAATGGTGTATACTAGCCAATCCTCGAATTTCCTAGCAGTCATAAGATCATCACTCTCTATAATAGGATTGAACCACTGCAACTCCATGAAATGAGTAGAGTATTCCATAACGGACATACTCCCCTACTGCAGATTCATGAATTCTCTATCTCTATCAGACCTTAGAGTCTAGGGATAGAAATATTCATATAAGATCATCTGAAAATATGCCCAAACCATATCATGATGTCAATCCACCTAGGTGATAACATCCCACCACCCCTTGAAATAACCACATAGTATATAATCTTCCCACTTGACCCTATACTCTGGAGGCATATCCATATGATTGAATATATAAAGGATTTCTTTGATCCAAGACTCCGAAGCATGAGGTCTACCATCCCCCAAAAAGGTGGGAGGATTTTGCTACTAAAATTCCTAAGTCAACTTTACCAAGATTGGGGCAGGTTGAACTACTAATTTCATAGACTAAATTTTTTGAAGAAACCCCTCTTAGAACTAGGCATCAGAGCCCATATCAAATATTATAAGAGGTTCCATAGGTGGTATTGTAAGAAGAGTCATTGGAAGCTCATGGCCTACCACCTTAGGAGCATGTTCGTCACCGCCTTCAAGGTGCATTATTGGAGGATGTCATGGTGGAATGATACTATAATACCAAAAACATGCGTTAGAATATATTTAATTATTTGAAGATATTTCAGATATAAACAAGGAAATGTATAAATCCTTCCTATAAAAATGACCACGCCTCTATTCCTGCTTAAAAAGCTAGGTCTAGATGATAGAAGGAGACCACAACAAGCCATCAGAATGTAATAGATACCTATCTACCCACTACTAAGTCTAGGTTCAGGTATGATTCTTGGTTTCACATGTATAGGATATCCAATTTCACTTTAAGAGTTATAATCATTTTGAATGGGTGATTATTCAATTATATAAATCACTTTCAATTGATGAATTAGGTGAATTGCCATTTCTGATTCATAAGTTCTCATACACATTATCAACCAAAATATGGAATCTAATTAATCCACACCATAACACATCCCAAACCATTCGACCAATGGTCCATGGCTCAACATTCCATAATTAACTACTTAATTTTTCTACTTTAACATATTCAGAAAAACACTGTTAGGTTAAGGTAGGCACTTTAAGTATCTGTTATTTTTTCCAATCCCTACAAGAAGTTTCAGCACAATTCAATACATATTCAAGTCACTATCAATATGAAATAGGAAAATGCATGATAAAAAGATACATGACATGGTAAAATTCATGGCATATTAATCCTATTATTCCTATAATGATGAATGTACTAATGAAAATATGACATTTCATCTAGCCTAGGTAAAGAAATCATCATTTCAATAATACCAATATCAGTAACATCATAAGACATGTCTGTTTCCTTATGGTGAATTTGTATCAACTATAAATGGCATAATCAATAATAATAATTTCCCATACTAGGTAATTTGGGTTTCCCATGTACATGGGTTAGCCATGTCTAGGCATAGGGTCATTTCCAAATTCCTCCCAATCTCCTATCTAATACCCAAATAGCAAGGAAAAGGAAAATTTTTCTCTTATACCAATTTGTAATGTCCCAACCTGGGATCCACTTAACCTATGTCCCAAGCTGGTGGGTCACATGGACTCAAGCGCACCTCCTCATATTCCAGAGGTTGCCGACTAGCAGTGAGGGAGTAAAGGTGGTACAATGAGAATATTATAACCTCTTAGAAGAGTGGAACAACAGATACAAAATAAACATACAATAGAAAAATCATATATAAACAGACATAAAAAATAATAATGAAATGGAATAATAGATAACATAATAACTGAATAAATATCCCAACGCCACAAGGCAATGTCAATACATGGATGTTTCAAAGATGACCTAAAAAAGGGGAACAAGGGAAAAGACATACAATCATGCTATACAAAAAGTACAAAAAGAACAAAAATATACTCCATTAGTATCTCAAGTGTATGCTCGATCCTCTTCTCCTAATCTCCAACTATAAGTAATAATATCAATAACTTGCAAAATTGATCTTGTCCTTATCAATACCTATAGAAATATAATCTTATCGGGTACCAAAGGCATCCCAAGTAGGGTGTGAGATAAAATTCTCGGTAGACCATGACCAATAGTATATACTTGTATTATAAGTAGTTCTCATAACTAAATAGTGTTCATTTATAAATAGAATAGTAAAAAATGCAGAATTAAATAACCAGCACACTCAAGTTCCTATAGGACACCTGGCGGGTATACCTACTTCAGCTCATGGTTGGAATGGAAGTCTGGTAAATTACTATATATATAGTAATAATATATATATATATATAGTTTAATTATATATTTAATCCACCTATATGAACCAAGTAAATGAAGATGTAAGTGGATATATACTTGGAATACTAATTGCTGGATAGATCGTGGCGTAACTCAAACATCCATAACCAGTCTAATGAGCCTAAAATCTCAAGAAATATGTTACATTTTCTATATCCCAATAATAGTGTTATACACCATGAATGACACTCAAGATGGTGAGTGATCCATCACGTCATCGCTCTAACAAGGTATGTGGTGTGTAAAGCCCAACATCCAACTAGAGTCAATAGTGTGAGACATCATGCTCAACACCTGATGTAAGGGAGTATGATAAAATCACGTTCAACATATCCCTTACTATCATACCACTACCTCTATAAATGTGTAATAATATTTATAATATAAGACATGAGGAATTAACTCTCATGTAATTTAATAGATAAGTTCAAACACAAGCACATAATTTCATTTCACATACTCATTTAATTAGGCATAAATGATGGCATGAATTTACCACCCTTCATAAATCTTTCCATTTATTGATTCAATTAATTTAAGGAAAATAGATCAACATATACAAGCTATTATATATAGTCAAACCATTTAATTCACTAAGATATGGTAATTCAATTCATAAGGCTCAAGGGGAATATTGAAGGTTCTATGGCCATTAAAGGAATTTCCTACATGGGAAATTCAAAACATAGGTTGGCCAAACACATGGGAGGTACCCTCGATTCAATTAAGCATTAATAATACAAGGGAAACCCATTTATCAACCAAGCTGGAAGCTACCTAGGTGTCCCGAAAATTAAAAAAAAACCACAATGCCAATTTCATTTGTCACACCCAAGGGGTGACCATATAAAGGGTGTACAACCTCCAAACTACCATATAAGGATTACTAGGCATGTATCAAGGTATGATGATCAATTTGATATGAATAAATCAATTTAAAATGGATTATTAGTTAAATATAGCATGTGAAATAATTGAATAGCTACGTAGCATCAAAACTCAAGGGGAAAATGATGATACCACATACCTCAAGGCCATAGACCACTCCTCACTCGATATCAACCTCAGATTCAAAGTAGGTTGGAAGAAATCTATGAAACGTTCCAAAACCCTGAAAATAGGTCAAACATGCTTGTACCTAAATAGTGAAATAGATTCTAAGATAAAATAATATAGGAAGGGAGAGTATTTTAGAACATACTGAGACATATCCAATTCTTCTAACGGATCGTTAATCACAATTCTGATCAAAGAGTTGTCTCAAAGCCTATCTTGAGGATATTTTGAGCCCATTGGAGAAAAAAAACAAAACCAATCACTGGAGAAAGAAGAGAGAAAATAAAAAAGGTTTATAAGTATTAAAGAGGGGAATTTCAGTCATTTCACCTCAAAACATAAGGGTGCATGGTTTAGGTGCATGGTTTTCCAAACCGTGCACAAACCATACTCAAGTTACTGCTATAATGGGAAACCTCACATGGTTAGGCTCAAAGTTTAACTAACTAATAAAAAAATTATGAAAAAATTATATTTCCCAAAACCAAGAAGAATTGTACACCTTTTCACCTATGGTCACACGGTTGCAAAAAAATAGTGCAATCTCTAGGTCTGCACTATCTAGAACCGCACGGTTTCAGAGAAACTGTGCTGGATAGGGTGCATAGTTTTCTCTAACCATGAAGATGAGTCTTTTCTCCCTATTTTAGGGTTCTAGGATCCAAAAAATACCAAAATGCACTCGAGACCTACTTGGATTCATTAGTCATCAACATGGGGGTTGTTTTACATAAATGAATTGAAAAACAATGATTTATACCTTTAATAAAATACGGGTCATTACAGAAGGGGATAATATTTTCCATGTGGCAAGTGGAGAGGCATTTAGATTCCACTTAGATAGTTGATGTGGCCAATTGAGGTGTGGTGTATGGCTTACCAAGGATCCTTACAAAGGCCTTGTAAAAATATATTTTAAACTATATGTTGGTATACACCAAAAACCCATTTAATAAGTATAGACAACTAGTTTGTCTGGTATCACTTATCAATGCATCGAGGGACTATCTTCAACTTTGCCCCACCCGTTGCTATTTTCTAGTACATTACTTGTATATTTAAGGATCAATTTAATTATTAAACAATAAAACCTATCAAAAAATATATATTTTGGGTAAATATTATAGAATATTAATATTTACATAGTTAATTACATAAAATTCATAGAACAACACCGTATATAGAAATGGTATATGGTTTAGGAAACATTCATAACCATGATAAAAATAATATGAATATTTATGAGAAATGTAATTTAAAATGGGAATTGAAATTAAGAAAGTGACTGTTTCAAGATATTTTTAATGACCAAAAAATTAATAAAAGATATAATTTTACCATCAATTCATCATAAATGTAGGCTTCTTAATAAAATCGAGTACTTTTTAGAAATAAATAAAATTTAATTGAAACATTATAAAAATTGTAAATTTAATAGTATTTTTTTAATACCATTGAAAACATATTGAATAATTAATATACTATAAATAAGTTATGGTGTTAAGAAAATTCATTGTTTTCACACATATGTTAAAATGAAACATTCCTTCTGAATTTTTTATTAATAAATAAAAATAATGACCATTTCAAAAAACATTAGAATGATTCATTTTAAAATTTTAAAAATAAATTAAAGGATAGAATGTACTTAAAAATAATTTTAGTAAATAAAATGACTTTTTGAAAACAATTAAGAAAGATAGGGGAATAGAATAAAATTAAACCCTACCAAAAGAGAAATAAGATAAAATTTTCCATTAATCATTTCATTACTTAATTCAAGTACCAAAGAGATGAAACATTTGGAAAATAAAAGGAAAATCCCTAAATATATATAGGATAATAAAATTGATAAATTTTATGAAAGATACATTATAATATTCTTTCAATAAAAATTACAGAAATCCTAAAAGAAATGAGATTGTAAAATAAATTCTTACCCATTTTGTAAATTTCAAAATGTTACCCCTTGAAAGAGTAAACATGAATTGAAACATTAATCATAATGAATAAATAGATAATAATGTTAAATGTATAAAATGGTTAGTATATATAGTAAATATAACTAAATATGTTCAAAATTTATAATTTGGCTTAATTGTATGAAAATTGAAATGAAATCACTCAAATCATGATTGACATTCCTTATAAGTACTTTTATCCTCCTCTTATTTGAAAGAGGTCATTTAGATATCCTATTAAGGGGCATAGGGTTTATCTTTTGGGTAGACAAAACCCTCCAAAACATGTATAAGGATGTTGAAAAGAAGTTTTTCTAGGGGTTGGTTTTGCTAAGTTTTCCTAGGTGGTGTATATAAGGGAGGAGAGGTGGTGGATTTTATAGTGAATGAAAGTACATAAATGTAATTAATAAAAAATATAACAAATTCATTTTCATGTGTATATGGAACCATGTGATCATAATTTCAAATATAATATTAGATATCATTGAAATCCCTTCACGGGGAAAAAATTTGGTAAGTTTAGGTGAAATTTTATTCATTATCTTTTAGTTTAATAACTTCCTTAAACAATTTTATACTCAACTATAGTAATAAAATTTTCAATCTAAAAGGGTTATAATTTTATTTAAATAGAAAAAAATTTCTCATAAATGACCAAGGCATGACATTCAGAACCATTTCATAAACTACTTGTCTTATTTCGGGATTTTTATTATTTTTAAATAATTAATTAAAATATTATTTTCCAAAAAATATCATTATTGTTATTTTTAAGAATATTCATTTAATTTGGCCTAAAAACATCCAAAAAATGATTTAATTTAAATATAACACTAATAAAAATAAATAATTCATTAATATAAACTATAAAAGTTTTTTGGAACTATAAATCATCACAAAAATATTTTTTTAATGTCTTTAAATTTTTTTACTTTGATTTTTCCACTGATTACACATACACTATGTCAGTATTATATAAGAATTTAATGGAATTATTACATCACAAAAATTAAAAAATAAATTACCATAGTAATAATAAATTAATTAAGTTAAAGATAAACTTATATCTTTATTCAATATATAAATTTACTTACATATATTTCATGAAAACTTATTTAATATATTATTTTGAATTTCTTAGACTTACGAAATAATTTCACTAGAATTTTAATAAATAACTTGTTATAGAAATATGAAATTTATAACAATAAATAAAAATAATAATTAATACTTTATATATATTTACCATGTTAATAAGTGACTTCTTCCCTTTAAAATATTGTCTTGAGGACTCCAAATTTTATTTTTCTTATGTTGTGCAAGTACGATGTCGAGACTGAAAATGATTTTCATATTTATCATGAAATAAATACTAATTGGTATGTTTTTAATTATATTTGTATTATTTTTTATAATATTATATTTCATGATACATTACATAAGTTTAATATTTTTTGTCATATTTATTTCATGGTGATATCATAAAATATATTGTATTTCATAAAAATTTTATTTCATTACAATTCACTAAAAATTTAAATTCTTCTGAAAAATACCAAAAAATAATCCATGGATAAATTCAACATGATGAATCCAAAAAAATAAATTTAATAAAATTCAATACCAATATGTTTCAGAAATTAATTTAAATATAAATGTGTAAAATGAAATGAAAAAGAAATGGTTTTTAGAAAATTTCATTTTTTAGGAAAAAAAATATTATTATAAAAAATTTAAGTATAAAGCTGATTTATATGTAATTAATGGGATTATTTGTAAATAATTTATATTTTTCCTAATTTAAGATTAAATTAAAAGCATAATGGGTATTTTCAATCAAATTAAATGATAGTTTTAAAAAATCATTACTTTTCCCAATTCACTAAAAAATTAATCATTTTAGACAAATCCAAAAAACTCAACCTAAGATAATATTGACATGATGATACCAAAAATTACATAACATTAAAATAATGATATTTTAATAAATTTTCATTGTTCATTTAATCTTGGTGTTTCTTATAAATTAATCTATTAAATAAAATAGATTTATTTAAAAATAAATGTATAATAAAATATCATGGTGTTACATTTCCTTGGGGATCCTTGGTATGCAGGTTTTATCGAATTAGTGTGTGGGAATGATATGGGTATCATATCTTGAAAAAATTTAATATATGTAATAAATAGGATTGAGGTAAAAAGACCATTTTCATATAGGTCATTATATGAGGGGTTTTCTTGATTTTATCACATATACATGCTTGTGTACCCTATGATACCCAATTTTGATATTGATCACTTGTGCTTTCATGTGTATCCCATGAGACCCATTTTTTATATTGATCACATGTTTCTTCATTCATATCATGTGAGACCATTCTTGGTAATGATCATAATTTTCTGTGTATTTTTATGGATTTTGGGACTTATGGGTTGGTATTATATATTTGTGCCTATATGTATTATTCCTTATTTTGTGTGGATGTATGGACTATGTAGGTTTTTCTCCTAAAAAGATGTTTTAGGTGGGCCATTGAGTTTTTTATCCCTTAGATGGAGAGCATGTTCCTTACAAGACAATGATGATGACAGACCTAGGAATGTGAAAGTATTAATATAATATTGTGTATCGACATTAGGAATTGATGGGTTATGATGGACTTGTGTCATAACCAAACAAAGGTGGGGTATGAGGTCCTTGTACCCTAACCAATGACAGAGACATGACATTTTTTCCTTATGGTATGGATTGAGGATTTTTGTTCATGTGACTACTCAGAGATATAGGGTGTCCTTGTGGTTGGACCAAGATCATGACATCTGTTATGAATTTCAATCTTACTTGTACTAACATAGGGATGGTATGGGTCTATAGTGGTTTGTTTAGAACACTATTTCTTGAAATATGATTGATTTTTTACTTTCTTTAACATTTACTTATTATCATGGAATGTTCCTCTTTTGTATGTGCACTTATGTTAAGGAAACCTTGGTTTTGTCCTATGACGTTTATAGTAAAACATTTCATGGGTATCTTGCATGATATGGGATTTAGGAAAGGGAAAGGTCTAAAAAGGTGGTCTTTGAGGAGATAGATCTTGGTGTTTGTAGGAATTACTAAGATGGACTCTACATAAATGTCATAATGTCTTTATTTATTTTCTATTTCTTCTATATATTAAAATATTTTGACCTTATACACAAGGGGTACTTGATTTATTAAATTATATTATTCCATGATGAATGACATTCCATATGAAACAAAATATATAATAATTTATTTCTATTATGATTTTTTTAGTACTATTAATTTCTTTTTGTGATTCTGATGTGTGAATTTTAACACTTAGGATATAGTTTCTCCACTACAATGTTCAGACCATCACTAATAGTCACAAACTTAAGTGTATGGAGAGGTATACATGAGGTCATGTAGTTAATCATCTTAGGTTGGGTGATTTGGGTGGGGTTGTTAAAAAATGGTATTATATGAGGTTTTATTTTCAATATTATTGGTTGTATATAGTTCCAATTAGGAAGGATATATGTTGTGTGGAACTTGGGTAGAGGATTCACATATGATCCTAGAAATATCTAATCTTGCTGACCACCGAGTTACTTGTAATGGGGTTATAGTGACATTTATGGATATACCCTTTCATGCTAATCCTGATTATGTTTTTTTGTTACAATTTATGGGATTTGAGTGCCTTCATACATCATTATGAGGTACGTAGGATCGCATGTTATATATATACATTTTTTCTATGCATGGTATTTTATTTAATGAAATGTCTTATTCTGCACTTTTTGGATATATATTGTTGAATTTTAGATTACATGAATGTGGGAATGTTTGTCATACTGTGGGATATATATGACTGTGATTAACATGTAGTTATAGAGATACGATCTTGATCCATGGGTAGTACTAATAAGGATTATTCCCTATTATTATGGGTAGCATCCTCTAGTATTTCTCTATTACAAATCCCTTATGTGTATATATAAACTAATTTAGTTAATTTATTAAGTATATTATTATATATAATCTAAGAATTTGATTGAGATTATAAATAATTATTCCTAGATGTTGTTTGAGGGGACCATTAGTGGCAACAGATCAGAATACTCAACCTTTGGGGGATGCTCTTATTCCACCACCTGATGCATAAGTGGATGTTGTTGATCATGACCCTACACCTGCTCCAATTTTTATAGTAGTGGAACTGATTTATCCCAGAATCTCTTAGATAGTGCATGCTCATGGTGGAGAAGTTTTATAAACAATGGATGATTACACTCATGACTTCTAGCTCTAGAAACCCCTATCATTTCATAGAAATTGAGGTTCTCATGATACTAAGGATTGGATTGACATCATTTAGGGGGTCTTTAATATGTTTAATACTTAAGAGGACTAACTTGTTAAGCTATCTACTTTCATGGAACAATAACCTATAAGTAGGTGTTGGGGTTTCATGAACCAGGTGGGTTAACATTATGATCTTACATGGGTGAACCTCAAGGTTCTATTCTTAAAGTATTTCTTCCTGAATATGTTTAAACTAGATCACTCTCTAAAGATTATAGATCTTAAACATAGATTGATGTTAGTGTCCACTTTATCTTCTTATTTCATGGAGTTTCTTCTATTTATTTCTATTGTAGAAGGGAAAGAGGCACAAAATTCATGGATTTTTGTGATTAGACTTCATCCAAAGCTAAGGCATAATTAGTGTTCCAAGGTGGGAAATCATCTATAGGTATGTTTGAGGGCATCATGGATAAGATCATGTAGGTATTTGGGGAAATAATGGAAAATGACATAGGGATATGGCTGGTTTCCTCATTAGTAGATTCAAACACCAAATAATTGATAGAACCAAGTAAGTTATACACCTTATGGGTAGGGTCATGGAGAAGGGTAATGCTGAATTTATATAGTGGACCTGGTAATAGATATCAGTGGAGAGGGACCATAAAATTTTGAAGGTACAATCATTTTAACATATACACAATCATTTACATTTTATGATACATGAACTTATCATTAATTTAAAACTTCTCAAGTTGTTATTGTACTTGATTTTCTGCTCATACTATCTTTTTATTTTTTATATCTTAACACACACATGGAGATGTAAGTTAATAATCTCCAAATATACTTAAAATGTCCCATATAGGTTTTTAGTTATTGAAATTTATTTGATTTATTGATTCCTAATATTTCTATCTTTGATGTGTCATTGGAATGGACTAGTTGACATGTTATCAAGCCCACATTGATTGTTATATCATATGAGTAATCATTAGTATTTCTAATGGAGAGGAGTTTTTTTACCAATTAATGAGATGTTAGATCAAGAAAACTAACATTTCTTAATCCTATTTAGAGCTATTATAGTGAAATTATTTGGAAATTTTCTTGTATAAAATAAAATAGTAGATCCCTCCTATTTTACTCCTATTATGGAGCTATATTAGGATATATTCCCTTGATGAATTCTTAGGTATTCCTCATAATCATGGAATAGAGTTCAATATGGAAATATTTTAAAAAATGAAACCTATATCTATTCCACCATAATATATGGCACTGATTATGTTGAAGGAACTAAATGTAAACCTTAAGGATTTGGAAGCAAAGTGTATTATCACACTGAGGACTTGTCCCTGGGGTGCTCCAGTGTTTCTTGAAAAGAAGGTAGATGGTAGCCTTCTATTTTATGTGGAATACTGGATGCTAAACTAGGTGAAAATTAAAATAGATATCCATTACCCAGAATTGATGCCTTATCTAATCATTTGTGGAGATTTTGGTGGTTCTCCATAATTTATATATGATTAGGTTACCCCCTATTTTAGGTCAGAGAGGAGGATATTCCTAAGATAGCATTTAGTAGTATATATATACTATATGATAATATTTTCATGCCTTTCATTTTAAAAAATTCACCAATGGTGTTCATGGATCTCATGAACAAGATCTCCCATAAATATATGAATTCATAATTATGGTTTTCTTTGATGGTATAATATTATACTTATAGACCTCAGTGATGCATACCAGATATATGGATATAGAATCAAGTACACTTTTATTACATCAGATCTATTCCAAAATCTTTAAGTGCAATATATAGATTCAATATTTGTGTTTTCTTGGGCATATAATCAATGAGGTGAGAATTTTTATGGACCCAGAGAATGTATAAATATCTAAATGTTGGTCACACCTAATAAATGTATGAAAGATCAAGATATTACTTAGTTTAGCATGGTATTATAGATTATTCATTTAGGAACACTCCTACATAGAAGTACATATAAGTAGGATTAAAAATAAGGGCTTAATTATGAGTTGATAAATCATCATTAAGTGGACTTCTTATAGATAATGATGAGATAGATGAAAAATATGATTCTGAAATTGGAAAATAATGGGATTGAATATGTAGTTCACTATGATTCCTTAGGAGTATATTTGGGATATACTCTAATACAAAGGGATCACGTAGTAGCTTGTGGGTCTCATCAGCTATGAACACATGAGAGGAATTGCCCTAACACTTGACATGGTGTTGGTAGTTTTGGTCCATGTTTTTAAGTGTTTATGCTATTATTTATTCAGTTAGATATTTTCATATAAAAAACTAAAATATATTTCAATACATCTTCTTTTAGATAGACATGAATCTATGGAAGACACATTAGGTGGAGTGTCTATATAATTTTTATTTTTAAATGGTTTTTACTCTGAGAAATGTAATTTCATCATAGATTCTATGAGTGTGAGAACCTAAGATTTTGGAGAGTGACCTTCAAAACAGGAATGGTTGTTATTTTGATTTTTATCTAAATGATTGGTGGTTGATTTTAATTAATGAGGGGTGATGGAATGGTATCCCTTTCTTATCACATCTATGACAATGGACTGGGTGATGACAAGCATGGAGTTAGATATCAAAATCTTTGTGATGTGAGAATGATTGGTTGGACATGACCCAGTTCTGGGATGGTCAATGGATAGTGATGATATGATCTATATTCATGGGAGGGTAGTGGTTCCTACTACTATGATAGAGGATTTTATGAGGTGCTACCATTCCTCATAGAGAATAGTGCACCGATTTTTGATAAAGATATATCAGGATATTAGGTAGTGCTTTGGTTAAATAGACTGAAGAGAGGCATTGAAAGTTTTTTATCCCATTAACAAACTTATTATAGGATCATGGTTGATAATCAGTGACCAAGAGGATTACATCATACACTTTTAGTGTCTATGTGGATTTGGGACATGGTGATAATGGAATTTTTTACAAGGTATCCCAGGACCCTGAAAATTTGAGATTCTATATGGGTGATAATTGATCATATAATATAGGTGGAACATTTATCACCTATCCAAAACAATCACCATATCACTGATTTTATAAATAATTATGTCTATGAAATTTTCTAACTGAATGAAGTTCCTTCCATTATCATATCAGATTGAGAATATTGTTATAAGATGTGGTTCTAGAAATTATTATAAAACACTAATAAGACTCTATTAAAATTAGTATGGAGTATCATCCATATAATAATGGATTGTTATGGTTAATTATCTATATCATCGAATATATGATTCTCACATGAATTATATATTACATTGTAGTATGGGAAGATTATTGGAATTAGTGGAGTTCACATAAATTAAAATTTTCTATTATTTAATTCATATGGAACCTTTGGATGGTTCTTATGGTTAGTTGTGTTGATGAACATTATACTGGAACCATGTGGGTGAGGTTGATTTCATTAGTCTAAGTATGCTATACGATACCTCTGAGAAGGTGAAACTGATCAGAAAGTTTTTGGTTACAGATCTATGTATAAAAAAATCATATTTTAATGGATTAAACTTCTAGTGTAGTTTTCTATAGATGACTATGTATTATTGAATGTGTAACATCAGTTGGGGAATCATCACTTATAGAGGAAATGGAAGTTGGAACATCAGTTTGTGATTCCATTCAAGATCATAAAATGTATTGAATCAATGTATTTTCAATTGAATCTATATCTAAAATATATTTTTATGCATAAATTATTCCATATATCTTAACTTTTGAGGAATGTTCTCAATCCTACATGTGAGGTTGACAGTTAGGATGTTGAGTTGGAACTATATGCATTGATTGTGGAGAATCCATTTCAGATTGTGTACAAGGGAAATAAATTGTTGAGATTAAATAAGGTTCCACTATTTGGAGTTCCATGGTAGAACAAGTATATATAAGTTGATACATGGGTGTGATATTCGTATGTTCAGGCATAATGGCCTGATATGTTCGAGTATTCCCACTATAAACAATTCTCAAGGATGAGAAGTGATTAGATGGAAATATTTGTAACATCCACAATTTCAATGGTACATAATTATACACTTTGATGATTTAACATGGATTCATGATGCGTTATATGGTTCTTGGTGGAATTTTGTGGAAATTGGGTGTTTTTAGGTGCACTATAGTTAGGACCATGCAATGGTGTAAGCTGTATTATGCTTAAAAATAGGTTATGTAAAATAGGGAGACCAACATTCCCAATAGATTGACATGGTCACTGGAATGAGGTTCTTGGAGTCTTCATAGGGATATAACTCGAATTCTATCATCACATCAAGTTTTAAACAATTATAGGCTCAAAAATACCATGTTTTTTATCATGATCTATTTTGGGTCATTGTGGTAGATCCCATGGTGTAAGTAGGATCTAAGACCCCATGGTTATGGTGGGTATCATTGTACTATAGGAATCATTGTTCAAATTTTCTAAAATGGAAAAATTAGAAAACTAGCATCATGGGATTCATATATTTCAAAAAGTAACCCATGTTTGATTAATTAGGGGTGTTATTAAAATGGTCTTAACTCAATCTCTCCCCTTTTAACCCTTATTTTTCTTCTCCTCATGAGGTTCGTTGACCCGGATGAATGTAGTGTGATCTATTGAGACATTCTTATTCTCCCTTTAGTTCTCATGTATAGATTGATATGTTATCTTCCACAATATCGACATCACGTATAGAGGATTTAAAACCTTACCTTTGATTGGATTTAGATCACTCATTAATGGTAGTATTAATTGAGAATCCTTGGCATGAATATTTAATCTGGTTATTGAATGAATGATATTTGTGTATTATATCCTGAAAAACAATGGATTTTGGCATCAACATAATTGAGGTAAGTAATTATTTATATTATAAGGATCTTGTATAAGTTATTGGATCTATTTAATTTCATTATTATGAGTGTGTATCCTATGAGACCCATATTTGATATTGGTAACATATTTTTGTGTGTATATCTAGTGGAAACCATGTTCAATAATGATTACATGTGTGTTCATGTGTATCATGTGAGACAATGCTTGATAATGATTACATGTGTGTGTTTGGATGATGAGACTCATGATTGAAATGTTATGATTATGCCTATATCTGCCATGATAAGTTGTATGTAAATGTATGGGATATGGATGTTTGGATCTATGCAACAAGTGACAGGTGTACCATCATGACTTGGATATCCCTAAGAGGGGGGGGGGGTATATACAATATTCGATTATAATGACGATGGACCTAGGAATGGGGAATGGGTATGATGGGGTGGTGGACTGACCCATGGAAATGAAGGGGTATGGTGGCCTTATTTGATGAGACATGAAAAATATGGGGTAAGATGGCATTATTTCCTGACCCATGATAGGGATGGATATGATGGCCTTGTGCTCCGACTATGGTTTTTTGCCCATATGGATGTTCATAGATATAGGGTGGCATTGTAGCTAACCCATGATCATGAAATCCATTGTGAATTTCCTTCTGGTATAGAACCAAAGTAGGTAAGACCAATGTTCATGGAATATCAGTTAGTGAACTATCACTCAAAACATGATTGATTGTTTGCAAGTTTCAAATTTACTTATTATCATGGCCTACATCTCTTGTGTATGTGAAATTATGTAAAGAGAACAATGGTGGTGTCCTACTAGGTTAATACTCACACCCTACATGAGTATCTCACTACACATATAGACACCTGATCATGTATCTGTTAAAGGGAAGGGACCTATTAGTAGGTATCTGATGATATAGAGATTCATAGTTCATATGTGGTACCTAGATAGACTTCATATAGATTTCGTAGTGACTTTATTTATTTATAGTTTCTTATGCTTATTATATTAGGTTGATCTTCCACTTTTGGGGGCCCTTTTTTTATTACATTTCATACATTTTTTCTACATGAAATCCCATTTAATATAACATTTTTAATTATTTAGTTTCATTGTCCCATTTTGGGTTATTATTTTTTTCATCTTGTGATTTTAATGTTTGAATTTTGCTACAAAGGGTATAGAATCTCCACTGCACCATTCATAATTCGTTGGTAATATAAAACCTCATGTGTATGGGTAGGCATGCATGAGGTCATATAGCTCACCATTTTAGACTGGGTGTTTTATTTTAGTGAATTACAACTGAACTTCTCAATAAAATATTTGATGAATGGATAGTAGAATAATATAATGGTGACATGTGCAAGAGACTTGTGGTAGCTTCTCTCTAAAAAAATGAATGGGTAGTCGAAATAAGTATCTGATGAAGGAATGTATGAGTATGATTGATGGATCAAATGAAATTATAACTATATTATGCACACTTTCATCAATATAAGATTTAATCAATTTACCATTTCCCTAATCACCTCAAAAAAATTCACCAGGGGGTCCTATATAATAAAACCACTCAAAATTATGAGAAATATGAATTAGTAAAATATAGACCTGGGAGAGGATCCCTTAAAATATACCCAGTCTATCTAGACTCTTATAGACTTCATACAGCTAACATTTGGAGCATGATAATAGTCCCAAAATATAAAACTCTCCACATATATTAAACTAAAATTCACTTATATTAGTTTTGTAGGATCTAAGGGCATATAATCTAGAAATTGCATCCATATAACTCAAATACATCCAATTATTCTCATTGAAAGGGTTAATGATGAATAGGGAAACCCCAAGGCATGGCCAAGAGTCAATAATCTATACCAAAAAGTGGTATACATGCTACTAAAAATGAACGATATAGATAAAGAGAACTCAATATAGGAAATGACCTAATTTTGGGCCCTCTGATGCTTTCTCCACCACATTATTTTTAGTGGTTTATTTTATAATATAAATATATCCAATTGAATATCGAGGCCCCAAGATGATATTATTTATTAATCTTCCTACCTCAAAGGCACTGCTACATAATACAATAGTGGTACTAAAACCATAGACATTTGTTCCCTCTACACCCTAGAATTCATAATAATCCATGAGTTATAAATCTAGGCACTTTTTCTATAATTTTAACATCCAATGATTTTTTTGTATTAACTTTTAAATAATCTAGACCTATTTTATGGATTTCTTTACACAAAACCCCGAGTCTAAATGAAACTTCATATAGTATATCTTTATAAACTAGTTGTTAGATTGATGGGTGTGAATATGACATACCACATTATGAAAAATATATATAAAGGATTTATTTAATACAAATGTACTGATTATTTCATAATAAATAACACTCCATTTTCACTAAAATCATTTTATGCTTTACAAAAATGGTTTTTTCAGAGATGGATTTTTTTCATTTTATGCATGGATATTATAATTAAATTATAAACCGTTTATAAAATAATTTTTTAATAAAATACATCATTTTTTAGATGATCATATCATAATTTCCCTAAGGATAATTTTTTGGATTTTTTTGAAGGGTTGTTTTTCATTAAATAGTAAATAAATATGAATTTTAAAAAAACCAATACTTCCATTCATGTTTTTTCAAAGTAAAATATTGTTTATAATTGATTTTAAATTTTAAATATGTATTTTTTTATCAATCATAATCAAATTAATTTCATTATAATCAATATTATGCCTAATTTTTTATAATACATTTGTATAAATAAAAATACATTTTATTAGAAAACTATTTTTTGATGTGATTTGTGAGATTATTATAAATGTTGATTCAAGAAAATATATAAAATTAATTATAAAGAAATTATTGAATATTTTTAATAATCATAATTTCAATTATATAGTAATTAGAAATTAATTTTTGGTCATTATTAACAGTAACTAAGGTGAAAATCCATTACAACGGCTAAGGCTAAAACTGGTATAATGAGGGCTAAAATAAGAGATAAGGTTGAGATTTCCAATTAAACGTTTCTAAATGCTATTTTATGACCATTTAAAGACCCTATAATATTCTAATTTATAATTTGGGTCCATTTGGAAGCATTTTTCTTGAGTATGGAAATACTATATTTTAATATTTTGAAAAAATCCAAATGTGTCCTCTCCCTCAATAATAAAAGGACACACCTCCTCTATCTTCTTTACATCACCATGATCCACCTAACTCAACACAAATCTACAAAATTATCTTCTCACATTCCAAATATATGATGTAGTGGTTATGGAATTCTTAAAATATCCTTCCATGTGTCGATAAGAATCAATCTAAAGGAGGTCTATTGATGAAGGGGTAATCACCCTACATGACCTATTTTAATTTATTTCTTATTTTAAATCATAAAAATATATTATATTTATCATAAAATAATAAATTCAGTATTCTGAATACAATTAAATTTTAATATGATTATGAAACCACAATTATCCACCCCATTTTCTATCAAATGGTAAATAAAAGTATTGCTCATGCGAATATGTGGACTACCGCCTCCACATAGTGATATAATTCATTTTAAATTACCATAATTCATGGTTATTTATTAGTATGAATTTAATGTTTAATTATTTGGTATGATAAAATATTATTTATCATTTATTCATTATTTTCTTTAGGAGATGAAAATAGTGTTCATGAGTACATACCGACTACTACCTCTAAGAATGTTGTAATTCCTTTTTCTATCTCTAACTCTTATGGATGACTGTAAATATATATAATTTTTAAATCAATATTAAAATTATTTATATTATGGAATCATGATCAATGCATAAGTAAAATATCTTCCAAACTGAAACATTTTTAAAAAACACAATAATTAACACATGGAAATAATGATTTTAATAAGGAACTATTAATAAATGGGTGCTAAAATGTATTAAGTGGATTATATTTGATATTATATATTTTTAAATTATTATTTAATATAATTATAATATATTTAAATTTATTATATAGGTTTTACTAGTGCATATGAAGAATTTATAACTTGATTTAAGAGTATTAAAATATTATTTTTATAGGTATTGTTAATTATCTAATTTCATATGAATAAATTATTTGATATCTCTCTCAAAAATATCATGGATTTTATTAAAATATTTTTATTTTTTTATATTTCATGTTTTTGTTTCATTTTACTCTATTTTCACACTAAAAGGGACTAAAACAAGGTTTTAAAGAAAAACTGACTTTATTTCCCACTTTGGTCAGGAGTATTTTTCTTCCATATCTATAATTTATTTAGAATTTTGTGATGAATTATTTTAAAATCCTTCTTCAATTGATTAAATTCATTTTAATTTTTTTAAATTTCTATAAAAATTTATTGGAAACAATTTTCCTTTTTTAAAATGAGATACTTTTATATTTTTACCAAAAAATTGTACAAAATATTTGATTGTAACATACCCGACATGAAGAAAATTTCACAACATCATGAATTCTCAATGGTTTGAATATTACATTACAATTTTCCAGGGTTAATTTCAATGAAAAAAATTTATGTAAGATTTTCAAAGTTTTTAAATTTTAAATAAGTTATTTCAAAATGAAAAATATATTTTTCATCAGAAATATTCCAAGGATATTTTGAAGGAATTTTTAATCTATGATTACATATTTTGATGTTAGTTATGATTTAATGTGGATATGATCCAATGATACCGTATCTATTCATTCTCTATATGGTATATGATGATGATTATTATTATTTTTAAATTATTTTATTTACTACAGGTTATACTATGATGACATGGTGAATGTTTTATGATCTTATAGTATAAATTTGAATGAACTTATGATTATATGATGATAGGGCCTAGAATTGTATATAACTTTAAACCATTGGGTAAATTTTAATGTTTTTTGAGTTTAATGGGTACATGGGAGGTTTTACAAATCATGAAAGAGGGTTCATGAGAGGATATAATATTCTAGAAAGAGGGTACATGGGAGGTTGTCCCAAGGATGAAATAGGTTTTATTGGAGGTTATCTAATGCACAAAATATGGTATGTGGGAGATTAACCCTATCCTGAAGAAGGTACATGGGCGACGATACTAAGAATAACATGTGATGAATTAATTTTTTGGAAACCTTGACATAAAATTTCAATGATTATGATTATACCACACTTTTTCCCACTCTTTTATGACATAATATTATGAAAATTTTATGCTCGAATGGATCATGTCCTTTTATTTCATTTTTAATAATATAATATAATGTTTCATACTTTATTTCATAACTCATTATTATGATCTATTAATAGTCGTGTATTATTTTAAATTATTATGATCATGTCCACTTATCCATATACTCATGTTATGGTATAATGAACACTGATGTCTCTCTTATTTACCCATATAGAGCATCTAATCTCACCCTTTTTATGTTTTCTTTTCCCTATGATATAAAGAAATGTTTTGTGTATGACATGTTTAAGAAGGGTTATAGTTGTGAAGAATATAATGATAGATGATTATATCATTTTGTATTGGTGTTTTACATATCCATGTTTTCAAAGTGACTAAACCTTTACAGTTTAAGTGTGTATCTTAATGTTATATAATAAATATGCATCTAATATGAAGTAATATTTTATTTTAAAAGTATGGGTCTCTATAGTAGGTATCAGATCACAATTTATATTTTTTAAAAAATAGGTTCATAATAATTTAGCGAGAACCCTTAGGATAAGCCTATGTATTGGATAAAATAATATGTTATGTTAAAAAAAGAAGAGTGGTTTTCCAAGAAATTACATCCCTTTCATTATACTATCATGTGGATGAGATTTTGGAACTGATAAAACTATGAGTAACAAATATAAATAGTATAGATCGATGTTAACTCAATCATAACTTTTTCATGTTGAGCGGCCTAATAATACACACCTGGATACATAATCACAAGGGGGTATTCTTAGGATAATTCACATTTTTATTATAAATTATTATAAAGGATTTGAATTGATATTTTTTATGTATACACTAGGTTAAAACTAAGGTTCCATTAATTAAAAATAATGTGCCAATATTTATATGTCTAATTAATAATTTTTCATGATTATAGGTTTTTTCATAATAATTATTATTTATCACACTATGTTTTTTTATTCAATGGATAAAACTTTATGGATCCATTGTAATGCATACTGTGATATAAAATATAGTGATTATCCTTATAAGAAATCAAATGAAATGAGATATGGAGTGTAGAACCTTGTGATTATTCCCAATCAACTATCATTTTATATAATTAATAGCCTCAACTTGGGGGATATTTCAAAAAAACTTAATAATAGAAATATGGTGCTTCATAGGAGATAAATTGATATAGACCATGAAGGAATAACAATTCATCTTCAAATAATTCTATTATATGGGAAGATGATCCCAAGTAAATATCTCAAAGGAATGGGAATATATTTATGTTAGGAAAATATGGACAAAGATAAAGTGACTTCTGAGGAAAAATGAAGAGTTTGATGAAGATAAAATGAACTACATCCTAAATTATTGATTATAGTTCAGTGTCTTATGTGTGGGGCATATGGCCATTCTATAAGTAGATTCCCTAATTAATGGGATAACTCGTATAAAAATTAAGGGACTATGTTATGTCTTTCATTAAATTTAATCATTGTGATAAATTAACTCTTATCATCCACTCTGTAGTTGAATATTTCAAGTTTATATTTGTAATAATATACCCTATAAAAATATTAGAGTTCAATATTTAGTATAATTAGATGTTAATTTACAATTTGATTAGATTTTTCATTATAGATTATATATAAATTTCTATAATAAAAGAAGTATAGTTTTATATTTTGAACCAACCTATGACTATATATTGGTTTAATGAAAATATAAACATCCAATTAAAATTAAATCCATTATACAGGTCTTTATTCTTATTGAAATTCAGTATTTATCTCAGATCATTTGGGAAAAACTCAACATTTAAGATAAACATAATATAAAGGATTTTGTTGGTGTATTTCAAAAATATTTTCCTAGTCTTCATTTGAATCATGATGTTGATTTTTCAATAGAACTCATACCTGATTATACACACATTTCTAATATTCAATTAGAATATCCATCATTGAGTTATAGGAATTAAAGAAGCAACTCCAAGAGAATCTTGATACATGATTTATTCAGACAAGTGTGTCACCCTTGGGTACACCTATTAATTTTGATAAGATGAAATATGTATAAATAAAAATATTTATTCATTATTGATAATTGAACATGATCACAATCAAGAATAAATATAGTATACCCCATATGGATGATTTGTTCAATCATTTATATGGATCTCAATTGTTTTACAATATTGATCTTCAATTAAGATACTATCAATTTAGGTTAAAAATTGATAAATACACAATATATATTTCAATAAGAGTAATATACACTATAAATTTATAGTTATTCCATTTATTCTTACTAAATCTACCACTATTTTAATGGATTTCATGAATAGATACTTTATAGACTACTTTGAATAGTTTTTGGTTGTTGTTATATATGATATTTTTATATATTCCACATGAAAGTAAGAGAATGAGGATAATATGAAAAATATAATGAAGAACATATGGAAGGAAAATATATATGAAAAATTTACCTTGTGTGACTTTTTTCAAGAGAATGTTTCATTTTTATATCATATAATCTCAAGAAAGGGTTTATAGGATGATTATCAAAGATGACTTATATTTATCATTAGATAAAGGATTGTGATCTATAGTGATGCATCAATGAAGTGAATAGAATGAATCCTCATTCTAAATGACATAGTTATAGATTTTTTCTCATGCTAATTAAAGGTTAATTAGAAAACCTACCTGCCTCAGGACCAAGAGTATATAGAAGTAATCTTTGCATTAATAATATGGAGGGATTATCTTTATAGGTAAATGTGTGACATATATATTCATCATAAAATATTAATGTATATATTCATTCAGAAATATTTGAATATGTGCTAGATAATATGGTTGGTGTTGATTAAATACTATGACATGTCAATATGTTACCACCCAGTCATTGAAAAAAAGTTTTATAATACATTGATATGGAAAGATCATTCTAGTTTATATATGATAAGGATCACAACAGAACCAATATTTATGGATTTTTAAAGGATGGACCCTGAAATCCAGAAGGACGGGGATAAATTTTATCAATATAAAAGTATTGTTAATCCATCCATCCATGTGATGATTAAAGTAAAATAGATGGAAGATATAGAGCTACAAAAGATGGTGAGAAATATGTTGGAGTTAAACCATGATTATGATTGAATTATAAGGATAAAAAACTGCATATATGTCCTGTAAAAACCATATTTGAATAAGGATCTATTGGATAAAGAACATATATCAATATTCTTTATTTATCCTAGAATAAATAAGACGTATAGATATATTAAAGAGTATCTCTTATGGAATAATATGAAGGGATATATCGTTGTGTTTGAATTTCAGTGTTTAGTATTTAATCAAGTTAAGTATGAGAGATATATTTCTAATGTTTTTTACATCCATTAACCATGTCATAATGGAAATGAGATAACATTAGCTTGGATTTTTTCATCGGACTCCCAAAAAAATCAGAATGATAAAAAGAAATTTTGGTTGTAGTTGATCTCCATATGAAGTCAGAACACTTAATTACTAATATAGAGGATTTATCTATTGATAAACATACCATTATATATATTAAAGAATTGGAATGGTTATATAGAGTACCACATTATGTTATATCTAATTCATATATTAGGTTTACCATAATATTCTGGTGAATTATTAAACAAAATTAGCATACCAAGTTTTGTTTGAGTACTGATTATCATTCTCAAAAATATTTTCACTCTTATAGTATCATTCAATAACTAGAGGATATTTTGATATTTTGGTCTCTGGATTTCAAATTTTTTTGGTTAAACACTTTCCTTTTATCAAGTTATCTTAAAATAATAACATTCACTAGAGAATTTGTATGTATCCTTTCAAAGCCCTATACGGAAATAAGTTTATAAGTAAAAACTTTGGGATGAATTTGGAAAATGAAATCTACTAGGATGATTTCTAGTTGAAGAAATAGAAAATAAATTTAGAGTCATTCATTATCACATCAAGAAATCTTAGAGTGGACAAAAAATTTATCCCGATAATCATCAGTTAAATATAGATTTAGATGTCTATGAAAAGTTATTCCCATGAATTTCTCCATGGAATAAGATTATAATATTCAAAAATAATTGAATTATGATCCTTACGCATATTATCCCCATATTTATTCTTGATCAAGTAGGAATGGTATCTTATTACTTCAAGCTTCCACCGAACCTCTCTCAAGTTCACGATTTTTTCCATGTATCTCTCCTGAGAAATTAAATACATGATCATTCACTTATATAGAACTAAAATTTTATACTAGTGGAGAATGATAATTATTATAATGTACAACTTGTAGAAAACTTGTATCTTAGAGATAATTTTTTTTTGGGATAAGAGTACTCACCTGGTTAATATTTTCAAGATGAATTAAAAATTTGAAGAAGCTACATGGGAACTCAAGGATGTGATGAAAATGAGATATCATCATTTTTTTGTATCAGAGTGTCATAATTTTGATGGAAAAGTACATTTTTAGAGGGTTAAAATGTAACAACCCAAGATTTTATATTTATTCCATTTGAAATAAACTTGAATTATTAGATCACTTTCTTTACAAAGAACCCTAAGTCTAAACGAACCATAATATAGTTAAACTTTATAACCATTTTGTTTCATTAAAATGTATTAATTTGATTAACCACATTATGAAAAATATCTATAAATGTTTTATTTTAACAAAATCTATTTATTAATTCAAAATAAATATGTACTCAATTTTTAGTATAGTCATTTTGTGCTTTAATAATATGTTTTCCTAAAAAATGGGTTTTATTGAATTTTGTGAACTAATATTATAATTAAATTATAAAAAATTAACAAATTAAATTTTATAAAAAATAATTTTTTAAATCATCATATCAAAATTTGTTTAATGTTTATTTTTTAATTTTTTTTGGAAATATTAATTTTTTAGTAAATAGTAAAAAAATACCAATTTTGAAAAAATTATCATTTTAATAAAATATATAAGATTTACAATTTATTAAATTAATTTTAAAATATAATTAGTTCATTTTGATTAAATATAATTAATTATATTTAATTTTAATAAAAATTATTCTTAATTTTTGTATAAAAACATTTTTATACCTATAAATTCACTTTTATAGAATATTGTTTTTCAATTCTCTATGTAGGTTTATTTGAAATGCAATTTCTTCCATTTATAGATATTGAATTTGAAAAAATGGATTCCATATTTTTAATCCTAATAATTTATATTACATAACATGTTCAAATTAAATTTTTCTCATTCTGAATTGTAATTGAAGTAAAAATACATTCCTACTGTTAAGGTTAAAATATGTTTACTGAGGATATTAAACTAAGATATAATTTCTAGATTAAAAATTAAACAAGTATAAATCCAATTTTACCTTTATATTTATACCCTATATCATCCTAATATAGAATATCTATAAATTTAGAAGAATTTATGTAACATCCTAGGTAAATAAAGAATATGACATTTTCATATTTATTAAAATTTGTGAATTAAAAATTAATTTTTCTTTAAAGGGGTTTCTATGTTTGATGGAATACCCAACATGAAACAATGAGTTTCTCTGAAATCTTATGTTGCACACAAGGCTGAGTCATACTGAAAAATAATAATATAATATTATTTTAAATGGTAGTTAACGTCTAGTCATTGTATTGGCAGGAATGAGAAGAAATAACTAAAATATTATTATATATATTTGTTAAATGTCTTTACATTTATCCAATAAATTTTAGAGGCTTAAAATAAGAATGAATCCAATCTTAAGTAGGAAAAACTCTAATATTTTTAAAACAGTCGTTTTACCACCTTTTGATGGAGAACCCTTTTTAAATATAGTTTTTGTCACTTTTATATGTTCCATTTTATAGAATAAATGTCTTTTTTAGAAGTGGGATATCAAATTTTACTTTGGGTAAAATTTTGGTATTTTTATGATAAAGTTCATTTTTTGATGAATAGTGAAAAATAATGCATTTTAATTCAACACTACCTTTTAATCTAATTTATTTATATAGTTATATTTTACTATTAATTGATTTTAAATTGTAATTAGATTTTATTTTTACCATTTAATCTAATTTTGGTCATTGGAAGTAATTTCACTTCGAAATTGAACATAAACAAGTGTTAATATTTTGATAGTTATTATTTCTTAAAAACACGTTTTTTTTGTTTTGACAACTGGAATTAATTTTAAATTAATTTCTGAAACTTATATGTTTTAAATTTGAAAAAATGGATTCCATATTTTGAATCATGAGGTTCAAATTGTGTGAATAGTTAACTTTTATTTTTAGACATTATGAATAGTAACTTCAGTAAATATTTTATTTACCATGGTTAAAGGGTAAATATGGTAAATAAGGGTAAAAAAATTATATTATAATAATATTAAATTACCCTAACACATGTCATAATCCTATTTTCTGATACATTTCCAACTATGGTCATCCTTAGGTCGATTTTTGGACCCCATGGAGCCACTTTTAAGTGAAAATGACACTTTTTTAAAAATTAATTTAAAGTTAAGGGAAATGTAACATAAACATATATCTCTTAGTAAAACAATTTTTCTAATGTGTTATATAAGTGATAGTTTAAATTATAAATATTCATTAGAAAGATAAAAATATTTCCTACATTATGGTATTTTATTTTTAATTTTTAGACATCAAATAAATAAATTTATTTATAACACAATGACGATGTAATGATTACCTCATTAATGAATGTTTTAAATAAATGAGATTATAAATATTAAAATAAATTTATTTTGAAACTTTTTATGCCATAAATTAATTTTAGGGATAACAATGACTTTTATATTTGAATTAATAATGTTTTTTCGAATTGATCAAGTTGTAATGGAGTTTTAAAAAGTCATGATATGAATAGTATAAAAATTGAAATAAATGAGTTTTTAAATAAATCAATATTTTATTAAATGTTAAAATAGTCCTAAAAATGTAATATTCAGCCAAATTACATATATGATGTTACTAATGTCATTAAGAACCCATTTTTTGTTCCCTTGGCATTTTATATTAAATATATTAACTATATAGTATGAATATACAAGAGGCCATGGTAAAAGTTAAATTAATTAACTAAATGTTAAAGCTAAAAGATAAGGTTACTTTTATGCCATAAACTTGTATAAAAAACATTGGATGAGATTATTTAGAACAATAATAACCTTATCTTTTAATTAAATTAGTTTGTGACCTTTTGAAATCGAAATTCAGTTTATAATAAAATAATATTTTCAAACTTTCCTAAAGAGCCCCTCCTCTCCCTTATAAAAAGCCATCACCTCTAACCCTTACTCAGACCTCTCAATCCCCCTTGTCTCATAAAACCTCTGACAAAATAAGCTCCAAAAATCCCTCTCTTCTACCTATAAGCCTTAAATTAGGTATAATACACTTCAAGAAATCCTTTTGGTTCAAACCAAAGGGAGTTACCCAATTTAAAGGTAACATCTTCTCTCAAGTTATTTTCTTTTATTTTCCTTCTCCAACCACCTAAACTCTCTTTATTAAATTATTTTATAAAAAAAAGTATAATAAATATACTATGATGTTTTTATGAGAAAAATTAGAACTACACTTCCACACACCTCCATCTAATAGATACGAACATACTGTTTCTATAGATAGTGAACTACTGCCTCATGAAATGATGATTGTTAAAATATCTCCTACCGCCTCTCATGGTGGACATTAAGATGAAAATATATTTATATGTGATATATATTACATTTATATTATCTCCATTCTTCTTTATTTTTCATTTATATCATACCTTTATGGTTTCCATAATGGGTAAATACGATAATTTCATTTGAGGAAGTGCAGAATACCACCCCCTCAAAGTGATATGACTCATTAATTCCATACGTGGATTGTATAAAGGATAGAGTTAATGAAATTATATATTATATTATACTGTAATTATAATATACTTATGTATCATTAAGTTTTCATTCCATTAAATACGAAATATAAATGAAAGTAGCGTTCATGTGTACGTACGACTTACCGTCTCCATGAACGATGCATTTCATTTCTTATCTCCAAATGTTATGTACTATTTTAAATACATATATATATATATATACTGGATATATATGATATATATGATATCTAAATCATGAATATCATTCTGGAGATAATGGAATTTTAACCACTTGGTCAACTTGTAATTATAAGAAGTTCATTTTTGACTCAAGTACCAAATATCGACAAAATAACCGTTATTAACTTAAATGATTATGTAATGTTTATAATGGTGTAATAATTAATATAAAACAAATAATAAACTTGAAATTTTTCTTAATAAAGTATTTTATTATTCATTAGATTAAATAATGAACGAGTCAAGTCAGACACGAGGTAAGGGAACTTCTTAACCCAATTTCCATTCTTTGGGTTGATCTTATACTTCTTGATTATGTCGTTCTATAATTATGTGATAAATAAATTTTTATATCATATATTTTATTTTTACATTACTTATGTGTACCTATAGTGAATACACATAATCAATCTATTTTATTTACAAAATGATCTTTGTAAGGGGTTACGTCTCAATCTCCTTTCATTGAGGCATATCTTGATATTGTGCACCTTTATTATCCTATAAGGTGTATATACTACCCTTTGACATATTATATAATGAATATTCTTTTTATCATTATGTTATAATATTTTTTTGATGTTATTTTTTAAGTATTTTTATTCAATTGTTATGAGACTCTTTCACTAAAACATCGTTTTAAAAGTTTTGAAGATTTATTTTTCTAAATAATTCTCATAAATGTCCATGTTTTTAAAATGGTTTTAATAATTTATTTATATAGACATTAAAGTTTTAAAATGTTAATTCCTTTAAAAGTTTCAAAGTGGTATTGGACACTTTGATTCAAAAATATTGTTTTTAAATGTCTCTTTTAAGTTGGATTGATTATGTCAATATCTTAAGCTGATATATTTTGATTGTAATATTAAAATTTTATCTTTCCTTTATGATTGTTTTATGTGTTATGATTATGTTATGGTTCTTGGGAATTGTTTACACATACGGGTGGTTCTATGATAAACCTAGGGTGCGTGAGCCTGAGATAGCTCTCCAATGCATTAGGTAACGTGACGGAGGTAAACGTTAATGTTTCTCATAAGAGATTTAGGGAATATATTGTGATGGGTATTCCAAATGTAACTCCCTATGTAGCTGTGAAAGCTATAATGTAAGTATCATATGGATGCCACAAGTTACCTTTACGATTTATTATTTCTATGAGATATTCATAAATCTTATGATTTTGTGAGGTATGTTAAAGAGATTATGTTTTAAATATTGAAAAGTATGATTTCATTGATTTGTATGTATGAATGCACTAATGTTTTCTTTCCTTTTTTTATAACCCTTACTGAGATTTTTATGGTCATCCCAAGTTTTTGAAATGTTTTTTAAAGGGTATAAATAAGGGTAAGATAAAAGAATAATTCAAGAAGATTTATATCAAGAAAAGAATTTTTGTTTTATTTTAATATTTTTTTATTATTGTGAAAAATTTAGATAGAGTAGAAGTGTCTACTTTTTTATTTTTGAGATGTAATGTAATAGTTACGACCTAATTCTCCAAAACTATAAACCCGAAAACATTCTCAATGTGAATTATTAACATTAATTCAATATTATGTAATGTTTAAGGTTGAGGCCTTATAGTTGGTATCAGAGATCGGTTTAGACAACTTTAGGGATTATGAATTTTTGTTAGAAACATGCTTAGTCTCTATGTATACTTCTTAAGTTTAGTCTTTATTTTGTAACCTTTTAAGATCAAGGAAAGTATGTTACAAATATAAGGAGAATGATCTCAAATGAAATTCCTATCTATTCCTGATGACTTGCTTGTAATAATTATTCAAAGTCATGTCCAGACGATTCTGAAACATTTTCTAACATACAACTCACTTGCAAGAAATTGTTTGAGATATCAAACACCTCCGCTATACCTAAATACCATCGTGGATCATGGGTTTTATTTAATCAAATCATATTTTCTCAATATTATCATATTTCTAAGAAAGGTAAATATTATCAAGGAATTTTCAAATATTTTACCTTATCATATGATTTTGAAGCATATTGTGATTTTGAAAAAGGTGCTGAAGAAGGAGACCCTTGCACAACCTATTTATATTTTATTTTAAATTATTTTCTTTCAGCACATACTTATAGTATTTTAAAAGGATAATTGATTGAATGTTTCAACTCAAAATTAGTTTGACTGTTTTATAAAAATAAATTTTTATCAGATGTTTTGAAATTATATGTCATACATGATTATTTTCCAAAAATATTTTTCTGTGAACACCCATATGACCCAAGTTATACGAGGTGTATTTGGATAAAGGAAGTAGATTATTTTTAAGAATCTCTAAATCATTGTTTCAATGCATGGACCATCTATCGATGTGAATAAGATGATTATGAAACCAGGTGGACACCATGATCAAGGTACAATGTTCTTTCTTTGGGAATATTATAATTTTATGGAGGTAAAAAAATCAATATATATAAGTCTTTATGAATTAAGATATTGAGGTCATTATTATATGGTATGAAAATGAGAGTTATAATACAACCATTGAGGTTAAATCATGTTAGGGTTATTTTTGAGTTTTATAAAAAGGGGAAGCTCGCAAGATGGGTGGCAACCCGTCACATCCAGCAAGGCCGTATGAATAGAACCCACAACAAAAGGGTGACAAGGGCGCATCGCTTACCACTGGCCTACGTTAAGCTACTGGTTAGTATGAATTATTCTTTTAAGTTAAATGATTTTATGGATCAAGAATAATTTTATTTTGGGAACTTATGTTTTATCAAATGGATATCATTAGTATAGTAATATGATTTGGTGATTAGGTGATAAAGGTTATTTTGGAAGACATTTTCTCTTTTGGGAAAACTATATGCCTAAGGAAAATATAATAATATAGGATTTAATTTGTGTAATAATGGTTAAAATTTTATTTTGTAAGAATCTATGTTTTTGTTGTGTACTTATAGCGATTTGGGTTAGTTATGGAAATGATTAACCTATCTTTGAGAATATGTGATTAAGTTAATTACATTTCAGTATGATACTTTAAGAGTAGTTTATGTTATTTGGAGATAAATTTTAAGATTTACCATATAATACTATTTGATTAAATCCTTATAAGTTTTGGGTTTCAATCTTAGTTTGGGTTACTTTGAAGAATTTTAAGGACAATTTTGTATTGAATGGTCTTTGCTAAACTTTGGACATTTTTTTTTGAATTTTGGGGATTAAGAGTAGTATTTATTTCTATAAAGGATTATCATTTTTGGAGATTATCAGATCTTGTACTAAATTTTTTGGTTTTGGTTAATTTATATATATAAGGGAAATATATAGTTCATATTTTGTGGATTATGTGATTCTCTAGAAGTTGATTCCACTGCTTCAGGTGTGACCAAGTCATCTTGAATACTCACCGATTGGAGAAAAGATGAGTTTGTGGTAGAAATTTATTAAAGGATGAAACTCAAATTTAAAAGTAAGTATATTTCCTTATCTCCTTATTCAATCTCATAAATAAATTCTCATACTTTATGAAAGGGAAATTAAATCAAAAAATAATATTTGTTTACTTTTCCTACTAGGAAACCAATGACCGTTTAACCCATCATAAGTTTATGGTTTTCTTGTTTTTAACTTTCTCTTGATCATGTTTATCAATCTCCATCAGAACTGGACACTTAGTTTCTCCTCCATATCCATGTTTTTTTACATGTAATACAAGTATGGGTTATCTCAGGTGACCTTTGTACTTATCTTTTTTTTTTCTTTTAAAGTGATAGTTTTATTGACTCTTTTTCTGATGTGGGACTTTTATTGATGTTTCTGAGACCAATTTTAAAATTGCGAGGACACGATTCCCAAAATTGGAGAAGGGTGTAACGTCCCAGGTAAATAAAGAATATGAAATTTTCATATTAATTAATATTTGTGAATTAAAAATTAATTTTACTTTAAAGGGGATTCCATGTTAAATGGAGTACCCAACACACAACAACGGGTTTCTCTGAAATCTTATGTTTCACATAAGGCTGAGTCATATTGAAAAATAATAATATAATATTACTTTAAATGGTAGTTAATGCCTAGATGTTGTATTGGAGGGAATGAATAGAACTAACTAAAATATGATTCTAAATGTTTTTTAAATGTATTTACATTTATCTAATAAATTTTAGAGGCTTAAAATAAGATTGAATCATATTTTAAGAATGAAAAACTCTAATATTTTTTAAAAAGTCTTTCTACCACCTTTTGATGGAAAAACATTTTTAAATATAATTTTTTTCACTTTTATATGCTACATTTTACAAAATAAAATTCTTATTTAGAAGTGGGTCATCAAAATTTACTTTGGGTAAAATTTTGGTATTTTTCTGATAAAGTTCATTTTTTAATGAATAGTGAAAAATACTGCATTTTAATTCAAAACCGCCTTTTAATATAATTTATTTATATAATTAGATTGTAATTTTAATTGATTTTAAAGTGTAATTAGATTTTTTTACACTTAATCCAATTTTGTTCATTTTAAGTAATTTCACTTTGAAATTGAACATAAACAAGTGTCAATATTTTGAAAGTTATTATTTCTTAAAAACATGCTTTTTTGTTTTGACAACGAGAATTAATTTTAAATTAATTTCTAAAAATTTTCTGTTTTGAATTTGGAAAAATGGATTCCATATTTTGAATCAGGAGGTTCAAATTGTGTAAATAGGTAACTTTTATTTTTAGACATTATGAATAGTAACATCAGTAAATATTTTATTTACCATGGTTAAAGGGTAAATCTGGTAAATAAGTGTAAAAAATAATAATATTATAATAATATTAAATTACCCTAACATGTTTCTTAATCCTACTTACTGATACATTTCCAACCATGGGCATCCTTGGGTCGATTTTGGAACCCCATGGAGCCACTTGTAAGTGGAAATGACACTTTATAAAAATTAATTTTAAGTTATGAAAAATGTAACACAAACATATATATCTTAGTGATTTTTTTTATAATGGGTTATATAAGTGATATTTTACACTATAAATAGTAATTATAAATATAAAAATATTTCCTACATTATGGTATTTTATTTATAATTTTTAGACATCAAATAAATAAATGTATTTATGACACAATGATGATGTAATGATTACCTCATTAATGAATGTTTCAAATAAATTAGATTATAAATATTAAAATAAATTTATTTTGAAAATTTTTATGCCATAAAATAATTTAGGGATAATAATTACTTTTTATATCTTAATTAATGAAGGTTTTTCGAATTTATCAAGTTGTTATGGGGTTTTAAAAATTCATGATATGAATAATATAAAAATTGACATAAATGAGTTTTTAAATCAATTAATATTTTATTAAATGATAAAATAGTCCTAAAAATATAATATTCAGAAAAATTACACATATGATGTTAATAATTTCATTAATGATCCATTTTTGTGTTTTTTGTCATTTTATAGTAAATATATTAACCATATAGTATGAATATACAAGAGGACATGGTAAAATTTAAATTAGTTAAAATAGGTTAAAACTAAAAGATAAGGTAAATTTTATGACCTAAACTTGTCTAAAACACATTTAATGAGAGTATTTCGAACAATAATCCCCTTATCTTTGAATTAAATGATTTTGTGACCTTTTCAAATCGAAATTTAGTTTATAATAAAATAATATCTTCAAACTTTCCTAAAGAGCCCCTCCCCCCCCTTATAAAAAGCCATAACCTATAACCCTTAATCATACCTCTCAAGCAACCTTGTCTCATCCAAAATCTAAAAAAATAAGCTCCCCAAATATCTCTCTTCCACCTTGAATCATTAACTTCGACATAAGGCACTTTAAGAAAGCCTTTTAGTTCAAACCAAAGGCAGTTACCCAATTTAAATGTAACGTCTTCTCTCAAGTTATTTTCTTTTATTTTCCTTATCCAACCCAATAAACTCTCTTTATTCCATTATTTTATAACAACACCAGTATCATAAATATACTAGGATGTTTTTATTAGAATTATTAGAACTAAACTTCCATACACATCCATCTAATGGATACGAACATACAGTTTCTGTGGATGACAAACTACTGCCTCACGAAATGATGATTGTTCAAATATCTCCTACCACCTCTCATGGTGGCCAATAATATGGAACTATATTTATATGTGATATATATTACATTTATATTGTCTTTATTCTTCGGTATTTTTCATTTATGGCATACCTTTATGGTTTCCATATTGTGTAAATACGATAATTTCATTTGAGAAAGTGCGGAATATCGCCCCCTCAAAGTGATATGACTCGTTCATTCCATACGTGGAACATATAAAGGATGAAGTTAATTAAATAATATATGATATTATATTTTAATTATAATATACCTATGTATCATTAAGTTTTCATTCCATTAAATGCGAAATATAAATGAAAGTAGCGTTCATGCATACGTACGACTTACTATCTCCATGAACGGTGCATTTCATTTCTTATCTCCAAATGTCATGTACTATTTTAAATACATATATATATATATATAATGGATATATATTATATATATTATATCTAAATCATGAATATTATTCTGTATATAATGTAATTTTTACCACATGGAAAACTTGTAATTATAAGAAGTTCATTTTTGAATCAAGTACCAAATATCGAGAAAATAACCATTATTAACTTAAATGATTATGTAATTTTTATAATGTGGTAATAATTGGTATAAAATGAATAATAAACTTGAAAAAGGTTCTTAAAAAATTATAAATTAACTTTAGTTTATTATTCAAGATATTAAAGAACGAACGAGTCATGTTGGACATAAGGTAAAGTAACTTCTTAACTCAATTTCCATTCTTTGGGTTGATCTTCTACTTATTGATTATGTCGTGCTATAATTATGTGATAAATAAATTTTGATGTAGTATATTTTATTTTTATATTACTTATGTGTACCTAAATTTAATACTCATAATCAATCTATTTTATTTATAAAATGATCTTTGTAAGGGGCTACGTCTCAATCTCCTTTTATTGAGGCATATCTTGATATTGTGCACCTTTATTATCCTATAAGGTGTATATAACACCCTTTGAAATATTATATCATGAATCTACTTATTCTCATGATATTATAAGATTTCTTTGATGTTATTCTGTAATTATTTTTATTTAAGTGTTTCTCAAGTGTTATGAGACTCTTTCACTAAAACATTATTTTAAAGGTTTTAGAGATTTATTTTTATAAACAATTATCATTAATTAACATGTTTTTAAAATGGTTTTAAGGATGTATTTATATGGACATTAAAGTTTTAAAATTTTAATTCCTTTAAAATTTTCAATGTGGTATGGGACACTTTGATTCAAAAATATTCTTTTTAAATGTTTTAAATGTGTCTTTTTAATTGCATTGATTATGTCAATGTCTTGAACTCATATATTTTGATTGTAATATGAAAATGTTATATTTTCTTTATTATTATTTTATATTTTACGATTATGTTATAGTTTTTTGGCATTGTTTACGCATATCGGTGGTTTTGTAATAAATCTAGGGTAGTTGAGCTTGAGATATCTCTCCAATTCATTTGGTTATGTGATAAAGGTAAACATTAATGTTTCTCATAAGATATTTAGGGAATAAAATGTGATAGGTATTCCAAATGTAACTCCCTATGTAGCTATGAAAGCTACAATATAAGTATGTTATGGATGCCACAAGTTACCTTTATGATTTATGATTTCTATGTGATATTCATAAATCTTATGATTTTTTGAGGTATGTTAAATAGATTATGTTTTAAATAATGAAAAGTATGATTTAATTGATTTGTATGTATTGATGCACTAATGTTTTCTTTCCTTGTTTTATAACCCTTACTGAGATTTTTATGCTCATCCCAAGTTTTTGAAATGTTTTTCATAAGGTATAAGGAAGGGTAAGATAAAGTAATAATTAAAGAGGATTTATATCAAGAAAATAATTCTTGTTTTCTTATAAGATTTTTTTATTATTGTGAAAAAATTGGATAGAGTATAAATGTCTACTTTTTTATTTTTGAGATGTAATTTAATAGTTGTGGCCTAATTCTCTAAAAATCTAAACTTGAAAAGAACCTAAATGTGAATTATTAACATTAATTCAAGATTATATAATTTTTAATCCTGGGGAATTATAATTTATCTTGAGTATATCATTATTATATTTTAAACTTTTGCTAAATTTCAAATGTGCCCTCTCTTATAAAAGGACACCCCACCTCACTATTCTTTAAACCACATTGATTGAAATATCTCAACCAATAAATTAAAATTTCTATTATAATATACCCTATACATTATTTATAGGTTCTTTAATTCTTAATATTTCTTTCCAATGGTCCTTATAAAGGTATCCAAAGGAGTTCTATCGAAGAAGATGTAATATTCCTACTCTACCTCTTTCAATTTATTTATTTTTCTACCACCTATAAATCATTGGAATTAATCAAAAAATTGTAAATAAATTGAATTAAATATTTTTAAATTTAATGATTATTTTTAAATAAATATTATCCACTATCTTTTTCATCATATGGGAAATTAAAGTATCACATGTTTATACATGTGGATGGACACCTCCACATAGCGATATAAAACATTTCCATAACTAACATTAATTATTGGTTATTATGATGGTTTTAATGTATATATGTTATATTAATGATATAATTATGTTTATTTAATGATAAAAAAATATTTATCTTTCATTATTTAATTAATTTAGGAAATTAAAACAGTGTTCTGAGGTATGTACAAAGTACCTTCTTTATGAACAACGTAATTCATTTTTCTATCTCGACCCTATATGGATGATTAAAAATATGTATATAATGAATATATTTCATATTTAAATCATGATTAAAAATATATATATTATTTAACCATTAACAAATTATATGGATAGGAACAGCCGAACCAAATGTTTTATGAAAAATGAAATAGTTAACACCCATGAATGAAAATTTTAATAGGAAATTATTAATAAATCAGAGGTGAAATGTTATAAGTGGATAATATATGATATTATTATTAATTAAATTATTATTTTACATGTGTATAAAACTTTTAAATATATTATACAATAGGTTAGTGTGCTTTTGGATCTAGTCAAATTTGAGATATGGATTTTATGTTTAAATATCATCTTTTCTAAGATTATTTATGCTTAAATTTCCAATTAAGAAATTATATGATTTATCTCTCCAAAATATCCTTAATTTTATACCCCTATAGTTATATATGGGTATAAATTTTTTTTCTATTCATTTTACTCTCTTTAAGTACTCAAAGATTCTAAATGAATATTTTTAAGAAAAACTAACTTTATTTCACTTTTTTGTTGGGAATATTTGTTTTTCATGTCCATGTATTCATTAAAATATTATCAATATATTTTTTTTACTATTATAATATGGTTATTTTATGTTATTCATGACCATATTTTTATTTCAATAAAAACCATTCAAATTAATATTCTTTTTTGTTTTCTTGATTAAGTACATATGAATTTTTATCAAAAATGTTAAAGGAATATTTGTTTTTATGTACTTAGCATGAATAAAATTCCACACTGTTATGACCAAGCAATGATTTGAAGATTACATTAAATGTTTACATGATTATTTTAAAATAATTTTATTTATTAAAATTTTGTTAATTCTTAGATTTTAAATAATTTATTTCAAATTGAATAGGTTATTTTCCTAAAAAATTATTTAATTGAGTTTTAAGAAATTTTCAATGTATACTTACATCCAATGATGTCACTTATTATTTATTGAATATATTATCCAATTATAACATCCTTATTATTTCTCTAGATACTATATAATTATGATTATGTGATTTTTATGAAACTCATTTATTTTATATGGGATATTCTATGATGATATGGTAAATATTTCTTGATCATGTGAAATATATATGATTATGTGATAGGTGGGCCTGAAAATATATATCCCTAGAATGTATTGGGTAATGATTAATATCTTATGAGCTAAAAGGGTATATATAAGGTTATCTCAAGCCTAAATGATGCTATACTAGAGGTTATCCCAAACCTAAAATTAGGTATATGGGAAGTTATCCTAAGCCTGAGATATTTTACACAAGAGGTTTCCCCAAGCCTGAAAGTGGGAACATGTGAGGTTATCCCATGAATAAAGTTGGTACATGGTTGGTGATCACAATCCTAACATATAATTAATTCATTTATGGGTATCTTTTACATAATATTTTTATGATTATGATTATTCCACACATTATTCCACTCTTTTATGACATTATATTATTCTAATGTTATGCTCTCATGGATCATGTTCTTTGATAAATTTATTATTCAAATATTATAAACTACCAATAATTATTAAATGACTCATGATTATGATATATGAATTAATGGGTATCATTTACAATGGTTATTATCATGTTCTTATACCTTTATGCTCATTTTATGCTTTAATTATTATTGATATCTCCCATGTTTACCTTTACTAATAATCATAGGTGACACTATTTTATGTTTACTTTTCCCTAGGATATGAAGAAAGGTTTTACATATGATATTCCTATTAAGAGTACAAGTTATTAATAACATAATGAGAGATGATGTATATTATTTTACTTTGTAAACTATTTTCCAAAGTTATCTAACATTTATAGTTCTTAGGTGGATCTTAATGTTTTATAATTAATATTCATATAACAAGTTGTAAAATTTACATAGGAGAGTTATTAGGATCTATAAGATATAGGATTAATTGAATCATCATTAAATAAATATTACATGAATCCCAATACTAGAAACTCTTCATGTGTCTGACAAGCTAATAAAATCCCATGACAAGGACATAAAAATAAAAAATAATTTGAGAAGCATGCGGTTGCTTCCGAGACTAACTGTATTGAGGAATAACACTCAAAATTTATTTCCATGATTTCATTATTGAATCGAGAGAATAGGGATGTTGTCTTAGGTCATGTATATTAACTATATATATTTGAAAACCTAACTGATTTATGTATCCACTAGACCATTATAGATAATAATAATGGGATTAACCTCAACCCTCTACAGACCCTTAGTCGATTGGGTCTTAAGGATATTAATATAAGTCCATTGATCATGAAAATTATAGTCTATAAAAATGTGAAAATAAGATTCAATGGAATATTATATTGAATAAATAATTTTTTAACCTTGAATCAAATACTTTATATATAGTCTTCAACCGAAACATTATGCTAACTTCATTCCATGTCCATCCTTACCTTCACTTGCATTAGATGATGTATTCCTTTTACCATATGTTTCATAAATACTATATTAATTTGTAGTTTGTAATGAATCATAGTGATGATTCCCCTTTTAATATTTTTTAGGATTTAAATAATAATGTATCATACTAAAGGAATGATTTATAATAGGTTTAGAACAAGGGAACACTATAATCACATACACCCAATGGGTTAGGTGTTATGAGAGCTAGCACCTAGGATGGCATGGTTTAATGTTACCCACTCCCAATTAACTTGATCAAATTGAAAATCATTATATCATCTTCTAACATCCATATAGTCTCCATAGATATAGGGGATTCCTCAAAATAAAATTATAGTAATTACCTTGAATACCATATCCCCAAAAAATAATATATAGATATGATACCTATAATTGAAACTCAAAATTCATATCTAAACTCTTAATACTATACTCTTGATGAAGATGATCCATATAACTCCCCATCCTCATTTATGGAAGGGGTATCAAAACACATTAACATACACATCCATGTGATCCAGGGAATAGAAGTGGATTCAAGACCATGTTAATTAGTGATTTCATTCTATCATAAAATAAGGATCTATACATAAAATTACATAGTAAACATAAGGAAATTTTTCTATGGAGGTATAGAAAAATTATAGAATTGATATATAAAATGGTCCCCCACTAATATGTTATACTATATAGTCATCATTCTTATAGTATTCCATGTGAATAATCTACCTTTATCATAGAGTCTTTGTATAAACTTAGGTGGAAAAGATAATCAAGGATCATTTAATTTGGGAGGATCATTATTAAAAATGTATAAACAATATCATCCACATTAGTAAGAAGAAAGTATATATCAGTGTATGTATCATCTTCTTCATCCTCAACTTCCATTTTTCAAATAATGGATTCATGGTCATGATCATTTTATTTTTTATCAATGTGATTTCGGATTTAAAAGATCTCTCCTCTATTGATAGATACTCTTGATACAATAAAATTTTAATAACCCATAATGATTAATAGGTCGTATCATTTATAGAAGCTCAAGGATTTTACTATTATTAGGTGATTTGATTGATTTTAAAAATGACATGGACATATATCATCATTCCATAGAGGGAATTAATGATTTTTTCCTTAGGAAGATGGTGGAATATTATGTTGATGACACTGTAGTAAAATATTATCGATGTCATGGACATTTAATTGAAAATTAGGTGTTTATAAGAACACTAATGAAATATAATTTTAAGATTCACCTTGTAAAATTAATATTTGGAGTCACTTATCAAATTTTTATTGGATATTTTGTTCACCATTGAGGCATTTAATTGGATCCTAAATACACCACAATGATCCTTAAATATTACCCTCCTAGGAATCTCTGGGATTTGAGAGAAACCAATAGATGAAAATAATACATCTATAATTTTAATAATCACATGTGAAAGTGTTTAACCTATACTAGACTAATGAATATTAATGAAACTAACCTGATGGTTGATGATTCTCAATGCACATTAAATAACCTAAAAATTGTGTTTTCTATCCCTCTAATCTTAATGTTTCTCAAGAAATAAATACTAATAAACCATTACATGGTAGATTTATATTAGTTACTTGGTTCCATTATTACTCATAGAAATTAAGATGGAAAATAAAATAGGCAATACCATCTTAAATAAACTATGATAGATATTGAGAGTAATTATAGTGTTCTTGAGAAGAATTCCCTCACCCTAAAAATTACAGTGGAGATTTTATGTCATTAATTATATTATCCCATAATATAATTGGTATAACACATGTATCAAATTATTTATATCCTTTATATTCACATAAAAAATTGGTGTTTGAATATATGAGGTTTTTTATCAAAACATTTCAATATTCGGTTCCCCTCTCAAAAATGTGATCAATGGAGAAGCACTCAAAGGATATTTGTAATTATATAAATATCTTGGGGAGTTACCTCTCTATCTATATATTCTTGGTTTTGAGGTATTATATATTAATTGAATAACCCATATATAGGATATTTATTTTAATGGTGCATATTGAAAACAAATTTAGAATAATATGAAAGACCCCATTCCAAATAAGGTCAGCTTTTGTATAGTGCTTATTCCCCTCTAAAATCTATTCCTCAATAATTACTCATACCTTTAGTGGGTTGTACCGATAATAAAAAAAATACCAGGCATTGATCATAAGACTATAATTGAATCTATAAATATTAGTTTCCCACTTCAATATCAAATGAGATTCAAAGTTGGTTATCAGGAAAATCATTGGAGATTATGCTATCAAGAACAAGGAACTAATATCATTACAATATTGTATAGTAGATTTGATGGAATAATTTACCACATATTTTTTAATTTCAAAAAATTATTTTTATCCATATGGACACATAGGATAAATTAATTACCACCCTTGATAAACTAGATAATGATTAAATAATCCTACATATTAAAAAACAAAATGTTTTTTCTACTTTATCAGTAATAATATAATAGAAGTTGATGATATCATTCCCACTATTACATAATTTATAACCCAATTAAAATAGATAAATTAGTTAGTTTCATAAATATTCTTGATCATGGATTATCTCAAGAAACAAACCCTTCTATAATACAGTGTCAAAAAGAGTATATTCATATTAAGGAAACAAATTTATGTGTCTACTAAATCCTAGATTCTATAGAAATATTTTATAAGAGTATATTTGATGGTGTGATCCTCAAGTTAATTTATTGAGGGTATTCCCATGATTTCATGATGGAATCTTATTAAGGCATGTTTGGGTATCAAAAAATAGTAATCAAGGTCTATCATAAAATTAGGATAATTTTGTACTTGTTTCCAGTGAGGATGGAAAAATATGGGGAATTCACTAAGAATATCCATGTGATTAAATTTACAAAAATTTCATTCATAAAGAAAAAAGGGTTGATATACAATGAAAAGTTCTCTTGGTTAGTTTTTATTTATAAAATTTATTTCTCACCTGTATTTCATAGAGATATCTTGGCAGTTAACATTCATCCATATGGGCACATAATTATTCTTCAAGTGGGTTAAAGTGGTTCTATTGAATTAGGTGTAGATAAATTCCATCATATCCTTATAATATTTAAAATAATTATTATATTTAGAGTCCCTCATACAATTCTCATAGATAATGGATTTAATTTCATCACACATTAATTGTGAAAGATCTACATGATGCATGATATTCATTCTAATCACTCTTCTAATTATCATGTTGCTTCTAATGGGTATATAGAGGACTTAAATAAGACCCTATAAAATATTCTACATAATCTTATAGGATGAATAATATTACATATCTTGATAGGTATCTTTTTGTATTTACTATACCACCACATGGACCCTCACTAGACCCTATATTCACTTGTATATATGAAATAAGAAGTGTTTCCCATAAAAACTGGGATAACCATTGGGTGACTGGTAATTTTTTTTGATATTTATTTACCTTTTACTGCATTCTTGGAGTTCTCTAGTGTAGGGTGTTAAAATTGAGAGTTTGGGGGAGATAGACCATGGTGCATGGTTAAAAAACGTTTTTTCTAAATATGAAATAGGGATGATGTTTTTGAGATTGTTTTTTCACATGGTTTTTTAAACCATGAGACACCCCGATAGAAAATGTTTATCCTATTTTGGGTGGATAGTGGAACCTATATGGTTGGCACACAGTTTTCCTAACCATACAACCAAACCTTGATGCCTATCCAAAACACTTAAAATGTGGCTTTTTACCCTTTTCCCCATTAAAATTTCTAAGTATTGGGGATAATTTTCCTTCCCCCATTCATGAATTCCCTCTTATTTGGTTTTGGATCTCCTCAATATCCTTGGTGGTGTATTTTATTTTGGATTCATGGTGTTTTGGTTCGAGGTAAGTTGATTTCTTCATGGTTTCATCCTATTTTCCCCTCCTCAATCCGGGTTCTTCCATTTTTGTGGAAGGGTGGAACCCCAGTAGGGTATTAGAATAAAATAGGGTATTTAATTAGGGTTTGGTTTGTTTTATTTTCTCTTATATGTGTGATGCATTATTCATTCACTTCCATGTGGTCTTATTTAAGGGTAGTGAGTGTTGGACAAAATCCAAGGTAAGTGTATCTATTTAAGGGTGTTTTCCATATAATACATTTAAATATGTAATTTCATTTGGTTGTTTTGTTTAAATTTACGCTTATATGATTTATTTAGGGTGATTATTCCATGTTTTATGTCTTTCATGGACTTTTTTGGAAATTTTGGTGATTAAAGGTGGTTTTACAAAGGGGTTTGTCATGTATGGCCACCAAGGGTTTGTTAAAATGTATCAAATGGATTCTATAGGTTAAAAAGGATTTATAAAGTGGTTTTATAAATGGGTTTTCCTTTGGAAAAGTGTTTATTGATAAATTTTTCATTCATGTTTTGAAATGTATAATGATATGAGTTTGATTGTTATGGGAAATTATTGTGAATGTTTTGGTATAAAGTAGAACATTGGTTAATTGGAGTGTGAGTGAGAGTTTTTTTCAAGGGACCATGTGAACCTTCAGAAGGAGGACCATTTAGGGACTATGAGAGCCTTTGGGTAGGAAGACTATGTGATCATCCATGTTGTTCCCATGAAAGAATGTGGGATATTACATTTTCTTAACTATCTAAAATACTTGTTTACTCAATCATGACATGCCTTATGGTTAGAGACCTAGGTTCACATTGCTCATATCGAGTTGGTTTACATGCTTTATGTGTTTATTAGTGAAATTTTGATGTGATGATATGTTATTCCCATTTTTATTCATTTCTATTTATATATTTATTGATATTGTTGTTATACTCTCCCTTGGATATGATTGTTTTTTATATTGAGAATGTTATTATTTGTGGCATTTTTTTTTTAATTTAATACATTTTTGGATGTTTTTTTTATAAAATCAGATTTTTTAATTAGAAAGCCAAATCTATTTTAATGGTTTAGTTGAAAATTTCATATTTTACATGTGGTTGAGTTTTGAAATTATTTTAAAACTATTTTATTAGTTTTAGTGGGTTAAATCCATAAATATATTCATGGTGGTTTATTATAGATCCTCATGCATCACACCCTACGTGGACCCTTTGGGGTATTTGTAGATTCCATTTTTCATGAAAAAGGTAAAGGTAAGGGAACCATGTTTTAGGGTGGATCATCTTGATTACCATCATCCAGTGTTTTCTAGGGGAGATGTGGTCTCATAGGGGGATGGATCATGTAGATTCATTTGAGGTTTCCTATCTATTGGGATGTTTATATGGGCCTTATTTGGTCATATACCCATTATTTTGAATTTTAGGTTTTGTTTTTGAGACACCGTGAATATTTTCAGTTATGGAATGAATTGTATTTGATGTATGTAATTGTTTATAGTATCCACTTATCTTGGGTTTTTAAATAGGATGTTTTTAATGTCTATCATTTTTTTATTGATTGTTCATTCCTGTTTACTGGTGGAAAAACCATTCCCATGTGCAGGTTGGTTGTGCTTGGCACTTATTGCTAGCCCAAGCACTACTACAAAAATGGGCTTTATTAGCGCTCAAAATGGGCTTTAAAAGTGCTAAAAAAGTGTTGTAAAGCTCAACACTGATAAAGGGGGGGTCCCCTTTATCAACACTAAAAAAGTGCTGATAAATGATCCCTTTATCAATGCTAGAAAAGCACTGATAAAGGGAGCCTTTATCAGTGCTAAAAAAGAACTGATAAGTTCCCTTCCTTCTGTAACATAAAATTCTACAGCAGGACACCCAAAAAAGACCTACAAAAAAATAAGCATATCATCAAGTATACCCATAAAAAATTAACACATAATTCATAAGGTAATTACAAAAATTATACACATACAACAAGTATAACCATACATCATTAACACATAATTCATAAGTTAATTAAATACATAAAGAATACAATTCAGAATTCAGGGGGTTGGGGGTTTTTTAGGGGTTTGGGGTGGTTGTCCAAGGGGGTGGGGGTGTCCAAGGGGGTGGGGGTGTCCGGGGGGTGGGGGTGTCCAGGGGGTGGGGGGCTGTCCAGGGTGGTGTCTAGGGGGGTGGGGTGGTGTCCAGGGGGTTGGGGGGATTTTTAGGGGGTGGGGGTGTCCAAGGGGGTGGGAGTGTCTAGGGGTGGGGTGGTGTCCAGGGGGATGGGGAGGTCTAGGGGGTGGGGGTATAGGAGGTTGGGGGTGGTGTCCAGGGGGTGGGGGTGGGGTGTCCAGGGGGTGGTGGGGCTGTCCAGGGGGGGTGTCCAAGGGGGGTTTTCCATGGTGGTGTCTAGGGGGTGGGGTGGTGTCCAGGGGGTTGGAGGGGGGCTTTCCCAGGGGTGGGGTGTCCAGAGGGTGGGGTGTCCAGGGGATGTGGTGGTGTCCAGGGGGTGGGGGTGGTCTAGGAGGTTGGGGGCTGTCCAAGGGGGGTGGGGTGTTGTCCATGGGGGTGGGAGTGGTCGTCCATGGGGGTGGGGGTGTCTAGTTGGTGGGGTGGTGTCTAAGAGGGGTGGGGGCCGTCCAAGCGGTGGGGGGTCCAGGGGGTGGGGGGATGTCCAGGGTTGTGGGGGGTGTCCATGGGGGTGTCTAGGGGGGTGGTATGGTGTCCAGGGGGTGGGGTGGTGTCCAAGGGGTTGGGGGGCTTTCTAGGGGGTGAGGGTGTCTAGGGGGTGGGGGTGTCCAGGTGGTGGGGTGGTGTCTAGGAGGGGTGGGGGTGTCTAGGGGGTGGGGGCCGTCTAGGGGGTTGGGGTGTCCAGGGGGATGCCCAGGGTGGTGGTGGTGGTGGGGGGTGTCCATGGGGGTGTAATGGGGGTGGAGGTGTCCAGGGGGTAGGGTGGTGTCTAGGGGGTTGGGGGGCCTTCCAGGGGGTGGGTGTGTCCAGTGGTTGGGGAAGTGCCCAGGGGATGGGGTGGTGTCCAGGGGGTGGGGTGTTCTAGGGGGTTGGGGGGCTCTCCAAGGGGGGTGGGGTGGTATCTAGGGGGTGAGGTGGTTGTCCATGGGGGTGGTGTCTAGGAGGGGTGGAGGTCATCCATGGGGTGGTGGTTGTCCAGGGGGTTTGGGGGTGTCCAGGGGGTGGGGGTGTCCAGGTGGTGGGGTGGTGTCTAGGAGGGGTGGGGGCCGTCCAAGGGGTGGGGGACTGTCCAGGGGGTTGGGGTGTCTAGGGGGTGGGGTGGGGCTGTCCAGGGGGGCTATCCATGGGGGTGTCCAGGGGGGTGGTCGGTTTTCTGTATGTCAAGGGGGTGGGGTGGTGTCTAGGGGGTTAGGGGCTTTCCAGGGGGTGGGGCTGTCCAGAGGGTGGGGAAGTGTCCAGAGGGTGGGGTGGTGTCCAGGGGGCAGTCCAGGGGGTTGGGGGCTGTCCAAGGGGGGTGGGATGGCTGTCCATGGGGGTGGGGGTGTCCAGGGGGTGGGGGTGTCCAGGTGGTGGGGTGGTGTCTAGGAGGGGTGGGGGCCATCCAGGGGTTGGGGTGTCCAGGGGGTGGGGGTGTCTAGGTGGTGGGGTGGTTTCTAGGAGGGGTGGGGGCCGTCTAGAGGGTTGGGGGTGTCCAGGGGGTGGGGTGGGACTTTCCAAGGTGGTGGGGGTGATTTCCATGGGGGTGTTTGGTTTTCCGTACGTCAATTAGAATGCGTTTGGTCAATTTTTCATACATCAATTGTTGTTTTCACTTAAAATTATGTTCATTTTAAACAAAAGAGAGACACTTTGAGTGATACCGGCTACACCATGCCTTATATTGAGGTGAAGTTGACTCGTACACGTCAAACATGACCTAAGGATCATTCTCCTAAAGTATCAACACAATATGAATGTGTTTGGTTGGTTTTTCGTACGTCATTTGTTGTTTCCACTTAAAATTATATCCATTTTAAACAAAAGAGAGACAGTTTGAGCGATACCGGCCACACCATGCCTCATATTGAGGTATAGTTGACTCTTACATATTACACATGACCTAGGGATCATTCTCCTAAAGTATAAACATAATCTGAATGCGTTTGGTCAGTTTTTCGTACGTCAGTTGTTGTTTTCATTAAAATTCTATCCATTTTAAACAAAAGAGATACACTTTGAGTGATACCGGCCACACCATGCCTCGGATTGAGGCAGGGTAGACTCATACATGTCACACATGATCCAGGGATCATTATCCTAAAGTATCAACACAAAACAAATGAATTTTGTCATTTTTCTGTATGTCAGTTGTTGTTTTCACTTGAAATTCTGTCAATTTTAAATAAAAGATAGACACTTTGAGTGATACCGGCCACATCGTGCCTCATATTGAGGCGGATTTGACTCGTACATGTCACACATGACAGATGGATCATTATCTTAATGTATCAACACAATCTGAATGCGTTGGTCAGTTTTTCGTACATCAGTTTTTGTTTTCACTTAAAATTCCGTTCATTTTAAACAAAAGAGAGACACTTGGAGTGATACCGGACACACCATGACTCTGATTGAAGAGGGATTGACTTGTACACATCAAAAATGACCCAAGGATCATTCTCCTAAAGTATCAACAAAATCCGAATGTATTTGGTCAGTTTTTCGTATGTTAGTTGTTGTTTTCACTTAAAATTTTATCCATTTTAAACAATAGAGAGACACTTTTAGTGATACCGGCCACACCATGACTTGGATTGAGGAAAGGTTGACTCTTAAACGTCACAAATGACCCAGGTATCATTCTCCTAAATAATCAACACAATCCTAATGTTTTTTGATAGTTTTTCGTACGTTAGTTGTTGTTTTCACTTAAAATTATGTCCATTTTAAACAAAAGAGAGACACTTTGAGTGATACCAGCCACACCATGCCTTGGATTGAGGAAGGATTGACTATATGTCAAAAATTACCTAGGTATAATTCTCCTAAAGTATAAACACAATCCGAATGTGTTTGGTTAGTTTTTTGTATGTCAGTTGTTGTTTTCACTTAAAATTTTGTCCATTTTAAACAAAAGATATACACTTTGAGTGATACCGACCAAACTATGCCTCAGATTGAGGATGGTTTGACTCATACACGTCACAAATGACCCAGGGGTCATTCTTCTAAAGTATCAACACAATCTGAATATATTTGGTCAGTTTTTCATATGTCAGTTTTTATTTTCACTTAAAATTTTGTCCATTTTAAACAAAAGAGAGACACTTTGAGTGATACCGACTACACCATGCCTTTTATTGAGGATTGGTTAACTCATAAACGTCACACAAGACCCAGGGATCATTCTAATAAAGTATCAACACAATACGAATGTGTTTGGTTGGTTTTATGTACGTTAGTTGTTGTTTTCACTTAAAATTTTGTCCATTTTAAACAAAAGAGAGACATTTTGAGTGATACCAGCCACACCATGCCTCAGATTGAGGTGTTATTGACTCTTAAATGTCACAAGTGATATAGGTATCGTTATCCTAAAGTATCAATAGAATTAAAATGTGTTTGTTTGGTTTTCCATACCTTACTTATTGTTTTCACTTAAAATTCTGTCCATTTAAAAAAAAGAGAGATACTTTGAGTGATACCGACCACACCATGCCTCAGATTGAGGAGGGGTTGACTCTTACATTTCATACATGACCCAAGGATCATTTTCCCAAAGTATCAACACAATCCGAATGTTTTTGTTCAGTTTTCCTTATGTCAGTTGTTGTTTTTAGTTAAAATTCTGTCCATTTTAAACAAAAGAGTGATATTTTAAGTGATACCGACCACACCGTGACTTTTATTGATGTGGGGTTGAATTTTACATGTCACACATGACCCAGGTGTCATTCTCCTAAATTACCAACACAATCCGAATGCGTTTGGTCAGTTTTTCATACGTCAGTTGTTGTTTTCACTTAAAATTATGTTCATTTTAAACAAAAGAGAGACACTTTGAGTGATACTGGCCACACCGTGCCTCGGATTGAGGTAGGGTTGACTCTTAAACATCACACATGACCCAGGGATCACTCTCTAAAATTATCAATACAATCCAAATGTGTTTGTTCTATTTTCCATACGTCAGTTGTTGTTTTCACTTAAAATTTTGTCCATTTTAAACAAAAGAGAGACACTTTGAGTGATACCGACTGGCCACACCATGCCTCAGATTGAGGTGAGGTTGACTCGTACACATAAAACATGATCCAGGGATCATTCTTCTAAAGTATCAATATAATCTGAATGTGTTTGGTCGAATATGAAGGTATTTTGGATATTTTAATGGTTTTTCTTATCCAAAGCCCAAAGAAAAGTGGTTTATCATTCTTTCATGTTTCTGGTGCATTTCATTTGTTAAAATGGACAAATGATTCATTGGAGAAAGAATGTTTTATTTAATAACAATTAAAATTTTCCTACAAACATTTACATACAATAATGTTTCATCTTTTGATCTCCTTAACCCCTCTCAAAAATGGCTTCCAATTATACACATCCCCAAGTCAGATCTTCATGCTATTTGTATACAATCTTCCATTAGGTATGTGGCCCACTCATTTATGAAAAAATCTATACCATCTTGTGAATTTGTGGGTTTTTGATATTCAGAGTATTACTTCAAAATATATAAATAAATAATTAATAAATAATTTAAATGAAATAGTAGTTGTTTTTGAAAATACCTCTTTAGGGATGCAAGTTTGTTGATGGAAAATGATCTCTCTCAAAAATTTACAAACATAATAACCGAAATCATTATCATTTTTTTTGTTTTTTAAACTGCAAAAACTTTGATCATTAGGAGAATAAGTAACTTGTTTTGATATGTGTTTGGATAGTGAAATTTTATTATATATACCCTTATATTTTTCTAGATGTAGTACTTTCTCACCTTCTTATGCTTTTCCCCTATCCTCATTCCTTTTTAGACAATATTGATACACCATCCTATCATAACTGAATACTTAGTAAAAGATAATATAAATTATATTACTTGATTTTTATACCTAAAACTTAGGATGTAGTGTCTTATAGATTCACAAACCCCATCATGTGTGGTTGATTTGTTAGATATCCTTGAATTGTATTCAGAAAATAAATCTTTGGAGTATCCAAGATCACTGGAATTAGCAGCCAATGTTTCCTAAAACACAAAAATGAATAAGTAATAAAATAAGTGAAAATATAATTGATATGCTTTAATCGTAGAGTTTTACCCCTGCATGGTTGGTATTAGGAAGAGTCTATCATCCGTAATCTTGCTTTAAAATTTTTTTTGTAAGCCTTTCACAATTTCATCCTTTTTTGATGGCTCTAATTTCATTAGTTGTGTTGATGTGGTATGAGGACTAACGAGTCCAAATTTTGGCTCATGAGAAAATTCCTTCAACTGTTTTTCATATATATATTCTTCAATAATATAAAATTCATTTAGTCATAATTAGCACATTATATCATCTTTTATAAAATCAATTCATGAAAACATACCTCATATATGAATTTACAACTGTGAAGCCTATCCAACCACATTCAAGGATCTCATTTACATTTTTAGCAGCAATGAAATCTTGAATTTCCTCTCCGTATATATTATTTTCAAAAACCACTATATGAATAATACCACTTTTTAGCTTCGTATCCACATGAGTCTTTGATGCTAGTAAATGTGGATAGAGAACATGTGGTGTTATTGTGCTTTCAGTAGCTCTTTGGGATTGGTTGGTTGATCCTTTAGATGCTTTTGAGCCCACATTTCTTGTCACCCCCTTCCCTTTCTCCGTATATAATAACATTCATTGGTTCAGACCTTTTTTTCATTAATCATTAAAGTTTTATCTTGAAAAAAATGGAAATAAATACCTATTTGTCCACATGTACTCTTATAAGTTGTGACAACCATGCAATGAATGTACCAATAGCCTTTTCGACCGTATGAATATCATCATCATCAAGTGGAATAGGTAACTATACATTTGGATCATGATCTACAGTAATCGTCACTTTCAAATGATCTTTTGGAAGTGGTTTATTATGTAGCTTGTCCTCTGGGATGTTGAACACCATAGCCCTTTCTGTAAGGTGATAGGTGGGTGTTGACAAATATAAATCACAGTCATTTTCACCCTGTAGAAGATCATTACTAGAAAAGTATCAGTATTTGTCTGATTCACATTTCATGGGAACAATTATTATAATATTTATTACCACGGCTAAGACAGCTCTTTTAGGGGAATGGATCGACTCAAAGCTGGTGGGGGTGGGTTGGGATCTTCACGTGTTGGTTGTTCCTGAGTTGTGTCTTCTACTTGCTTCCCACCCATAAAAGTTGCTAAAAACTCTACCTACCATTGAAATCATTTTTCAAGAGTTGCTAGTCTTTCGCTCATTTGTTTCATTTCTTCATTTATATCATCTGTTTGTTTATATTTCCCAAAATATACTCGGGGTGTCACCCCAAACCCCGCACCTCTAACATAACTGTATTGTTCTGGTTGCTTTAAAGCCGCTGATAATAGGTCTGCATCCGCTACACGAGTAACTGATTCCTGTGACTGTCGGATATAAGAAAATAAGTAATTATTATTATATAATAACAATTAAAAAAACTTTTTATCATGTCATACTTACACATATTTCTCAAACTTTTTGTGTGTTTTCATCTACTAGCTTCCCTTCCTTATTTGCACATGCCTCCTTCTATAGCATATGACATGGGATGGAAGTTTCTTTGGCTTTAGAATCATAAATCTACATAATAATATTGAAATATAATTATGATTTTGTTTTTTGGATCCTAACAATATTACTGTAAATTTAAAATAAGTACCATTTTCTTTTCTAGTGAAGTGTACCCCATCCTTGCTTTACGATATGGGTATATTGGTTTTGATGCACATTCCTAATTTTTAGTACTGAGTTGATGGTTCATAAATGAAATATTTACAATCAAAGTTATGAATACACATATCCTCAAACAATGTATTATCAACCACAATTTACCTGAAACTTCTCATCCCCACGGTGGCCAATAAATGCATCCCATGCTTCTTGGGATATCAGTTGAGCGTATACAAGGGGTGGGTGTGGGTTTATTTTACCTTTGGAATCTTTTAGGTGAAATTTTGTTAGAATAGTGTGAAAACCTCAATGAATCCTTCCTACAAGACTTAATACATAATTCTTGTGTGAATCATCTACTATAAATGTACTCTTCAAGGGATTGAGAAGATTAAGAAATTATTTCATTATTTTATTTTCTAGTAAATTAAAGAAATAATATCAAAATGTTATCGTAATTTCTTCCCAGATCATAGCCTTCAGCCCAGACACAACATGGTGCCATGAATCTATGTCAATCGGCACGTGTTGCCGAGTGACAATTCCAATGTAACTACTAAACATAGACTTGTTGGGATTCACATGTTGGCCTCGTGCATTCCATCCGACATCAAATTTGATGCCTTTGCTTTTATCCTTAAGAACTTTGGCTAACACCATCAAACTACAACACACTTGTGTTTTCTACAACATCGGTCCTTCATCCCCGACCATTTCATAAATATCAACATCATCAATATGTTAATTTGAAATGGTAGTAATGGAATGTGTTGATGAATGTTGAACCTCAGCAATAGGAGCAGCAACAGGTTCAGAAACTTGTTGTTGATCTGCACTGTAAGCAGTAGCTCCTGCTACTACTGCTTGAGAGAATTGTTCAGCCTCGAGGTTAGGAGCACTAGAACATGCATAATTCATTATCTGCAAAAGTGGTCGAACAGTTAATTTAGATTACATAACCTATGTTTATCCAAAATTACTATGGAATATCATATGTTTTGTTACCCAAATTAACATAAGAAATTGAAAATTAAGGTTATTGAACATAAATTCCATCATGAACATCTGAAGGATATGCAATAACTATCCCTCACCTTCCCCAAACTCATACCTAGAACCGCACTCGAAGCCTCTATGAGATCATATTGCTTGGAACACAACCTTTTCATTTCACACTAGTTCACTATAAATAGGTATTTCTATGACACCTTAGCACATAAAAAGGGACAAAAACACATAATTAAAAGGACCCCATCTACAACACCTATATAGTAACCACTTTAGGAGTCACTGACTTTCCCACATGTTTTTGGATCACCTCTCAAGGACATATCTCGATGAGGGAATTATTCATCTTCCTTAAAAGTAAAAATTCATACCAAACATCACTAACATGGGGCTCTACCAACACCTACCATATACCTAGAAAATAACTGAAAAAATTATGAAAAATAGTTTCTTTTACCTATTTCTAATAGTACTACAAGAAAATTATAATGAACATAGATCATAACTCCAAACACTCCTGGAGCCTCCTAGTAAAAATACTCTAGTGTCTACAACTATCCAAGATTCTAACCACTAACTTCCCAATATAGGAGTGGTATAATTAGGGGTAGTATTAGTAGAATTAAACCAAAGTTTCATCCACCTCATGATGCTCCCCAATCCCTTCCATCACTTTAGTACTGTACAGACCTCCTTTCTCCAGTTTTGTCCTCTGCCTAGGCTATTCGTTAACTACCTCTCTAATTGTTGCATGAATGTTAAGAAAATGCAATGTGATATGTCTATACCCATCACAATCATATTAAATTACTTGGAGTAATGGGCTATCCTTGAGGTACCTATGAATGTCAGTGCCTCCTGAGATGAGACTTGCATCACACACCTATTGTGGGTGGGTGCTGCTAACCCTAAATCCCATAAGATCACTACCTTAAAAGATTATGATATGAACTCAAACCATAGGCATAATCATAGAACAGTAATATAGCCATCCAAAGATTAGTATTACATGTTGAATTCCCCCAAACCACTGGAGGTCGGTCTATGAATTGAATAACATAAATTAATGGATTTAATAAAAATAGATGAAATAAAATCCAACCAAAAAATGGAAAATAATGTATGATCTACATAGAAGGAGGGGACATATGTTAATTCACCATTGGTATACACCTTAGTCTGTGTATCCCAAACTAATCTCTACCTTATCCTAGTCCACCAAGGACTCTGTGAAATTTTCCATTGTTTGTATAATACATGACATGTATGGGAAGATCCCTTGTAGGGATGAGTATTACAATACCCAATAGGACACCCCAAAAACACCATACATAAAGCATAGAGAGTATTCATGTCACTAAACATAGGTATTCCAAACAAAATATGAGATAAAATGATAACCAAGGATATCCCAAATATACTCATAAAATACTCTGAGTCAAAAAATGTCTCAACCACTTCTAGTTGTAGATCCACTCAGGGTTTTAAGGTAACACTCCTCCGAGAGGAGATGCTACCCAAGCTATAATTCCAATGACAACACTCATCATAGAGGTCACACTCATTTGATCTAGCCAAGAATAATCACATAGTAAACTGAGAGTGTTCACTCAAGATATACACTCCATCAGACTAATACCCCATCAAAAATATCAGCTCATGATATAAATATAGGGGGTCAACACCCAAGTCTTGATGGGGGGATACTAGAGTCTACTACAATAATCTTCCAATATAGGCTTCAGGCCTCTCAGAGGGATACAAGCTTCAGATCACTAAGTGACCTGTGGCCCATTTCTCAGAATCATATTCCATACTAACCACCTTAAAAGTGAACTGAGACCACTCACTATAGAATAAGTATATTGAAAACTAAGAGGGTTCATCTGAAATACATGCTCCATCAGACTAATACACCATCTAAAATATCAGATCTCTATACAAAGAGAGGGGGTTAATTCCTAAAGCTTACTGGGGGACAATGGACCCTACATGAAACACCGTCCAATATAGAGGATCAATGCCCATGTAAGTGTTGGTGATTCCAATTCTACAAACCCAATATAGGGACAACATGAATGAAATGAGGATCGCTCTGGGTCCCTTGAATTGATAGATGTTCCAAGTCGCTGTGGGGTATGGGTTCTAATGAATGAGACCTAATTCCATAATAACCCTCATATAAGTGGACTAAGACAACTCAATCAAGAATAATGAAACTCACTAACACTAACCTGATCATTAAGAAGATGTAGAGGGGCCAACATCCTTGGATGAGGTCATGAAGCTGCATCAAGCCCTCATAGGAATGGACCAAGGGAACACAATCCCCCAATACTAGTCCATGGAAGCTCAAAAATATCACAAAAAAACTGAAATAAAAAGAAATAGAGCTCAAAAATATCCTCAAAGGAGGATATGATGTGTCCTTAGGGGTATACAGTGTGTCTAAAAAATACTAGCACTACCCATGTCTCATTTTCACATGGAGTGATCCGTGATTCCAACTATGGAATGTGTAATGACCATTAACCAATTATTCATTGAATCATTAGCCAAATTAGAATTAAAATGATGAAAACATGTATATTAGGGAGAGGAATTAGCAAAAATAAAACTAAAAGTAGAAGTGGGAGACTTACCTAGAGTTCTCACCCACGATGGAGGGAGAGAACAAGCGTCGAGCAGTCAGGGAGCCTTCTACACTATGCCGGGAGGGGAAGGTGTGACCGCCAGAGGGGGAGGTGCACATGAGGAGCTGTCGACCATTGAGAAATGGAGTAGGGTTCATAGGGATTAGGGTCCGTCTAGGAGGAGGAGAAGTAGGTTTCGCGGGGAGGAGGATCCGTGGAAGGGGTTTGATGGGGGGGGGGATAAGGAGTAGGGATAGTGGTGAAGTAGGGCTAGCAGTGGAGGTCCGACAAAGAGAAGATTGGGGGTAGAGGAGTTGTCGTAGGGGTACAATACCATGAGAGATTGAGGGAATGATAAACAGAGGATAATGCAACCGATTTTATAAAATATAGGACTATGGTTTTATCATCACTGAAAAATCACTGATAAAGCAGCCCTTTATCAGCGCTAAAAAGTGCTGATAAAGAATTCCTTTATCAGTGCTAAAATTTTAGTGCTTATTAAGGGTTACTTTATCAGTTCCTTTTTACCACTAATAAAGGGATTATTTATTAATGCTAGAAAAGCACTGATAATGGGAGCCTTTATCATCACTTTTAATTAGTACTAATAAATATTTAACTTTATCAGTGATTTTTTCTTAGCACTGATAAAAGGCGGCTCTTACCTTACCCGTTTTTGTAGTAGTGAAGGCAATTGGGAACATGATTCAGGATATGTGGTGAGCAGGATCAGGTGATGGGATAAGTTATATTGGGTTGGTTTGTTACAAAATTATCTTACGGAAGGTAACTAATTAGGATTCAGAGGTATTTTTGAGTTAGGTTCATCATAACTCGATAGGTAGGAATAGGGGTGTGTCTGTCCAACTCTTCTTCAAGTTGAACCTCGAGTTTCCATGAGTGTTTTGGGGATTTTGGTTATTATTTGAACATAATTATTAAATTTTTTTAATATTTTTTCACTCATTATTCATTGTATTTTCCTTTTATTACCATTTTTAGGTTTTATTTGGATTTTTTTGTTGGTTGAGATTTAATTATGCTTGATGAAGCATGGGTTTTATGTCTTGTAAACAATGCCTCCTGAGAGAACCTCACCTGAGTGTAGAGAGGGTTCATCTAGGGGTAACCCACATGAAAACCCTCCTATAGATTCATATTTTTTGTAATTAGTGATTCTCATGATCCATAACTTGGGTCAAGTGGGTGGTCATGAGTAGACACGGGTCGTGGTCCATGCACAGGAATTTTCTAGGAAGAATCCACTGATGTTTTGTAGCGATAATGTACCCAATGAGCCTAAGGAGTTATTGGATCATATTGACTGGTTCTTCAAGTTATTAAAGACCCCTAAGACCTAAAATGTAGTATTTTATACTTATGTGATGAAAGGAATATTTATTAAGTGGTGGGAGTCTATAATGATTTTGAGGAAGCATGAGAATCTCACCTAGACCACTTTCAAGGTGGATTTCAACCATAAGTTATACCCGAAGACCTTGAGAGAGGTAAAGTCCCATGAGCTTATAAATCTAGAGTAGGGTGATCATTAAATGGAGGTATATTCTACTGGATTAATTTATTTGTTTCATGTCTCTCTTGATCTCCTCATGAATTATTTTCTTAAGGCTCGATGTTTTGAGATGGGCTTGAGACCAGAATTCAGATCTATACTCTTTCTTCTCTGACTATTGAGTTATTCATGGGTGTTTGATAATGAATCTATGTAATTATTATATTTTTCTTAAAATATGAGTCTCGGTGGTGTTTCTTCAGTGGTTGGAATCCATAATTCTTTTTTAGGGAAGAAGCGGAAGCAGAATGAGACTCATGGGGCAATAGAAAAAGCTTTCATCTATCTATAGTTTTAGATTTTGTGGATCCTATGGGGTGTAAACCAATTGTTTTTTATTAGTGTGGAAAGGAAGAACCCACAGGGATGAATTTCCCAAAGACTCTAAGGATATTCCATTGGGGTGTGTGTTAGGGAATATACATTGTTTCTATTAGATGGATTCACAGGGGAGATTTGTGGGATCCACTTTTTCTATGGGCTCTCATGTGAAGTTAGGGGATTATAAGGGTGGAGGATATCATCCTCATAGTTAGAGAGATTATCACCAGGTGAAGAAGGCTCAGTGAGGGTATGAGTAAGGGAATCTCTATAGAGAAGAGGTTACACCAGAGGAATCAGATTCTAGGATGACTACTGTTTGAGGTATGATGTTTATTTCATCATCAATGTCATCAGTTTTATTTGAAAATAGAATATCAAATTATTTAAGTTAACTTAAACTTATTAATTCATTAGGTATGTGAGCAGATTTTATTCCTTATTTCATGGGTTTTATTACCCCATCAGGTAGGATTAATGAGTAATTTTTTAAATGTCGTATGTCTCGTAGTGTGGCAGCTATCTTGAAATTAATCTAGGACTTCCTTGTTTTGGGCCTATAAATTTTCAACCTCATTATCGGAATTTACTGAATGATAATTTGTAAGGAATTAATTGAATATTATCACATTGGGGTCCAATTCCCTATGCCTTATGGGATCAGTCACATCATTCAGGGTGAGTGGGATCTAATTTTAGGGAGGGAAAGACTGATTTCTTTAGATTTTGGGTTGATATCATTCCAGTTTTCTAAGTTTTTTCTCAAGTTAGTTGAGTATTGTTTAGAATATTAATTTCTTGTAATCCTAAATAGGTACCTAGACATTTTTCTATAGGATTTATTAGGCTTTTATACCTAGAGGGAGGTTGAGTTAACCATTGATCTACACCTAGGAAATAGCCTGATTTCCTTTCCATCTTATCTGATAGCTCCATCTGAGTTAAAGGAGTTAAAATTATAGAAAGATGATCTTGAGAGAAAGGGTTTTATTAACCCCCAGCATGTAACTAAGGTCTTATCTCATGATATTTGAAAATAATTTGGATGGTAGCCTTATACTTTTCATAGAATATCTTAATCTCAACTAGGTGATAGTAAAGAATAAATACATTTTTCCCAGGATTGATATTCTATTTGATCTTCTTAGAGGGGATCATTGGTTTTAAATGATCAATATGTGATTGGGGTACCATTGGTCTAGGGTTCAGGTAAAGTATGTTTTGTAGACCATTTTTTAAATTCGATATGGACATTTTTGAGTATTTGGTTAAGCTATTTAGGCTTACCAATGCATTGGTTTTTTTCATGAAGCTAATGAACTAGATTTTCTACCACTTTTTAACTCCTTCATAGTCTTATTTAGAGATTTTATATTGTTATATTCCAATATATATGAGGATCATGATGACCATTTGGATTTTTTTGGGATATTTTGAGAAATAATCATATATATTTCATGTTTCCTAAGTGATAGTTCTATATCCAGGAATAATGGTTTTTAGGACACATGATTTCCATGGTAGGTGTTTAAGTGGATCTATAGAATATACAAGTATTCATGTCTTAGGGGATCCCAATAATATGTTAAAGATATATATATTTATAGGACCATCCAGGTATTACAGATTATTTGTTCAGGACTTCTCTATGATAGATTCTCTTTTAGCGGCTTTGACTAGAAAATGGGTGAAATTTGAGTGGGATGAAAATTTCCAGAGTTTTTTTGAGTATTTACAACCCCATATAACATCCAAGACTATTTTTATTCTTCCTAATCATAGGATATCTTAGATAATGTATTTTTATGCTTCTGGTGTTGGTTTGGGGTGTTTTGTGACATAGGATGACCATGTGGTTGACTCTAGCCTGCAGAATCTATTCCCACATGAGTGGAATTATCCCACTCATGACCTTTAAATGGTAAATTTTATTCATGTGCTGAAGATGTGGTGAAACTACCTATTTGGGGAGAATTTTATAGTTTATTCGGATCATAAGATAATAAAGTATATCTCCACCCACAGTGAATTGAACCTCTTATAGAGACAATGGTTGGAGTACCTATGGAATTTTAATTTTGAGATTGCTCATATTCCCACCAAGGGAAATATGGTCGTTGATGTGTTGAGTAGGAAGCTTCCAGAATAGGAAATTTGGGAATAAGTTGATGAATGGGTTTTGATAATATTGTTTACTGGTATGAGACTACATGTGGAAGAGGATTTAGGGAAATTATTATTATCTAGTGCTCATATTACACCCCCTCTCATAAATCAAGTGAGGATTGATCAGGTATCTGATCTCAATTTCTAGAAAATTAGCAGTTATTAAATTGTTGGGGGGAAATCAAGTTATTGGTATTAGTCTCTTGATGGTTACCTTCTCTTATGTATATGATAGTTTTTACCTAGAGCATGAGGTGATAATTGATTCATGAGGCACATCATTCCAACTGGATCATTCACCCTAGTGGGACCAAGATTTTCTATACTTTGAGTGGCATGTATAGGTTTCTAGGGATGAGACATGTAGTAGATAACTTTTTCTCCAGATTCTAGACCTTCTGGAGGATCAAATATGAGAATATGAGAATATTTAGGTTGTTGTAGCCACGTATCATACTATTTTGGAAGTGAGATGTGATATCGATGGAATTCATTATTAGACTACCCTATACTCTGAGTTGGAATGATTCCATATGAGTGATTTTTTATTTTTTGATGAAATCATCCCGCTTCCATCCCATTCAGAAGTTAAAAAAGGTAGAGGACCTCTAACTCCTATATGTTCGAGTGGTTTTCATATTCATAGAGTTCCCTCGGTGATAGTTTCTTATCAGGATGCTTGTTTTACATCTCATTTCTATAAGGGACTCTAGGAGGATTTGGGAACCCAGTTGATATTGAGAAACTTGTATCACCCACATATAGATATCCATTTGAGTAGACTATCCAAACTCTGGGGGATATATTGCAGGTGTGTTTTCATGATTTGGTGGTTTTTGGAAATGGAACCTACCATTGGAATTGTTTTATTATAACAATATTTATCAATCCTCAATAAGGATTTCCCAATTTGAGGCATTATATGGGAAGTAATACCAATACCCTTTGTGCTGGGCTAAAGTAGCGAAGCATTCCTTTATGGTTTGAGCCTCATCTAGGAGACGATAGAGATATTTTAGTTGATTAAAAAGTGGTTAGTGATAGTTTAGAGTCACAATAATTCATATACAGATCATTATTTTCATACATTGGAGTTTCGATTGGGAAATCGGGTGTTCTTGTAGGTATTAGTTTGGATGGGGAATCATCTCAATGGTAATAATGAGTAATTGGTGCTATGTTATGTCGGATCATTTCATGCTGTGGAGCATCTGTGAAAAGTGTCCAATTGGTTGGAGCTTCCACCACTATTCACATCAATCCATGAAGTCTTCCAAAATTCTTATATGATGATATATAATTATGTCCCATATAACATGTTGGAGTGGGATGATTTGGAGTTAGATCTTGATGATACCATTATAGAGCATCATATTTGTGTCATAGATCATCAGAATAAGGTGTCATGTGGGAATATGGTCCTATTATTTCATGTTATCAGATAGTATAGTGGTGATATCCATAATACATTGGAGATGGAAAGTTGGGTGAGGGAGTAGTGGCCTCACCTTTTTTCTTCTGGAGAATCTTAATGCCTTTATCGGGGTAAAAAGTGGCATGGTGGAGAATTTTTAACACCTATTGGGTCAATGGTATATATAATTTTAAGTTGTATTTACCTTTGAGTGTTTTTTTGGATTCCTGGGTGTTAGAGGTCAAAACTAAGAGTTTTTGTGGAGAAAAACTAGGGGAACAGTTGGTTTATGGTTTGTCTGACCATACAGATAATTGTGTGATAGAGCACTAGTTTTTTATAGTTCATCTTCAAATGGTTTTAGAATGGTTTTTCAAACTGTGTCCTACCCAAATGGAAACCTTATAGCCTATTTTGGGTGTATAGTGTCACCCAAATTGTTTGCACATAGACTTCTGAACCATATAGCCAAACCATGTGGCATATCCAAGTCACTTAAAAAGTAACTTTTTACCATTTTCCCATATTTATTTCTTAAGGATCAGGGATAATTTTCATTACCCCACATGTTTAGCCCATCCTCTTCAGTTGTGAAGCTCAACTATCTTCTTAGTGATGGATTTCCTCTTTGATTAATGGTGTGTTGGCTTGAGGTAGTTTATTTCATCATGATTTCTTCCTCCTTTCCCCTCCTCATTCCCTTTTCTTCTATTTTTTCAAAGGGTGGAACCCTAGTGGGGGTGTTGTCCAAAACTAGGGTATGTAAAGGGGATTTTGGTTTTTTTCCATATTCTTTAGGTGTGTGAGGAATTTTTCTACCTATTCCTAGTGGTCTTAGTAAAGGGTGATAAGAGTTAGACTGAATATGAGGTAAGTGTGTCTATTTAAGGGAATTTTCCATTACATACTAATAAATATTTAATTTAATTTGGTTGATTTGTTTAAATTTACACATATATGATTTATCCTTTGTATGTATTCCATGTTTGATGTGTTTCATAGATTGGTTTGGAAATTTTGGTGTTTAAAGGTTGTTTTTAAATGGGGTGTGGATTTTAATACCACCAAGTGTTTTTTAAAATTGATAAAAGATTTATAAAGTGGTTTTAGAAATGGTTTTTATTTAGAAAAGACTGTTTAGATAAAGTGGGAATTCTTATTATGAAATGGAATATGATATGGGCTTGATTGTTATGGGAAATTTTTGTGAATGTTTTGGAATAGATTAACACATGGGTTAATTAGGGTGTGGTTCAAGGATTTATTCAAGGGGGTATGAGAGCCTTCGGGTTGGAGGATTGTGTGAGCTTAAATGTTGGTTCGGGGGAAGACCATTATAGATTCAATTTTCTTAGCTATCTAGAATTCTTTTTTTCTCACTCAGGATAGGCCTTGTGGTTAGATCCCTAGGAACACATTACTCATGCCAGGTTGGTTTAAATTATTTATGAATTTTATTAGTTTCATCATGATTTTATGAGATATTATGCCCATTTTCTTTCATTTCCATTTAAATGGTTCTTAATATTATTTTCATGATCACCCTTGGTTATGATTGTTTTCATGTTGAGCATGTTATTCCTTGTGGAATTGTTTGTTCATTTGATCCATGTTTTAAAATGTTTTTGGAAAACTAGTTTCGTTTAAAGTGAAATCCAAAGGTATTTTAAAGGTGTACTTGAAAATTCTATGTTTTCAAAGAGGTTTAGTTTTGAAATTGTTTTCAATCTAGTTTATTGGTATAAAAGGGAAAAATTCTTAAATATATTCATAGTGGTATCCTATTAGTCTTCATTCCTCAAACCCTTCTTGGGACGTTTGGGGATTTTTTAGATTTCATTTTTTTAGGACATAGGTAAAGGCAAGAGAACTATGTTCTAGGGTGTCTCTTCTTAATTATTAATGTCCAATGTTTTTTGGAGGAGACATTATCTCACCGAAGGTTGGATCATACGAAGTCGTGCTGAGGGTTTATATCCATTGGGATGTTTTTGTGGGACTTTTTTGTTCATTTACCCATTATATTGAGTTTTGGGTTTTGTTTTTGAGACACCATGTATATGTTTACTTATGACATGCTTTGTATTTGATGTATATCATTCATTATTATATCCACTTATCTTTTGTTGTTGAATATGATGTTATTGGTGTGGCTAGCCCATTTTTATGGATGGTCCATTCCCATTTACCATTGGTGAAACTATTACCAAGTCCTAGTTGGTTATTCACAGGGGTTTTCGCCAGCCAGTAGTGACCAGGAACACACTTTGGGATATATGGCATGCTAGATCAGGTGATGGGTTAGATCTACCCGGGTTGGTTTGTTACAAAAACCAAGATTCTATTGGATCTAATGAATATTTATGACTAATAATGAGGTTAGTCAATCATTACATGAAAAATATTACATCATTTTAGATGAGTATTTAATAAATCTAACAATAATAAACACCTCTAAAACATAATGGTTTTTTGTCTTTAGAAACTATATACATAATCAAATTATTATTAAATAATATTCAATTTATCCCACAAAAATTCTTCACATATACTATCCTTATAGAATTATCATACATATTACCTTCCATGATAACCTGTAGAAGGGAAATATAGGATAGTTTGATCTCATATGTTCAGTAAGGGTAAACATGGGAGATATCAATCATAAATGAGTATAATATGATCATAAGGTTATGAAAACATAATCAAGTGCATAATCAAAATATAATATATTAAAGAATAGATAATCTTAGTTCATAACACCAAAACATGGAATATCAAGAAGCAAGATTAATATGGGTGTTAAAGTATAAATCATCAATCATGAGTAATAACAAAGGAATATGGAAACATAGGCATAGGAAATCATAATATTGTGAGCATGGTTATTCTGAATCATGTCCATGCATAATCCTATGATCATATATAGAAATAATCATACTCATGTATCAATATATGTACATAGATATTCACAATAATATCAACACATGTCCTCATCATCTCATGATATATATATATCACATTTCCTTATGTATTGGGGGGATACAACATGTCAAAAACCAACCCAGGTACCCTAGTAACCCAATAACTAAGCCAGTCCTGACATGTCCTGAAGGGTGTTCCCAATCCCCATGTATTGGTAACTAGCACCTAGAATCATACAAAAAAATAAAGTGGGAACTATTTTTCTACAAACATTTTGGAAGCATAAAATCAAGACAGTATGTATAAAAAAGAAACTCCACTATGAGAAGTACACCACAAGTCAAATAGGTATAAACAACCCAAAGTACTAAAACAAAGTACTACAAAATAGGAATATAAACATCCCAAGTCCCAACGGACGCAACTCTCCAAGTCCATGGATCAAAAGTTATAACCACCTCCATGTGGTGCTTTACCATTTCTCAAACCAGGAATGATATAACCTACAAACACCTGAAGGTACAGGAAGGGAGTGAGATAAAAGCCCCGTAGGGTTTCACCAAGGATTCCATCATAGATTCCAATATTTAATTAACCAAGTAAAGACCTTTCAATTTTCAAATAAATAGGTTCTTAATTTAAAAATTATATTTAAACAAATCATGTATTACATTTAAAAAAGGGAATACATTTCAAATGATGGAAATACTTTAAATAATGGCTTAAATAAACACTTTTATATAAAAGAGTTTATATAAATCATAATTTATGTAAAATAGTTCACAAAAATTGGCATACATTTATATCTCATATATAAACAAGCGAGAAACAAGGTCATCTTCCAAGAGGTAAGATTGTTCCAGGTTATGGGACTCTCACACTCTCAAGTGATAAACCACAATGTGTATACATGTCCCTCGGAGTTGAAAAAAGATGACTCATCTATATCCCACTGGGGAATAATATGTGCTAACAAGTATTTAGTTAGTGTTTTAAAGCATCAATCTAGTGTTAAGGCATTCCCATCCTAGAATGTTTGTCCCAAATTACTCACTAATTACCTAGGCTTACATGTTATCTAGTAAAATCAATGATGGGAAATTTATTTTAATCAATCTTAAAATAAAATTAAATACCATTCTCCTATTTCAAAAACTCCAATTTTCCATTTAAAAACATAAATGAGTTTTTAATCAAAACATGCCTTTTTCAATATAAAACCCAAAGGTTTCTATGAAAACCATTTTAATTCATTTTCATCGAATACAATTTGAAATAAATTTCATAAAAATAGTTTCAACAATTTTCCATCAAACCAATCTCACAATTTAAATTCACCAATTTCCATCAATTTCTCAAACCCACCCCAATTCACTGAAATTGAGGGTTTTTCCCAATTTCATGCCAAGAGGCTAATTTCTAAAATCAAATCTCCCAATTCAATGGAATTTGGTTTTTAATAAACCAATTGAAATTAGTTTCAAGAAATTTAATTTAAATCAAACAATTGAAATTAAATCAAGTAATTTAATCAAATTTGGCCATAAAAAAGGAACCACCTACCTTTCTTATGGAAACACAAAGCCCACAATAGAACCTACTAATAAGAAAGAAGGTCTAGAAGATCTAGGAGATAAACTAAGAGGCAAGATTCAAAAACACAGGGATTAGATCTATCAATCCAAAGATGATCTATCAAACTCCAAGGAGGAAAAGAGAAATAGATAAAGTGATAGGGGGGATGGTTACCCAGAAAGTCACACTACATTCTAAAACATGAATAATTAAAGAATGAAATGAACTGGAAGGGTTTGAGGGCTTCAAAATCACCTAGGAAAGTCTCTTGGGTTGAGAGAAAATAAATATAGATAGGATAAATAGCTATTTGAGTTGAGCATCCTATTTAAAAACAACAATCAGTACTTTACATGACGTGTAACCCAATTACACATCATGTAATTGAAAATTCCTAAAATCATCAAAAAACCATCACCTTTTATTAAAAAATAATTTATTATTATTTTAGAACTTACACGTCATGTAACCACATTACCCGGCATGTAAATCCCCAACAGAATACAAAACCAACAGGTTTTATGCTGAGAATCCAAAAAATCTTTGACTTCACCATTATAAGTATCCTCGCAATTCCTTCTCAACCCTGCCCAGATAAAGAAAAAAATAAAACCCTAAAAAAATTTAAACATACTTGTATGAAGAGTAATGATATGTTACAACCTCCCCACCATAAAAAAAATTTTGTCCCTAGAAAACCAATAAAGAAGTTTCTATATTGAAAAGATGAGGCCACTACTCTCTCATAAATGTTTCACACTCCCATGTCTTATGAAAATGTGAACTATTATATCATAGCACATGAACCAAAGGTATCAGCCTCCCATGAAGTACCTTGGTTTCAGAATCAAATATCATGACTGGTCGTTCAGTAACAGATAAATCAGGCTCAACCTCAAGATTACTCCAACTCAGAACATGAGATTGATTAGATGGATACTCACAAAGATGAGATACATGGAACTCATTATATATTGACATCAACTGTGGTGGAAGCACTAAATGGTAATAAACTTTTCCCACTTGATCAAAAACCACAAAAGGTCCCACAAAATAAGGAGCAAGTTTCCCTTACCTCCTAAGATGTTGATGACCCAACTGAGGTGAAACTTTCAAGAATACATGGTCACCAACTGAGAACTCAAATAGCCTATGACAATGGTCATCATAATACTTATATAGTCTTTATATCATAAACATAATTTGATAAACCAATCTTGGTCTAACCAAGAAACTTTCCCCAATATCTGACCAACACAAAGGATATCTACAAGGCCAGCCATACAAGTCCTCAAAAGGAGCCATTCTGATTATGTCACTACCACAAACAGGGAAAGGGAAGCGCTACCCTTTATTAACACTAAACAGAAAGTGCTGATAAAGGGGTGGGCCTTTATCAGCACTATTATTAACGCTGATAATATTTTTTATTATTAATTTATATAAAATTATTATATTTATATTAAAAAATAATTTTTATTTGAATACATTAAATAAAAAACAAATGTTTATAATTAATATTTTTTTTAATAATTCAAATATATATATATATATATATAATGTTTTAATTGAATAAATTATTTCTAAGATTATAATTAAATAAATATATATATAATTATATAATTATAATATTATAATAAATTACATTAAATAATAAATATATTTATTAGTTTTTTATATTTATTAGATATTTATTAGATTTATTAGATTAATTCATTGTATTTATTATATTTGTTATATTTAATATATTTATTTTATTTGTTTTATTTATAAATATATAATACTTTTTAATATATATATATATATATAATTAAAAAGGACTTCTGAAAGAATTATTTATCAGAGTTATAATTTTAGTGTTGATAAATATTTGTTTTATCAGTGATTTTTGAGTGCTGATAAAGATATGCCTTTAACAGCGCTAAAAAAGTGTTGATAAAATACCTATTTATCAGCGCTAAAATTTTAGCGCTGATAAAGCCTTATCATTATCAATGCTCAAAAAGCATGGATAAAGGTATGCTTTATCAGCACTTTTATTTTAGCACTGATAAAACATAGCTTTATCAGCGCTTTTAACTAGCACTAATAAAGGTTCCAATGGTTTTTATAAAATAACCCTTACAGACCCCTCCTATGTCACACCCGTTCAAGCCTTCGTGGAAGCTGAACCCTACGTCGTGACCCCTCCTCCTCCTCCTCCTACACCACCACCACTGCCTTTTCCTCCTCCTTTGTTGTGACCGTCCTCCTCCTCCTTCGTCGTTTCTTCCTTCTCCTCCTCCTCAGCCATGATCCCTCCTCCGCTGTGACCCTGCTTCTCCTCATCCTCTACTAATGCTTCCTCCTCCTCCTCCTCCTCTGCTGCGGCCACCTCCTCATGTGTTTTGAAAATGGATGATGGATCTTGATTGAGCCTGGATGATCTTAGGATATGGTGGCTGAGCATTATTAAGGGTTCAAATCCACTTTAAGGTTGGTGGTTTCAAACCATTACTAATGTTTTATGTATTGTTTCATGCATTTTTTTAATATGTAGTCTTTCCACCCTTGTGTAGTTTGTATTAAGTCAACTCAAATTGTTTTCCTTGACTATATGTATTGGAAAAAACATCTAGGGATGTTATGGACCCTAGTATTATGCCTTAATTTCATGACCATCAGGGATTGTTGGAATAAATTAAAATATGTTGAACATTACATTCAGGAGCCCTTGGGGGATTCCCTTGTCTTATACTATGATTCCTAAGACCTTGGTTAAGTGTCTTTTTTCCACCCTAGATATGGGATAAGTTTATAATTGAGAGATTCCATTTTGAGTTTTTTACTAGGATGTTTTTAATTCACCACCTAAGAGTAGGTAAGTTCTTTTTGGCCTATGTTTTATCCTTACATGTGATGTAGAGTGATTCAAAGGACAATATGTTCCCTATTTGGAAATTAAATTAATGGTAATTATGTTCTATATAACCAATAGGTATTCCTCCTTGGTAGAAAATAACATAGAGGGAACAAAATAGGTTTCCTTAGCCTCCCTTTAATAAGAGATGTGTGGATTATGTTAGATCAGTGTGAGCCTTGACCCAAATGGAACTTAGTGTTTCCATGTATAATTTTTGACTTATTTGAATAAATTATGGGGTGAGTGTTCCTACCCCTTTTGACCGGTAATATCCAAGTGGGTTGTAATCTAGTTTTGGATTTGGATATGGGTTCAGCATGTGTGGATCAACTAATCTTAAACTTTGAGTCAGTCATATGTTAGGAAAACCTAGTTATGGTTTATTTAGTATTTTCTAAGATGTTTATTATGCCATTTTATGTTGTTTATATACTATAGGACACTATTACCATTGGTAATTCTATTTTTATGTGGTGGAAGTGCTGCCCCTTGATTAATATCTTTGTTTGGGTGTGGGATGACCTACCTAATCACTATGACATGGCCTATGGACTGGGATGATATGAAAATTTATGTTGAATATTCCTAAAGAATGGTATGATATACTTGATGTGATACTATGATGTGTTGTATGAGTTTCATTTCCCACTTACCATATAATAATGTGATCTGAGATGCTATACCAATTATGAAATATTCAAATGGTTTGAGATGCACTACCCAATAATATTGATATCTTAAAGGAATGCATTTGAGGGATGATATACCCATTCTATAGTGAGCCCATGACTAGGGAAATTATACCTTAGTTTTGGGAAATGATGCCCACTCATTCTCCTCCACCGCCACTGCCTTTTCCTCCTCCTCCACTGCGACCGTCCTCCTCCTCCTCCTCGATGTTAGGTATCAATCATTGGATAGCTAAGATCTTTGATGAGGCTTATATTACATGATTGTTCATTATATCTTAATAGTTATTATATATCTATGATGAGGATTAGGCCTAGATACCTTGAGATTGCAATGTAGAGATACTCCACCAAGGTGAAATTCTTTCAAATTTTTTAAAGTTTATGTTTGGTTATACATCATGGGGTATATGCGATTCTCCACAAGACATAAATTATTTTAGTGGTTCAGATTTTTTTGAAGGTTAGATATGTTATAACCTCCCTAGGATCTACTTTATGTATGTTCATTTAGCCAAGGGGTCTGTCTTACATTAGTAGTACTTCTCTGGTAGTAATTTGGCTCTTTTATGACCTTCTCATGATCCAATTCTAGTATATATTATTAGCCATCTGGAATACCTTGTATTAGTGATTTAGACTGTGTTAGTTGAAAACATCAATTTACGGGCGAGCCTCAGAGCAGCTTCTCCTTTATCTCCTTTGGTGTCTAAGGTTTCTCCTCCGTACTCATGCTCCTCCCCTCTTTGGCCATCTCGCCCTGGTTCACCTCTCTTTGAATCGTCTCCTCCCTGCAAATAGGTTGGCTCGGCATGACGATTTCTTCATGTGTAGGGCTCGTTTTGTGCGGAGGTGACCTCTTTTCATTGAGGTTGACGATGGTTCTGGAGTGTCTTGGGGAGGGGGGGTTTCATTCCTTGTTTTTTTTGCATTTTTTTAGTGTTGATGATTTTCTCTTGGCGGTTTCCGCTTGAAGCTGGAAGTGCTAAGGTTTATCTCACCATCACCTCATCCCTGTGGTGGACCTTCTTCGGATGCCTTGAGTGCTCTCCATGGCGATCTTGTGATTCTTCCTCCTTGCTGTGGCAGAACGCTTCAGGCTTCTACGACTCTGCTGGTCTGATCCGTGGTCATTAGACTAGTTTGCGACGATTTTCATGTTTGTTCACCGGCATACTCTACGGAGCGTTCAAGGGTTTTCTCTTGGTTCTGAGTTTTAGTCCAGTGGCGGTATCTCAGCATGTGGAGTTCGTCACCTGATTTTTAGCGGCTGAGTACTCTAAGGGTCTGCGAGGGTTTTCTTTGGCTGTTAGGGTGGTTGAAGTGGGGTTTTCCTTGGTTGATTTTCAATGTTCTGTTTGATTCTTGTTGTGAAATGGTGATTATAATCAGTATCTGTGCTGGTGGTTGTTGATGGCGGCAATGGAGATTAATTCCAGTGAATGTGGTGTGTGCTCGACAGTTCGACACTGATGTTGGTGACAGGGAAGAGGCACGAGGAATGCTGGTCAGGTTCATGTGTTCCGACAAGGTTCGTGATGACGGTGGTCGGTCCGGATTGTCTCATCGGGGGCATGATGTTGGATTTCATGTTGAATGGTGGCACGTGGTGATGATTCCCGAATCAAGGCCTGGCCTGTTGGTTGGTGCGCGGTCAGATGAGCGAATAGGTGGGTGGTGCACGGCTCGAGGACATGTCTCTCTGCTTTTATTTTTTGAAATTTGAAATTTGAATGTTTTGGATGCTTGGTTGTGGTGTTTTGGATGCGGTGATGTTCTATATCGGGTATCGGAAACCCTTAAATTGGCCATTAGAAATTAAAAAAATGATTAGCGATTTAGACTGTGTTAGAGGTTAGATTTGTTATTCCTCTTTAGTTCCTCCTTTAGTATGTGAGTTTATCCATGGGACTCGCCTTATATTAATAGTTTGGATCATGTTGGAGGTTGGATATGTTATGCCCTCCATACTATTTTTTGGGGGGTAAATCTTATTCCATAATTCATATGGTCACATCATAATTCATGATCAAGATTTAATTATTCTACCTAGGGGATGAGTGTTGCAGTGTATACCTTGTGGTAATTCAACAATGTGACATCATAAGGTGCACTATGCAATTTACCCTTAGGCTACACCATAATGCACCCTATTATTGAATTGAAAATAGATTTTTTTAGTCTTTTTAATGAGGTTCCACTATTCCTTATTAGTCACTCGACCCCATCACCCAAACCCATCATCCCCATAATTTTTCCCTCTCATAATTCACTCTTTATGACCCCAAATGGTCGTTTCATAGTGGACAACCCACCCCCTCCCTGGACAACTCACACCCCCTCCCCTACACCCCCGCACCCCCCCACCTAGATAGCCCACCCCCCTCCCTGGACAACCAACACCCCTGCAGCCCCCCTACCCACCTGGACAGCCCACCCCCTTCCCCTTTGAACCTTTTATGTTTTACTTGTCTTTTCCCCTTTTCTCATCCATAACCCCTCCGCGCTATGCTAAACTCCCCCTCCTCTCCTCTTGGGTGGTTCTCCCTCACCCGGTGTGTGTTTCATCTTTCATCACTTGTATTGGAGAGCCTAGGATAATCTATACCTCTCTTATTCCTTCTATATATTAGTGTCTGAGACCCCCCCCAAATCCTATATTTAAATGGACATGGGTCAATTACAATTGGAAATATAATGATATATCCCATGCTGGTATCATAACTAACAACTGAATTGACTTTCCACTAACCTAAGAGGTGTTCATGATCCCTACAGAATAACAACAATCCCCTGGGAAAAAATGTAATTAATTTGGAATATTTTACCCCTAAACTGGAGTAAATTAAAAATGATCTTTCTCCTGAAAAGCAGACATGATCCATTCATAATTTGAACATCTAGGAAAATAGTAGATACACAAAAAATAAATAAATAGGAATCAGATATCATATATGGAAAATAAAATCCCATTGTTGACCAATAAAATTGTTTAACATGTGAGTTCTCATTTTATGTTTTCTTTTCAGTTGGAAGTCTCCTCTGTTGCACGCCTCTCCTCTGCCGTAAACGCACCTCTACTACACGTTGAACGACACATTTTCGGTGAGTTTTATCCTCTTACTCATTGGTTTCCTCTTTTTCACATGTTATTATTGTTTGATATTGATGTTTATGTTGTGAAATGTACGGGCTAAACGCCCCACTGAAAATCATGGTCATTGGTGGTTCTTGTTTGCACACTAAATGAATTGAATCTTGGTTGGTTCCTGTTGAACATTTGAATATAAAAATTAGTAATTTATACTGACTAATGAATGAATTCCCTAGTATGATAAAACTTTTGTGATAACCCCTGAATTAACAAATGGAATTCAATAAGGGATTCTTTGTAAAATCTGAAATTGTGATTCTTTGGTTTGTATGGTGTTGCGATTGTGAGCACGATTGTGTGTTTGTATGGTGTTTTAGTTGTTGTCATGATTGGTATGCCATTTTTTTCCATTTTTTAGTTCTTCCACCATTGAATATCAATCCAAAATTTACCCATTTCAATGGCCCCACCACTTTGTTACTAGTGAAATTCCACCGAATCTTAGAAAAACACTTCACTAGAGGACTCTATGAGACACTTTATGGACACCCTAGTCAAATAACCATAACAACACATGTATTGAATCCTTCCACCCACAATCACTCTATTGAAAATTATACCATATATTAGTTTAGTACCATAGTTCTTGACTAGAGACATTATGTTTCTAGAGAAAAACTAAAAACCAGTTTACAACAATGCATATAGATCACATATGGGATACTAAAACATTCTAGTGCAAGGGCTTCTCATAGATAGTTCCATTGATCATGTGGTTGGGAAGATGGGTGTGATCTACTTTGGTCCTGAGTAATGCATGGATAGGTAAGGTTATTGTTTACCATAGCTAGTTCCATTGATTATAGTTGGATGATAACCCTAGTTGAACATCTTTTGTGTAATTATTTTGTTAAATATTAATATTACTCTATAATATAGGATGAATATGCATAAAGAATGGATGAATGTCAATCGGTTGACAAAAGAGTATGAAGATGGAGTGAAAGAGTTTATTAAGTTTCCAAAATATCATGCATATGACCCTTCTCAAATCCTTTGAATGTGTTTACAATATTGTTATTCAAGAAAAATTAGTCCATAGGAGTTGGAAGAACACCTGATATATCACATAATAGATCGAAGTTATACATGTTGGAATAAACATGGGGAAAAAACAAATGCAGGTAGTGGCTGGGATAACACTTTGTTTTATGGATCATCTGATATGATTACAAGCGTGAACAATGAAGATGATCATATGGAGGATGTGCATACAGATTTGAATGATGATGAAGATCGTATTGAGGAAATGATAAGAACAGTTGAAGATGAACTTCGTGATTGCCCAAAATTATTTGAGAAGTTAAAGAGTTGTGCAAAGACACCATTGTATGCTGGTTGCACTAAATATACAGCATTGACAGCCATACTGAAGCTATATAATTTGAAAGCAGGCAACAGGTGGAGTAACGTAAGTTTTACAGAACTACTTTCTCTCCTGAATGACATGCTCCCAGAAGATAATGAGCTACTGAGATGAAGATACGATGGAAAACATATTCTATGTTCTATGGGCATGATCTCTAAAATAATACACGCCAACCCGAATGATTGTATATTGTTTCACAAGGACCATAAATCACTTAAAGAATGCCCAAAGTGTGGTGTTTCTCAATACAAGAAAGATGAATCTAGTCCTATGAAAGTTTTATGGTACTTTCCAATCATTACAAGGTTTAGGATCCTATATGGAAGTGAGGAGAGTGCAAGACAATTAACATGGCATGTAGATACAATAATTAAAGATGGGAAACTACATCACCCGGCGAACTCTCCTCAGTGGAAGAGAATTGATCATGAATATCCTGAATTTGGAAATGATCCAAGAAACCTTCTTCTTGCATTATCTATAGATGGAGTGAATCCTTTTGGTTTTCAAAGCAGTAGTCATAGTACATGGATGGTTATGTTGGTAAATTATAACTTACCCCCATTTTTATGCATAAAACGAAAATACATCATGTTATCCATGCTTATATCAGGACCAAAACAACTGGTTAATGATATAGATGTTTATTTAGCTCCATTGATCGAGGATTTGAAATTATTATGGGATTCAGGTGTTATAATATATGATGCTTAAAAAAATGAATATTTCACTTTAAGAACCATGTTGTATGGGATGATAAATGACTTTATTACTTATGTAAATTTGTCAGGATATAGAATTAAAGGAACTCAAGGGTGTCCTATTTGCGAACAAGGTACACAGTCAATTAAGTTGAAACATTCATAAAAAACTATCTTTCTGGAACATCACAGATTCCTACCCTAACGACATAAGTACCGATCTTGGACGACATTATTCTATGGAAGTTTAGAAGAACGTACAACACCGTCTCTACAAATAGGTTATCAATTTTTTGCGAAACTAAAAGATGTAGAAAATAATTTTGGTAAACTGTTTTTGAAAAACCTTTTGAAAACTGGTTGGAAAAAGAGGTCAGTTTTTTTGAATTACCATACTATAATTGTCTGGATGTCAGACATTTTCTTGATGTTATTCATGTTGAAAAAAATGTATGTGATAGTGTCATCAGCACATTGCTAAATGAACCCGACAAAACAAAGGATGGAATTAAGGCTAGATTGTACATGTTTGACATGGGAATGTGAGAAGAGTTGTCACCATTGAAGGGTGAAAAACAAACATTTCTTCCTCCTGCTGCTTAAACTCTTTCTAGGTAGGATAGATATTAGTTTTTCAACTTCTTGAATGATGTAAAGGTTCCATAGGGGTATTCATCAAATATCAAGAACATCGCGTCAATGAGAGATTTAAAGTTAAAGGTTTTTAAATCACATGACTTCCATGTTTTGATGTAAGATCTAATTCCTATAGCTTTACATTAATTTTTTTCCAAGAATGTCTATCATAAATTAACGAAGCATTATTTCTTCTTCAAATCTATATGTAGAAAATTTATAGACCCGGTGAAATTTCCAACTATGGAAAGAGAAATTGTCATCATATTATGTGAATTGGAAATGTTCTTCCTGCCGACATTCTTTGATATGATGGTTCATTTGATGGTTCATTTGGTGAGAGAGATTCAACTATTTTTTCCTGTACATTATAGATATATGTAACCCATTAAACAGTATATGAAGATTTTGAAAGGGTATGTCAAAAATCAAAGTTGTCCAGAGGGTTGTATTGCATATCAATATATTGTTGAGTAAGACGTTGAATTTTGTATCGAATACCTATCTTGTGTGGAAAGCATTGGCCTACCTAGATCTCATCACACTGGGTGTCTTGAGGGTGAAGTTATTTCTGGAAGAGAGATTATCACAATCAATATTACAGATCGGTAGTAGGCCCACCTTTACGTTTTGCATTACAGTTTTGATGTTGATCCATATGTTCAAACCCATAAGTAAATTATTAGGCATTTGAATCCATCTAGGGATGAAAAATGGATATAAGATACACACAATTGGTAGTTTATAGGATGGTTTTGGGACCATATTTTTAAGAAGTTAGATGAAAATCCAGAATCAAATTTAGAATGACTTTGATGGCTAGCTGGAGGAGTAAGTGTGTATGTGTTATCTTACAATGCTTATGTAGTTAATGGTTATACATTCTATAATAATGAACATGATGGAGACAATACCATGTAGAATAGCGGGGTTACACTTGTGGTTGAAGCGATGCATGTTTCCAGTGTTAAGGATGGAAATCCAATTTATGAAAATATGTCATACTTTGGCATCATCAAACAAATATGGGAGTTGGATTATACGAAATTCCCAATACCAATTTTTTAATGCAAGTGGGTTGATAATAGGAGTGCTATGAAAATAGATGAATTGGGATTCATGAAAGTTTATTTCAATAAGGAAGGGGAGAAAGAGTAACCATTTATAATGGAATCATAGGTAGTACAAGTATTTTATGTTCTAGATCTCGCAAACCGAAATTGGTCAATCTTTCTGTTATTGACCAAAATAACTGAAGGGTTGGATGAATGTTCAATAGAGGATGACCCTTTCATTGGTACTTTGCAATCATTTCATATCAGTCCTAATGTAGATGGCATTTTTTATGACATAGGATAAAACAAAGAAGGGATTTACATAGTCGATAGAGGGGTCAAATCTCTTCATCCTTTAAAAAAAGAGTTTAATAATCAGGTTATTTGTTTATTGTAATATACATTATGTTACGTTATTTTATTGTCTATTCACTGCTGATTTTATGTAATCTAAATTAAATGTTAAACCACTTTTGTAGATAATGACTTTTGCACCTACTGATGCACTCAATCCCAAGGCACAACTGGTCTCTCAACCTGCTGTTGTTGGTCCCAGTGCAGAGAAACAACAGGTTTCTTAACTTGTTTTTGCTGGTCCCAATGCTCAGGTACAATAGGTTTCTCAACCTGTTGTTTCTATTTATAGTGTCGATGCTAGTGCTCTAGAGGAACATAATGATGATGCTTCTGAGGAAATGGTAGTAAATGAAACCCTGATGGTGCAAAAAAAACAAGAGCACTGCATTTTGATAGTGTTAGCCAAAATCCTTAAGGAAAAAGAAGAAAGAATCAAATATGAGGTGGGATGGAATAATCTAGGCCAACATGTTAACCCCAACAAAGCCATATTTCGTAGCTACATTGTAATCGGCACTCAGAAACACGTGCTGATTGATGTACAATCATGACACCATGTTGTAATCAAGCTTAAGACACTAATGTGGGAAGAGATTATTATAAAATTATGATATCATTTCTTTAATTTATTAAAATAAAATAAAATACTAAAACATTGACTTACTCTTCATCATCCATTGCAGAATGCATTTATAGTAGATTCCTCGAACAAGGAATATGTATTAAGAGTTTCAGGAAGGATTCATAGATACTTCCGCAAAATTTTAATGAAATATCATCTTAAAGATGATGAATGTAAAATCATGCCACACCCAAATCCTCTTTATGCACACTTGATATCCCAAGGAGTGTGGGATGCGTTTAACAACTGCCGTGGGGAGCAGACTTTTCAGGTACATTGTGTCTAGTAATATGTTATTTGGAGTTTCTTGTATTCATCACTTTGATTGATAGTTTTTTATTTATGAAACAACAATTGAGTGATGAAAATAAAGAACGGGCAACAAAACCAGTGTACCCCTACCGTAAAGCAAGGATGAGGTACGATTCACTTGAGAAAAAATTAGTACATATTTTTAATCTACCATAATAATTTTATGCGACATAAAACAACACCATAACCATGTTCCTCTATTTGTATGTAGATTTATAAATTGAAATAAAAATACTCTTCCATCTCATTCCATGTTCTATGGAAGGAGGATCATGTAAATAAAGAGGGGATACTGAAAAATGAAAACACACAAAAAAGTGTGGGAAACATGTGTAAGTATGACATAATATAAATTTGATTTGATTTAAATCTATATTACATAACAATGAATACTTATTTTCCTATATTTTATATCTAACATAGACATAGTAATCAAAAACACCCACACTAGATGCAGACATACTTTCAATGGCCTTGAAGCAGCCAAAACAATATGGCCGTGTCAGAGGTGCGGGTTTTGGGGTGACACCCCGAACATATTTTCATAAAGAAAAACAAGCAGAGGATCAAACTAAGGAAATGAAAAAAATGAGATAAACAATATCTATCTTTCAATAATAATTACAATACCAAAGATGGATGATAGTAAGTTTGATGGGGGGAGGCAAAGATAAGAAAAAATTCAACAAAAACTCATGTGTGAAGATCTCGGCCCACCTCCCAGCTTTGAGTCCACCCATTCCCCTCAAAAACCTGACTTAGCTGAGGTAATCAATGTTATAATAATTGATTCTGTGAAATGTGAATCACATAGACACTGATACCTTTCTTTTACTGATATTATATAGGGTGAAAATGACTGTGATTTATATCTATCAGCTCCCACTTATCACTTTGTAGAGATGGCTACGGTGTCCAATATGCAGAATGACATGCTACACAACATAAAACTTCCAACAGATCATGAAAGAGTATCTATTAACGTAGATAATGAGATGATTGTTGAGCTACCTATTCCAAATGATGATGATGACATTCATATAGTCGAACAATTTGTTGGAACATTCATCCCATGGCCATCAATTCTTGTAAAAAACATGTCGACAAGGAGGTATCCATTTCCAATTTATTTTTCAAGCTGAACCTTTAACATTTAATGAAAAAAGGTCTGAACTAATGAATTTTATTACAGAATGACAAAGAGAATGGGGTGAAACGAAATATCAGCTCAAAACTATCTCAAGGATTAACCAACCGATTGAAACAATCTACTGAGATCACCTTCACCTCGCCCATTCTATATCCACATTTAATATCATTACAGGACCATGCAGATACAAAGTTGATAGATGAAAATACCCACATAGTTGATTTTGAAAAAAATATGTACGGAGAGTAAAAATCAGATTTCATTAGTGCTAAAAATGTAAATGAAATCTTCAAGTATGAATGGTTAGGCACCTCAGTTGTAAATGTATACATGAGGTATGTTTTCAAGATTTGATTTTACCAAAGAAGATATAATATGATAATTATGACTAAATACAATTTATATTTTTCATAGGTGTATATATGAAAAACAATTGAAGGTATTTCCCAATGAACAAAAAATTGGACTCGTTAGTCCTCACATCACCTCTTCAAAAGAAGAAATAAATTCTGATAAAGAGGCTGAAATAATGCCATCCCTGCTCAAATCGTTTGAAAAAAAAATTATAGATGACATACTCTTTTTAATACCCATAATGCAGGGGTAAAACTCTAAAATTTAATCATATCAACTATATTTTCATTTCTTTCATTACTTATTACTTTTGGTGTTTTTAGGTAGCATTGGATGCTAATTACTATCAATTTGGATACTCCAAATATTTATTTTCTGGATTCAATGTATGGATATTCAAAAAACAGACCACTCATGAGAGTGTTTTTCAATTTGTAATACACTAGATCCAATATTTTAGAACTAAACACCTAGTTATATAATTTACATTATCTTTTAATGAGGATTCTGTTATGATAGGGTTGTGTATCAATATCGTTTACTTCATGGAATGAATCCAGGGCCTAAGGACAAGAACGCCTACAAGATCTACAAATGGAAAAATATCCTGGTATATATAATAATATTGCACTATCCAAACACTTATCAAAAAAAATTAATCATTATTCTTAATGTTTCTATAATGTCTGAAACAAACAAACAGAAAGGATTGTGGTTATTATGTTTGTAAATTTATGAAAGAGATCGTATTTTATCAGCAAACTAGCATCCCTGAAGAGGTATTTTCTAAAATAATTACATATTCATTTAAAATATTTTTTAACCATTTGTGTATTTATATTTTTTCAATACTACCATGACTATCGCAAAAAAACATATTCACAAGATGATATAGATGTGTTTAGAAACGAATGGTCAACATACCTGTTCGAATATTGTACAAAAATAGGATGAAGGTGAATTTCTACTACTTATGTTATCCTTATATGATCATTGATATCTCTCTTTTTTACACTTATTGAGCATATATGATCACTCTTTATTATGTTTTATATCCTTACATTATGAATAATGGTTTTAGAAATAATTTTTCTTTTTAGTAAAGCATAACTTAATGAGAGACTCTTATGAACTAGTTCTTTATGTTTCCATATTTCCAAAAGCACTAGACCTAAAATATTATGGAATGGATCATTTATATTCTATATTTTGGTCATTTATGTAATTTTTTCTACTGATGCAGTGTTTTAGAAGAATATCGGTTGTGCACCACTCACAAATTTAATAACAAAACTAAGGATTCTTCACTACTGTTGGTTAACTGCCGCTTAGCATAGAATTTGATCTAAACTTTCAATCGGGTGTCCCCGTGATTCTCTCATCCGACACCATCTCTATGATATCATCATTTATTGTTAACTTTTATTCTCTTCTTACACCCATTTACTAGGTAAATGGGTGTAGTAAGAGAAGGAAAAGTGAATGCTTAATGATGATATCATAGAGATGGTGTCCGATGAGAGCATCACGAGGACACCAGATCTGAAGTTCAGATCAGATGCTATGCTAAGCGGTAGTTAACCAACAGTAGTAAAGTTCACAAAGAATCATTAGTTTTGTTATTAGATTATATTTGGACCAAAGAAACTATTTGAAAAGATATAAAGGTAGTGTTATGATATAATATGTCTATTTTAACGAAAAATTATATAATGAATCATTGATTTTATTTTCATTGTTACTTGTAAGGTTAGTTTTTTAGAAGATTTCTGTCCATGTGACATGCCTTTGAAGGAAGAGAAACGACGTTGTGTCTGCTCAATCACAGAGGTAATATTGATGTTTTAACAGTAAAATCATTGTCCATAGATCTTACATCTCAACAATTGCTCAAATAATCCCACATCATATATACATATGCATGCCCATAAAAATATGGGTGCCTACGCACCTCATATAGAACCTACATCACATCAATTCCCATATACATACACACCTCACACACAAATTCTAGAAGAATAAAAAAGGACTTTGTTATAAGGAAGTGAATACTCAACTGATTCCCTTGGGCTTCGATTTTTCTTTTAGTATTCTAAGATACTCTTGGTATTACGTGAAATTTCCTATAGATAGGAGAGTAATGGGAAATCTATTTCACTAATTACTCAATATTTCATAGCTCTACGAGAACTATTAGGTTTTTTATCTACTTCACATAAGCCTCTTCATGTGATCATGTCACATAAGCTCCTTTTTATGAATGCTTCATGTGAACTGATCATGTGATCTCATCACATGATCAAATCACATAATAAAAGTAATTCAGTTGAACCATGATTCGTGTATTCTTGTCTTGTTTACATGATCGCATAAAGATTCAAGGGTCGTGTAATTGTATAAATCTCCCAGGTTCATTTGATCATTTGATCCTATTATGGTCATGTGATCACATGACTTTGAACAAGTCATGCACTTAATTTTGAATCCTATGTGGATTGATTTTAAAGGGTTATAAAATGATGTGGAGGTTAAATTTCATATTTACAGATCAAAAATGTATAATTCTATATCAAATTAGAAGTTTGGGTGGTTATTTGGATGGTTTATTCGATCAGGTGTAATCTTTGCGATGAAACAAGGTTTTCCCTTCTTGGTTCAGTGCACTGCCACAAAGTATGTGGTTGAGCTAAAAAAGATAATATTTTATGAATTTATTTAGTTTTACCAAACCTTTACTTATTGCAACAAAATTCTGATGGTAGACTTGTTCAGTTTATAGAGTCAATACATGAACACATTTCATTTTATGTATGGTGAGTGCGACATCAGTATATGGGATATTAAGATGATATATGGTGCGATGATTTTAGAAGACTAGTATGATGAGCAAATTCATCCCCCATATAATTGGGATGACATGAAATAGAATCATCCCATTATGAAGGATCTCATCAATCTTGGAAGAACATCCCTTAGGAAGGAGCCATATCTGGGGGTTGACATCCCCTTCAAGAAGTGGGATGACTTATTCATCAAGAATTCTCAACATGAGTGTTTGAATAAGAATCCCAAGGCTTTTCCATTATGAGAATCCTATGGGTAAGAGGGTTATCACTTTAAAATAGTTTAAGAGTGTCAATTCAATGACTAGGGATGGTCAGTCACCTCCCAGGACCATCACCTTCTTCATCTAGTAAGCTTCTTAGCAATGTACCTAAGCTGGTACTTATTCACAATGCAGAAAAAAGGGGGAGATATGGTCTCCACCTTAATGATGGTAGAGGTGATTGCAGGTGGTATGATTATCATCTTGTTTGTTCCCATGTTAGCTAAGTTATATTTCCAACTTCACCACATCTATAGAGGTATTCCCTGTTCATAATATTCAGCCCCTTCCAATTGCGGTGGGGTTGGATGGGGGCACAAATTGGTGGATATGAGTTACTTAATACTCACAACATTCCAAGTTACCAGTTTAGGAAATTTCTATAAATTATCAGTGGGTTCTGGCTAACAACACTAAAGAACTAGGAGATCAAGAGAAAAGTGAACCGGTATGATTAGTTTTTTTATACCATATGGAGCACCAACTTGTGAAATTACCAATAATGTAAAGGGTGATCATGTAGCCTAAGACTGTCTTTTAGCCATATGTGAGGGTGTTTTACCCACTTGGATTAACTGAAATATATTCTATGAGTGGTATGCATTTTACCACTTTTGGAGAAAGTCTAGTGCATTTAGATGAAATTCTCCACTCCTCCCCACATCCATTAAGAAATGCATCCCATGGTGGCTCAAAATTTTTGCATAATGTTCACCTGATAGGAAACTTAGGTTCGGGTGACCTTCCCTCTGGATAGTGTGGGTTTTGGCCTCTCCAAGGCTTATGTCGATACCTTGGTCCAATCATACCCAAATGGTCAGTTGGCTCCATTGGTGATAAAGCACATAGATCTTCTAACAGTGGATGAAGAGAAGGCCACAAGGGCTCTAGCATCATCAAAAATTTAGATTCCATACAAAAAAACATCTTCCAAAAGACCCACAACTCTCTATAGGTCTTAGAAGAAAATGAGGCACTTATATCCAACATCATCAACAAGGAGGGTGCCAACAAATTTGGTAACAATGTATGGGGTTCCCGTGAAAGAAGTTGCAGTCGGTGGGGGATCTGCTCTAATTATGGTGGTTTTTCCTATCACATTACAATACTGGGAAAAATAGAGGAGGAATACATTGACTATAGAGGTCTGGAGAGTGCTGTGTCAAGTGGAAATAGAGATAGAGGGATTTGGGAGTGTGATCACTCCCAAAGGAATATTCTATGAACAACAGCCCATTGAAGTTAAATCACTTCTCCAAGAACTAAGTGTAGTGATTCATTATGTCAAATTCCAAGACCATTACACACCCCTAGCTTAGAGAATGATAATTCATAGCACAATGGTAACTAGTGAAGATAAGGGAGACTAGGGTGGCTCTAGTGAAGAGGTAAGATAAGTTTTATCATCACTTTCATATATTCTTTAATATTGTTAGAACTATGGTGAAATTTATTTTCTCTTGGATGTTTCAAGATGCTAGTAAGATTTGTTCACCTCCCACCTCTCTAGTTTACTTTCCTAGGGACACAGTGTCCAAAGTTGGTTCAAAAACTGACTGACAGGCTGATGATTAGGGCTGTTCAAGTCAAATAGAGCTCATGGATGTGGTTGTTTCTGATCCAAAGGAAACACAATTTATGCCTCCATTAACACCACCTTTGGCACCTCAAGTTATCTTTTTTAAGTTCCTTCCTCTAAGAGGACTAAGAAGAGAAAGTGGGAAAGTCCATACAATAAGAAACCTATAAAAATCATTAATTTTTGTACTTTGTGGAATTTTCTCCTTTTTATTACTCTAGTAGCTTATCATGGATGCTTACCTACCCATATCAAGGTTAGGTATCAAGTATCATCTAGTCTTATGGACCCCTACCTACCCAAATGTGTCTTTTTATTAAAAATTAAAATTTTATTAATATATTATTTAATATTAATGTTTAATTTATTTCATTATTGTATTACTAACATAATATTTGTTTCCTTATATAGGTGGACCTTTTTCCTTAGTTCAGATGCTTTGTTAGGAAACTAATACCATGGACGACAATTTTTGAGAGGAGATAACATATGCAAAAAGGATGAAACATTAATGTTTTTAACTGTTTGTTGGATAATTGTAATTGTAACCATATAAAACATTTTTTGAAATGTATATAGTAGTGTGATTTTTAGTATTCATGATTTCAAGTAAATGTATATAGCATTGTTTGTGAAACTTGTGTGTGCTCTATTTTGTTATTCTATGTTTTGTTTGTGTGTAGGTGTTGTTTTGTGAATCTATTTTGTGTGTAGGTTCTATTTTGTGCTATGGGTATAGGTGTTGTCTCAGGTGTGTAGGTTCTATGCAGGTGTTGGGTTTTCTCAGGAAACCTGGCCTTTATCAGCGCTAATTGAGCACTGATAAAGGGGGATTTATCAGTGCTTTTTTAGCACTGTTAAAGGGGACCCCCCATCTTCATCGTGATTAAAAATGCTTTTCTAGCGTTGTTAAAGGCGATTTTTAGCACTTTTAAAAGCCCTATTTTTAGTAGTTAATACTGGTAATTATTTTTATAAGAACATTAAACTATCCCCAGATGATCATCCCAAACTCCACCAAAGTCAAGAACATAAGCGCGAAGCATATCCTCAAGAATATGGACAACACTTTCTATTTTTCCATCTAACTATGGATGGTAAGCCATACTCAAATAGACCTGATATTGCAGTGCCTTCTATAGGATAATCCAAAAACAATAAGTGAACTGAGGATCTCTATCAAAAACTATAGTAGATGGAACTCTGTGGAGACAAAAAATCTCTTTCACATAGAGATTTCCCAACTCCTCAACTTTGGTTCTGTCACAAATGGGTAAAAAGTGAGACGACTTTCATAGTCTATCGATCACAACTCATATCAAATTCTTATTTCTTTATGTACATGGAAACCCAACCAAAAATTCCATATATATCTCATCCCACTTCCAAGTTGGGATCATAGGTGGCTAAAGAAAACATGAAGGTTTCTAGTGTTCAACCTTGACCTGCTGGAACGTATAATAATGAGAGACAAATTCAGCAATGCCCTATCTCATACTTGGAAACCAAAATTTCCACCACATGTCATATAACATATTCATGTTTCTTGGGTTCACTACCCACTATGAATTATGGAAATCCCCCATAACATATTTCCTTACCACTAAGGGCACAACAAAGGAATTATTATATCATAGAATTCCCTCTTTAGAGAACGACCACCCAACAATTATCTCCCTACTATAAAGAGATTCTATAAGGATAAGGAACTCATCATCAAGCTATTTTTCCTGAAGAATAATCTTGATAAGAGAATATGTGAACTAAAAACTGGCTAAAGAAACCTCAGCCCCCAATTCTTGGACTCTAATATGCAACAGTGCAAAGGGAGCCATCAAGTTCCACTCTTCCAATGATTCTTTCATGTCATGGGTCATAATTTTCCTACTCAAATCATATTGAAAAAAAAATCCCTTTCCCTAGGGTATATACTATTTCAAAGTTGAAATATTTCACGTATTTCACCCAATTTCTTTGGTGGAGACTCAAATATTTTTTAGAGAAGATATAACTCAATCTCTTGTGGTATAAATAAACGGTAAACCTTTCTCCATAAAGGTAGTGTTGCCAAATCTTAAGTGTGTTCATTATAGCTTCAATTTCAAGGTCATAGTTTGGATAATTCTTCTCATGTGTCCTAATATGATGAGATTCATAAGCAACAACATGATCACCCTTCATAAGAACGCATCCCAAACTTGAACCTGATGCATCACAAAAGACCACATAGCCTCACCCAACCTCATGAAGAGTCAAAACCAATGAAATAATAAAAATAAATTTCATCTCAAAAAAATTAATCTAAAATCTTTCATCCCAAGAAAATTTTACTCATTTATGGGTTAGTGCAGTCATCAAAGAAGCCCACTTTAAGAAATCATTTAAAAACTAGTGATAGTACTTAGCTAGTACCAAGAAGCTATAAATCTAGAAAGCATTTCGTGGTTGTTCTCATGTCATAAAATCTTTTACCTTCTCAGGACCAACTAATATCCTATGTAGTGACACCCCGTGTCTTAAGAATTTCACTTCTGAAATATAGAAATCACATTTCAAAGCTTGGAATAATGTCAATGATTTCTCAATAACTCCATAATTATTCTCAAATGATGAACATGATCCTCCTTGGACTTAGAGTAAACAAGGATGTCATCCACTAAGACTGCCATGAAGGTATCAAGATACTTATGTAAAATTATTTTCCTTAAATACATAAATACTGTAGGAGAATTGGTTAGACCGAAGGGCATGACAAGGTACTCATAATGTTTGTACCTCCTCCAAAAGGAGATTTTCTGAATTTTAGATTCTTTTATTCTAAACTGATGGTAACCAGATTGAAGATAAATCTTCAAGAACCACTTTCCCCATTCAAATAATTAAACATATTATCTATCTGTGGAAATGGATACTTATTATTTACCATCACTTGATTGAGATTTCGATAATAAACCCATAGCAAAAGTGAACCATCATCTTTATTAGCAAAGAGAACCAGAATTTCCCAAGGTGACACACTCAGGTGTATAAATCATTTATCTAGAATATAATACAACTAATTCATCAGATATTTTAGTTTATATAGTTTTATATGGTAAAAGGGAATATAAATTGGTTGAGTACCAGGAACTAAGTCAATAAAAAAATCAACCTCTCTTACCTGTGGAAAACCACAGAAGTCAGAAGGAAACCTCTCGGGAAACTTGACAAACACAAGAGGGTGATAACCGCTTAATGATTCCCACTCCATATCAAAGGAGAACATAGATATTAATTTCCCCCACTATAGATAATAATTTATGGCCCTACTCGACCTCAGGTTCCATTCTCCTTAAAGGACATGGAACACACCACTGGGTGTAGTAAAGGAGACCTGTTGATGATAGAAATCAATCCGATCTTTATTGGTAATGATCCAATCCATCATAAATATGATTTCAAGTGGTTCCATGTTGAGAACTAGAAAACTCCAAGAAATATTGACATTTGATAGAGAGAAAATACTAGTGTGACTACGAATACCTTGCTCTCTCTTCATACCAAGGGGTGTAGTAATATCCATGACATATGAAAAAAGCTCCATAGGAATATTTTACAGATTAAAAATATGAGTTTAAATAAAGGAATGAGATGCACCAATCTCAAATAAATAAGTCACTAATGATGAAGATATAGTGACGGTACCTCTCACAGTTATTAGACCCGTATCTTCATCCTCTAGAGAATCTTCCACTGGGTGAAAAAACTTCATTTTGGATTCCATTGATTGGAACGCTTTTTTACATGAAGCATATAATTTCCCCAAAATTTTAGAAGGAGCTGATGATCTCATGCCACTATACAGAGTGTAAAAGATATAAAAGAACCTATTTAAGCATCATGAACATCCACAAGAGCCACAATTCTTGAGTTTCTCAATGAAAACCCTCTTAGAATTCCTAGGATTACTACACTGGTAGAAAATCACGGGATCTCTATCAAACACTATATGAGGTCTGGAATAACCTTATTGTTTAGAACCACTATGAAAATAATCATGATTCAGATTTCCTTTAAAGGAACCCACGTTGTCACTAGGAGAGAAAGAAATTCTTGATAACCCTAAATTTCTATCTAGGTCCATTTCAACCATTAGTTCTCTATCTAGCACAATAGAAAAAGAAGTCGTCTATAGTAATAAAACCCAAGAATGAATATCCTATCAAAGTCCCAACTAAAACTATTGATTCTTCATATTCTCATTTGATACTATCTCTAGTGAAAACTATAATAGCTCTACAAAATGATTTTCATGCTCTGTAATGGTCCTATCATCCTTCTCAAGTTTGAAAAACTATTTATCCTTGGCCAATACCATCAAATCTGGATAGAACTAGTTGATGAAAATAACCTTGAAGTCTTTCCACTCCGAGCCCTCATGTTTCTTATCCATCACCATCATGTCCCACTATATCCTTCTTAATACTTTAATCATGAAGGTGGAATGATTTATCTTGATTTCATCATGTGTCTCAAAGAACCCAAACAAATTCTCGATCCTTCTCAACCATTCCTTGGCCTCTTAAGGATCATTTGAGCCCTTGAACGCTAGTGTCTTCTAGTGAAGAAATTCCTGAGAATGATTATTGAGATAATCTCTTTGAGGTTACACATTTTGAGCCTAAACGTGAACCGATGGTGGTGTTTATCCCAGAGTATGGATAGTATGCACAATAACCTCTACTATATTTGGGTCTACAAGAGGATTTTCTTATTGAGGTTCTGTAGAAGCTTCCTCCTGTATCGGATTCACACATATTCTCAAAGGAATGATGCTACACATCATCAGTAGACAACAATAAATATATTAGGGTATCACTCAAATAGATCAACAAGTGAAAATTAATCCCAATAGATAAACAATTTTTTATTTTATTTTAATCAATACAAATCAAAATCTGGGAAAAGAATAGAACTAATCCTCAAGTCATCTTTCCCAAACCACCCCTGGAAACTTAAGGTTAATTATAGTGAGATATGGTTAGCAACTCAATCAAAACAACCTCCTAAGTACAAAAAATATGACATAAATTCATATTAACGTCAATAAAAAAATCTCAACTTCCCTATGATATCACTTTGTCACAAACTAGCTCAGGTACCCTAGTAACCTAATAACTGAGCTGACCCTAACATAGCCCGAAGGGAATTCCCAATCCCCATGGGTTGGTGACCAGCACCTAGAATCATACAAAAAAATAAAGTGGGAACAATTTTACTACAAACATTACAGAAGCATAAAAATAAGACATTATGAATAAAAAATAATCTCCATTTAGATAAGTGAGACGAAATTCAAATAGGTATAAACAACCCAAAGTACTATATAAAAGTACCAAAAAACAGGAAGATAAACATACAAAGTCTCAATGGACACAACTCTCCAAGTCTATAGATCAACAGTTAGAACCACCGCCAAGTGCTTCTTTACCCTTACTCGAACCTAGAAGGATATAATCTATAGACACCTGAAGGAACAAGTAGGGTGTGACCTAAAAGCCTAGTAGGGTATCACAAAGGATTCTATCATAGATACCACTATTTAATTAACCAAATAAAGAGTTTCAATTTTTATATAAATAGGTTTGTAATTTGAAATGTATATTTAAATAAATCATACTTTAGATTTCAAAAGAGGGAATACAATTCAAATGATGAAAATAATTTTAACAAATGTATTAAATAAACACTTTTATATAAAAAAAATTATATAAATCATAAGTCATGTAAAATAATTCAAAAACATTGGCATACATTTATATCTCATATATAAACAAGTGATCAACATGGTCATCTTCCAAGAGGTATGATAGTTCCAGGTTATGGGATCCTCACACTCTCAAGTGATTAACTACAATGTGTACACACATCCCTCAGCACTACAAAGAGAGGACTAATCTATGTCCCACTAGGGAATAATATGTGCTAATAATTATTTAGTTAGTGTTTTAAAGCATCAATCCATTGTTATGTCATTCTAATCCTAATATATTTGTCTCAAATATCTCACTAACTACAATCAGTGATGGGAAATTTATTTTAAGAAACCTTAAATTACAATTAAATCCCATTCTCCAATTTAAAAAATACCAATTTTCCATTTAAAAACCAAAACATGTTTTTAATAAAAACATGCTTTTTCCAAGATAAAACCCAAAGGTTTATATCAAAACCATTTGAAGACACTTTCATCAAATAAAATTTGAAATCAATTTAATAAAATCAATTTCCATAATTATCCATCAAACTAATTTCAAAATTTAAATTCACTAATTTAAATTTCACCAATTTCCATCAATTTCTCAAACACACCCTATTTCACTAGAATTGGGGGGTTTTACTGATTTCATGCCAAGAATAAAATTTCCCAAACCGAATCCCCCAATTAAATGGAATTAGGTTTTTAGTAAACCAATTTAAAATAGTTTAAAGTAATTTAATTTAAATCAAATAATTTAATTTAAATCAAGAAATTTAGAGTTAATCAAATTTGGCCATCATAATAGAACCACCTACCTTTTCTTATGAAAACACAAAGCCATAAACGAAACCTGCCAACAAGAATGAAGTAGCATAAGATCTAGGAACTAAAACTAGAGACAAGATTCAACAATATGAGGCTTAGATCCATTAATCCCAAGATGATCTATCATACTCCAAGGAGAAAAGAGAAAGAGATGAAGTGATAGGGAGAACGATTACCTGGAAAGTCACACTGCATTCGCAACCACAATTGATTGAATAATGAAACAACCTAGAAGGGTTTTAGGGATCCAAAATTTCCTAGGGAAGGATCTTGGATCAAGAGAAAAGGAATATATAAAGGATAAATAGCCATTTGAGTTGATCATCTTGTTTAAAAACAAAAATTGGGACTTCACATGATTTGTAACCCAATCACACGTCGTGTAATTAAAAATTACCAAAATCACCGAAAAACCAATCACCTTTTGTTAAAAATGGATTTATTATTATTTTATAACTTACAAATTGTGTAACCGCATTACATGGCATGTAAATCCCCATCAGGCTATAGAACCAATAGGTTTTATGCTAAGAATCCAACAAATCTCTAACTTCACTATTATAGGTATCCTCCCAATTCCTTCTCAACCCTACACAGATAAAGAAAAAAAGAAAACCATGAAAAATTTTAAACTTACCTGTTATAAGAGTGACATGATGTTATATAATAGAACTAATCTTCTAAAAAAGATAATCCATACATATTCTTGACATATGATCATAAAAATATTAATCATTTCTTAATATTATAACACATAGAAACTAATTGAGCTTCAAGAATGTTTCATCATTAGGTAATCATAATCCATCCAAATAAATTGGATGGTATCATAATAGAATATCCCACAAAAATCATAACATTCCATAAAATTTATATAAATGTATGAAAAATGTTTTTTATAAATGAATTTAAAATGCATCATAAGAATCATTAAAAATCATCCATTTGAGCATCTAAGAGAGAAAATTTCTAATAATAGATTAAAAATAAGAAATAATGATAGGATAAGAAAATATTTGATGTTTTAATAAATAAATAACTTGTAATTTAAAGTAATGGGATTTTGATCATAATAACCACGATAAAAATGAGTATTGATTTAAACCCTTACCTCTAGTCCTGAAATTCTTTATACGCACTAATAAACTCCTATATAATAAATTTAGAATTATTGTAGAATTATAAAAGAACCATTTTCATAATTATATTATTATAAACTATTATTCAAAAATTTCTAACTAATCATTTATTAATAAATCTTTGTTAAAATCATCATTCTTGGTATTCACTATTCTTTTTATCTTACATGGTTCGGTATGAAAATCCCAGTCCATGCACCACATTCAAGGTTTCATCATAAAAAAATGATGATCATGTCACATATACAATATTTATCAATTATATACACCTTTAGAATAGTTCAATAAAGGTTATTATTGAAAAAAATAAAACGTTCCTGAAGACAGTTTTCTGTATACATGCATAAACACTTATTTCATTTTCTAATAGAAAAATAAAAAGAAATGTAAATAATATTTTATCATTAAAAAAAATAATATCATAAAAAAAATATATATTAATTTGATATATCCTTATGACCTTCAATTTAAAGTGGAAATAAAAAATTAATTACATCTCTTTGTATAGATGGTGGTCTATATGTACACACGAGCAACATTATCATATTCAAAAAAATGGGAGGTTAAGATAGTAGATAAATTTTTATAATTAAAAAATCATATTAATTTCAGTAAATTCATATATAGTTATTATATACTTTTATATGACCATACTTGTGAAGTGATGATGAAAAATAAAATTCATCATTCATGAAGATGGTTATTCATACGTACGCACAATGATAATTTCATTTTCAATGGGGATGGATGATAATTAGATAATGATTATTCTATTAATGTAATAATAATTTAGTAACATTTTTTTATTTCACTATGTTAATATGGTCAGAAATATTTTGAGGTGGTTAATGAAGAAATAATCTTAAAAGGATTCAGTGAAGAAAATTACATCTTATTTGTAAAAACTCCTTTGGTTTTATCCTTAAGGACCCTTTGTTAGGAATTTTAGGAATACCAGATCCTATTTAATGGGGATAGGTAAGTTTATGAAAGATTTAAGAAGATATTTTTCTACCTAATTTTCTCATATAGGTGTGAAGATTTTATGATAAGAGGGACTCTTTTATATGTGAGGGGAGTGGAAAACCTATAATTATTCTAAACATTAAAATAAAATATGGTTGCTTTCATAGAAAAGTGTCTCTAAATTGACTCAATTTTAAAATTGTGATTATATAGGTTAAAAATACATTGAACCATCATGATTTAGATAAGTTTTCATGTTTTTGGACCAATTCATCTTAATGTTAACCCCTCTTTACACCATTTATCCTCTATCATTGTACTGGTTTTTTACTGCAGTTACAATTATATATGAATAAAAATTAAATTGAACCATTTACATAATTTATAAATTATAATTCCAAATATGCAATCGATTTTATCAAATTCAATTTCTATAAGTTCCATAAATTAATTTAAAAATAAACCCATAAAACACACTGAAAACTATTTTTAGGAAAATGTTTTGTATGCATGAAATGAATTTATTCTCATTTTTTCCCTAGTAACCACTACTATTTGAATGTTAATTTAATTAATAATTTATATGATCTAAATATTTCATTATTATATTTCATCAATAGATATTAGTTTATTATATTATAATAAAAATACTTCATGCACAAAAAAATATAAAAAATATCCATTTTTAACATCAAAGGATTTTATAATTATTTAAATCAAATTGATAGTCAATAAATGAATTAGTATTCATTAAATACCAATATATTCTATCAAAATATAATTTCATTAGTGATGCATCAAAAAAGAGAATATCTTGAAAAAAGATCTTTTATTATTTGACATTTCAAATTTTTTATTCATTTTCCATGGAACTATTCAATACATTTATATTATTGAAATATTTTATTCATATATTTCATAATTTAGTTAGTCATATTCATACTCTACATTATAATTACTAGATAATATATAATATAATAATTCAATAATATTTCCTTTAAGATTAGTGTTGTTTGAAAATCAAGTTATTGAAGACATTAAATTTACTTTAAATGGAATATTACATTCTAGTCCACATAAAATGAATTTCACCCTTGAAATTCCATAACTTGGATGATAAAAAATGGATATACCTCTACCTCATTACATATTCTGGTCCACATGTATCTTTATTATATTTATGATTTGTATCACCCCAATCAGAATCACTAGGGTTGTGACAATGTTCCATATAACCTCATATAAACCTCCCTAAACAAAAGATTAAACCTACTAGTGGTGAGGGTCTATGTAACTTAGGGAGACTATAACCTATGTATTCAAATCCATAATAGGATAATATAAAAAATATTAAACAACTAAACATAGTATAAGATAACAATTATAATTTCTATAATAGAGATATCTTCAGTAATACAAAAAATAAATCAAGGTCCCCAATGTGTAAGTTCAACCAGTGTATAAAAAACAATCGAAAAATAAATAAATATTACAAAACACCCATACATAGTTAGTCTTGATACTGAATTCTTCACTATGCTCCATCTCCTTATCATCCTACTGATTGGCCCTTTCCCTTACCTTAATCCCTAATTATACAGTCGGTACACACATTGAGATTTCCATGCATGGTGTTAGTAATAGTACCTAGTAAGACACCACCAATGTTTCCACAACATGACTTAAAATTAATAATAAGTGAATTCCATGATAAATATAAATTCTTTGTGAAAAAATAATAATCATATTATAAGTGTTAATGTTCTAACCAAACATCTATGAGACCCAGTTGTACCTGGTTCGACTTCATGCTATAAGGATAGACATAAAGGATGGGAGTATTGATCACAAGTTAGCCTCAATACTATAAATCATGTCTTTCATGAGTCACAAGGAATAGAGTCGGATTGGGATAAATAGTCATCACATCCTACCTCCATCATGGGTTAGGCCTCATAACCAGCACACCCCATCTCTGTCACAAGTTAGGGCTTAAGGCCACCATTACCTTTTTATGGCTTCTATCATTCAACAATTCCATTATACCCACACTACCAATACCTTATGTTTGGTCTCTAGACTATAATTCCTCTACCCTATATTCATGTCCATTTTCATCATCATCTCATATTTTGAATACTTCATCTATATAGATAAACATATCATGATGGTCTATATGTTCTAAATACTAGTAGCAATACCTCTAAAGGTATGAAAATCACACATAACAAGGTATATCCTATATTAAAAGAATATATCCTATCATATTGATAATTAGTAGCATCATTTAATTAAATGTGATCAAATTCAAATATTGTATAAAAAGCTACAAGATCATGCTGATGGAATGAAGAGTCATATATAGATCTCAAGGGTTATACACACACACAAAATTGATCGCTATCAAGCATGGTCAAACAAGTAATTCCAATAAATGTATCATGCCAAGGTAAGAATAGTATACATGATCCTATGATGGTATGTAACTTCCTATCTCAAGCTTGATAATGTCAAATCAAACGGTTTAACAACAAATCACTACCCCAATCATGTCATCATAGTAATAAGTTCTAATCACTTACCAAGGAATCCAAGAACCAATTCCCAATATATTAATTACAAAAATAAAACATCTCATGTGATAATAATTTCACTTCTCATGATAATTTCCAATTTTTTATTTAATTAATATCATGTTCTAACAATTTCTTTTTCTAATAATGACTATAATTTCAACATTCGATAATATTTTATCTCTCTATAATAATCCTAAGATAATCACAATAATGGATTATCTTTTTTGATAATTGTTGTTTGTTATCATTCAATGGTGTATCTATCCAATTATCTAGTTATATTAGGAAATCATATTTTAAATATTGTACATGAGATAAGGATAATAAAAATTACATATTCCTAGATATAATTTATCCCTTAAAAAAATTACACCCATGAATAGAGGGGAGAGAGACTCATAGAGTACATCTATTTCTAGAAACTATAATCATAATTAATATTTATCAAATAATATAAAGAAGATATTGAATAAATAAGTTACATACTTCATAAAACCAAGAGGATGTGAAAATATGAAGGTATAAAAGGTTCATTAATTTATAATAAAACACAGGGAATTCTGTTTTTCATTATTGAAAATACCAAATTAAAAACACCATTTAATTAATACATGAAGATAATCATGAATTTTGATAACTTAAAAGTATAAAAAATGAGTTAAAAACTAAAAATCATCAAGGAATTTAATTTCCCATGATTTATGAATTTTTAAATCATTCAAATACATTTACAACTTCATTCTAGGAGAGAAAATTAAAGAAAACGAGTTAAAAATACATTTATGCCAAAAAGGGAACTATGTAACTATAACGTGGTTTTACCCATATATATCTCAAATATTTCATGTGAAGGTAAGTATTTTTTAACTATATGAAACCAGGAAAAACTATGAATTACATTAACACAACTCAGACCTACCCTTACACCTTGAGAGTTTACCTTTATGTATCCTTTGGAATCAAGGATTTACCTTTACACAGTGGATGGAAATTAATCTTAACACTACATAATGGATATGTTACCATTATATAACCTTATAAAATAATGATATAACTTTATGAAACTACCAAAACTGGCCTGTGTAAATGTAGAAAGAATTTTCCTTTACATAGACTATATGATCTTGCATAAGGTTAAAAATAACATTGAAAATTATTAAGTTTCACATAAAAACCCATATAAATTAAAACCAAATGTAGTCTAAGTAACATTTAAAATATTAGGATTTTACAATCTCCCCCCTCCCTCTAATGAATTTTCATTATTGATAAGTTTCTATAGAAATATATATTAAAAAACATGGGATAGTACACCCAAACATTAGATTGACATTCCCAAGTTTCTTCCCAAATCTATCCATGGTGAAAAGGACTCTAAAACGTGGTACTATATTATCTCAAAACAATTTTTTTATCTAGTATATGATCCCTAGATGGTTATTTAAAAATTATTTGTTATCACCCTACTAAACATCCTTGTAATCTATCATGATCTTAGGATTAGGCATGTAACTCATAAGCTAAGAGATATGAAACACTTCATTCATACCTCAGTACAACTGTGGTTAATCTAAATAGTATGAAACTTTCAAGACATTCTTGTTGACCACAAAGGTTCCAATAAATATCAAAACTAATTTTCTTAATTTTAAGTCATTGATTCCCTAGTCATGGAGTTAACTATAAGAAAACTTGTCCTCCAATATCAAACTCAAATGGTTATCTACTTGGGTCTATATAAGATAATTTCCTTCTTTGAGTGGTAACCAATATCTTCCTGATCAACTAAACTCTATCTATGGAATACTATACCAAAATCAGAACAAAAAAAAACTACCTTTTCTACCTTGTGAAGATAAAATAATGAGCTAAACAACCAACCATGAAGATCCTCAAAAGGTTACATCTGTATAGAATCCTAAAAACTATTGTTGTACATAAACATAACCTAGTATAGGTGATTATTCCAATATCCACTGGTTTCTAGGATGCATTATCTCAAAATTTTCTCTAAAACTTTAATCTTATTATGTAATACTCCATCATTATATAGATTATATATTGTACTCAATCCCAGTTGGGTTCCCAAAGCCTTCTATAAGCCTTTATAATTATGTAATGTGAAATATGCATCTTAATATGATATGATATCAAAAGGATCTCTATGAAGGAATGAAATATCCCATACATATAGTTTCCCCAGGTCATCTATATAATTATTCTCTTAGATTAGTAAGAAATAGAAAACATTCACCAGCTGATCAACCACCACCCAAATAGAATCATGATAACTCATGGTTCTGGGTAACCCTATAATGAAGTTCATCATCACATTATCCCAGATCCAAATAGGAACTAGAAGTTTCTAATTAAAACCACCAGGATTATGATTCTCATAATTTACCATCTGGTGGTTAAGTTATCTTGAAACAAAACCAGTAACATCCCTATTCATACTCATCCACCAACACTAATGCCAAATGTCATTGTACATTTTCATCAACTCTGGATATACCGCCCATTTTGAAACATAAGAGACTCTCATTAACTCATCCCTTAAAGAAGCTAATATAAGTACCCTCCCTATTATGTAGATCATGTCTTCATTAAATTAGGACCACCTAGGAATAGATTCATTCCTCACCAAGAATTCCTTCATCACCACACACTTGGGGTGTGACTCTTGTATCCCTTATACATGTTCTACCAAGGAAAAGGTGATTAATAAAGGTTTAGATGTTTGAATTACATGATTCTCTAATTCTTTCACTAGAAAATCAGCCATCAAACTCATTAAAAACCATTCCACCTATGAAGTACACTCTCTAATATCCTATGTATTAGGAATTTTACAGCTAAGAGCATCTATAATAACATTACCATTCCCTAATTTATATTCCATATCAATGTTGAATATATATAGATAGTCCATCCAACACCTTTTCCTCATATTTATATATATAGGTTATAGAGGATATAATGGAGGATTGTGTGTTATGTAAATAGCAATACTCTCTCAAAAGAGATAATGTTTCTAAAATGTCAAGGTTTGGATCATAGATACTGACTCATAGTCATCTATTAGGTAGTTTCACACATGGTCTCACAGATGTCAAGTCTCATAGGTGAAAACCTAATCCATTTACATTTTTACACCTCTCAACCCAAAAACTAAGGCATCAAAAAACACTTCATATGAAATATTGGTCTCTTTATGGGTTAAAACTAGGAATTTCATCAATCTCCTCTTCGTCACTTAGAGATGATCTTCAAACTTATCAAATAACTCAAAAACCATACACTTTTTGGTCAAATACATCATCATTACTGAAAAATGGGAGAAGTAATGGATTAAAATTGATAGTACAACAATCCCTTGGATTCTCCTGATATCAAACACATTCCCAAGACATTCTTGAGATATCACAACCTTCAACTTCTTTGGGTCCACAAAAATCACTATTTTAAAAATATATTTCCTATGAAACTGAACCTCATAAATCTAAAAGTGACACTTTAATATTTTGGAATATAACTGATGTTTTATATGTTTACTTAATTCAATATCAAGGTGCCTCACATGCATGTCTGATTTCATAGTTTATATCATGACAACCTCCATGAACACAATAATGAAGGGGTAATGATGTGGATAGAAAATATTATTTATGAGATCCATTAACACCATTAGAGAATTTTTTTAACTGAAAATTCATGAATAGATACTCATAAATTCTATAAATACTCCTAAATTATGTTTTGGTAATATCCACTTCTATGACCCATATATAATGATATCCTGAAGGTATATTAATCTTAGAAAATAATAATTCTCCCTATAATTGATCAAACAAATAATAAATCCTAGTTAAAGGGTACCTATTTATCAACATTACATGATTCATGGTCCTGTAGTAAAAAAAGATCTATAGGCTACCAAAGTTCATCTTGGGTAACAACATCAAAGTACCCCAAGGCAATGATCTTGGTCTGATAAAGATATTCACGTCCAAATATTATTTTTTCACATTAAATGCTCTCGACTTAGTTAGATACTTAAGATAAGGGTGAATCAATATGTTTTATTCACAAAGGTTAGGCTCAATATCAAAATCAATTCTTTATACTGGGGAAAGACATAATAATTTATCTAGGAAAACTTCTAGATAATTATCCACCACTGGAGGGAATATAAAAGATTCTACTTCTGTTTTTTCTACAAGAGAAAATCTGGATATTTAATATATTATAGCTCCAATATGACCCATATTTTTCCCATTATTCATACTATGGGGCCTCACTCACAATTTAACGTGAACATGTATCCTCTAGGTGTGGTGAAAGTCACACATATCCAGTAAAATTCGATGTGATATTGATAACTGGTCATCCAGTATATTCTCAATATCACATAAAAATTGTTCATCAATATGTTCATGATGTTTGATAGATTTATATATCCAGTAACAACTACTGAACACTCTATAAATCTCTATAGATGATCAAATTTCATCCCCAAGTGTGTATTGAGAGAGAGAAACTAGGAAGAGATCATAATCAGTAATTTAATAAAATTAATAATATTGGAAGATATAAATGAATGGGAATCACATGTATCAAAAGGAGAATTAGAATGAGAAGAATTAGTCAATACCATGCCTTAAATGTTCAATGGTCCCTCTCCATAGTTAGCTATAACATTTTACATATCATAAAATTGACCTGCCTCAGCTACACGACCATAACCCTAAGGATAAATAATCACTTTAGTTAACATCATATATAGAAGGAAAAAACTAGTGATGAAGACCCTATCTGGATCCATGGGTCATAGTTCATGAATTTCATATTACGCTATAGAAACCTAATCTCAAGGTTTTAGAGTCATATTGATCATAATTCCATGTCTTTCCACAACATTAATACATACTATAAGTTTCTGAGTACAACCTAGGGTATTTTACAACCATTCCACAGTTGAAGATTTGTGGAACTCCTCTAGAGGGAGTTATAAAATCCAAACTCTACTCAATATGGCTTCCTCTACCCCTGTGTACATCCTATATCATCCTCTTCCTTCTACTAGATGTGACACTCACTAATGTAGTAGGAGGTACACCTGTCTAATTACTTAAGGATAGAATAAAATTGTCTTATCAACCCTCCTCCTATCCTTTATCAATATTTAAATCCTTTAATAGAACCTCTGGGTACATCATTAAGTAAAAGATCTAAACCTTCCATCTTATATCAAGAAGAAGAATGGTCTTGAACATCATGTCCCTCTGTGACAATTTTTTAGAATAGATTGGGTTGAAATGATAATGTTCAGTAAAATGAGTAGAATAAGTAGATACCATTATAGATCCCTATTGAACCTCAATGAATTCAAGAGAATGATCCATCTTTAGCATTTCATTTATGAATTCACAAAAAATGGCTCTTAATAAACTCCCAAGAAAGAAACTAACATATTACTGCATTTCCCATGATTCCCCAACATCTTTTGGAGGGTCCCTGAGGCATGAAGGCTACTATATTGACACTTCAGTCCTATAGAATCTCAACAAAGTCAAATATACCCCTATAAATTCTTTCTATTCATCAAAATCCTATAGTCCTCCAGTTTCATTAAAGCCTAGTGGATGCTAGATCTAGAGTTTATGGGTATAGTAAACCATGGTCCTTTTTACCTCTACACCATAGGTAGGTATAGTATTAAAGACTCAAGGGGAGTGGATCCAACACTTACACCACCATAGTAGATGTAGGATTATGATTAGGTTCATCAGCCTACACAACTTTTGGTGGAATAAGTTTGTCCCACTAAGTAGGATCATTATATCATGACTCATCATGTGGTCCTTTCTAGTGTCCCAAGATATCCATTTTATAAAATTACATTAAAATGTTTAAAATTACAAAAAAAACATTCATAAGTAGTTATAAGGAACTCAAAAAGGATTCCTATTGGAAGACCTATCCTAAGAGATACCTAGACACTTGGGGTAATCATCCTATTTTTTTCGAAGGATTATTCCTAGTCCTCTCTACCTGTACATCAATAAGGATCATATATATAAATAACATAAAATCATACTCAAGATAAAATAAATAATGTCTAGAGATATATCAAAATATTAAACATAGATATATGACATAATTATTAGAATAGGTCAAGGAATTAAATTAAGGAACTACCATACAACACAAAACATGTATATATATGGATTGTGATCATACATGCCTACTAATGATTCATCAACAAACCCAAATACCATTAAACAGTAACTTATACCCCATCATCAGTAACCTAGAGCTCCTTAGAGATGTGTTAACCATGCACATGGAAACACCCTTACTAATTTTCCAGAAAACATATTACTTTCTACAATAATATCATAATGAAAATAATGAAATGAAACTCATGCCTATTATACCACTTTTTAACACCCTAATGAGAATCATTGAGTATGAGATGAAATGCCTCATAACATCATGCATGGATTTCTATATGCAAGAGGCTACATACTAGTGGTGAGGGTCTAAGTAACATGGAGAGATTACAGCCTCATTAATCATAGCCATCATAGGATCATATGATAAAAATATAATCCACCCAATCAAAGTAGAAGATAACATGAAGAGATGTTATTACATATGGGATTTCAGTAATATATAAGATAAATCAAGGACCCCCAATGTGGTAGGTAAAAAATTTTATAATAAATAATATGAAAATAAAATAAGTCACTATAGTATCCATCCAAATTTTTCTCTAGTATGGCCATCATAACCATGATCTATCTCCTCAATATCCATTCTTTGATCCCTTTCCCATACCTAGAACACTAATCATGTAGTCTACATGCACATAGAGATTTCAATGTAATAAGTAAGTAATAATACCCTATAGTACCCCACCAATTCTTACATAACATGAGTTCTCAATTATAATTGGTTTATTCCATCATAAATGTAAATCTATAGAAAAATAATGAAAAACAAATGATCGGATTTTTTTTTCTTACCAAGTAATTTATTACCCCATAAAAACATGCATCACTTCCATGCTAGATGTGTAGATTCTAAGGATGTTTTTTGTGATCAAGACCACCCATAAGGTTGGGGATCATGTCTTTGAGTAGTCACAAGGCATCAAGTTATATCAATCTATATGTTTGTCGCACCCCACCTCCATCGTAGGTCCTGCCTCAGCACCTTCAAACCCTATTTCGGTCAAAAGTTAGGTCTTCAAGCCATCATATCCTATAAATTCCATGGGTCATGTCATAAGGACATCATAACCCTACTCCCACTTCCTCGAGTATGGAATCAAGGTCATCATTCCCCTACCCTGTGTTTAGGTCCATCATCTCCATCATCACATGCCATGAACACTCCCCCTATATGGGATAACCATATCACGATGGTCCTTTTTTGAATACTAGTAGAAATAGATCCAATTTTATGATAATCACACATGATAGGGTACAACATATATAGGTATAAAAAAACATTTCATCGGGAGAATCAATAGAAGCATACAAGTACATGTGTTCAACATCAAACATGTTCTAACAAGTTGTATGAGAAAACTCATAGAATCAAGAATCATATATAGAGCTCAAGGGTAATACACACACATGTGATCACTATCAAGCATAGTTATACAACATACACTAATGTAATTATCATATTAAGGCTATAAGAGTATACATGTTCCCATTATGGTAAGGAAAATCCTACCTAAATCTTTCTAATGAAAAATCTAATGTTTTCTAGTGGAATCACCATCCAAATCATGTCTATATATTAATAAGTTCAAATATCTCTCCATGTATTCCTAGAACCAATTATAATTATTTTTTTCCAATAATAAAACTCCTCATTCCATAACCAATTATAATTGTTATATGATGGTATGGGGTTTTTACCCTTACACTATTCATGAGTTTAGATATATTGTAACATCCCAAGTAAATAAAGAATATGACATTTTCATATTTATTAATATTTGTAAATTAAATATTAATTTTACTTTAAAGGGGATTCTATTTCTAAGAGTGTACTCAACATTCAATAATGGATTTCTCCAAAATCTTATGTTTTACACAATGTTGAGTTATACAAAAAATAATAATATAATATTATTATTATTTTTAAATGGTAGTTAACGCCTAGTCATTGTATTGGCGGTAATGAACAAAAATAACAATATTATGATTAAACATTTTTTTTAAATGTATTTAAATTTATCCAATAAATTTTAGAGGCTTAAAATAAGAAATAATTTTATTTTAAGCATGAAATACTCTAATATTATTTAAAAGGTCGTTTTACCTCCTTTTGATATAGAACCCTTTTTAAATATAGTTTTTGTCACTTTTATATATTTCATTTGAAAAAATAAAATTATTATTTAAAATTAGTACATAAAAATTTACTTTGGGTAAATTTTTGGTATTTTTCTGATAAAGTTCATTTTTTTAATGAATAGTGAAAAATACCGCATTTTAATTCAAAACATTATTTTCATCTAATTTATTTATATAGTCAGATTGTAGTTTTAATTGGTATTAAAGTGTAATTAGATTATTTTTTTATCATTTAATAAATTGTTTTTCATTGGAATTGATTTCAATTTTGAATTGGATATAAACACATGTCAATCTTTTGGTAGTTTTTACTCCTTAAAAACACGTTTTTTGGTTTTGACAACAGGAATTAATTTTAAATTAATTTCTGAAACTTCTATGTTTTGAATTTGGAAAAAATGGATTCTATATTTGGAATCATGAGGTCCAAATTGTGTAAATAGGTACCTTTTATTTTTAGACATTATGAATAGTAACTTCATTAAATATTTTATTTACCATGGTTAAAGGGTAAATCCGATAAATAAGGGTAAAAAATAATATTATAATAATATTAAATTACCCTAACACATGTCCTAACCCTATTGGATGAGATATTTTTGGCTATGGGAATCCTTGGATCTATTTTAGGACCCCATGGAGCCACTTGTGTGTGAAAATGACATTTAATTACTTTTAATTTAAAGTTAAGGAAAATATAACCTAAACATATATATTTTGGTAAAACAATTTTTATATGGAGTTATATAAGTTATATCTTTGACTATAAATATTAATTAGAAAGATAAAAAATATTTAATACATAATGGTATTTTATTTATAAATTTTAGACATAAAATAAATAAATATATTTATGACATAATGATGATGTAGTGATTACCTTGTTAATGAATGATTTAAATAAATGAGATTATAAATATTAAAATTAATTTATTTTGAAACTTTCTATGCCATAAACTAATTTTAGGGATTATTATGACTTGTTATACTTGAATCAATGAAGTTTTTTAGAAATAATCAATTTGTTATGGATTTTTAAAAATTCATGATATGAATAGTATATAAATTGATATAAATGAGTTTTTAAAACAAATACTATTTTATTAAATGATATGATACTCATAAAAATCTAATACTTGTCCAAATGACTTATATGAGGTTGAAAATTTAATTAATTAACCACTTGAGGTTTTATTGGAATTTTATAGTAACTATATTAACCATATCGTATAAATATACAAGAAGACATGGTAAGAGTTAAATTAGTTAACTAATGGTTAAAGCTAAAAGATAAGGATAAATTTGGGACAAAAACTTGTCTAAAACCTATTGTTTGAGAGTATTTAGAACAATAATCAATATATATTTTAATTAAATTAGTTTCGGACATTTTTAAACATGAAAAAAATTATAATAAAATAATATTTCAATGCCTTCCTAAAGTACCCCTTCTCCCTCTTATAAAAGGGCATAACTTATAACCCTTACTCACACCTCTCAAGCCCCATTGGATCATCCAAAATCTGCCCAAATAATCTCCCAACATCCCTCTATTCATCCTAAAATCCTTACCTTGGTATGAAGGCAATTCAAGAAGGCCTTTTAGCTTAAATCAAAAGGAGTTACCCGATTTAAGGTAATGTCTTCTCTCAAGCTTCTTCCATTTATTTTCCCTCTCCAACCCACTAAACTCTCTTTATTACATTATTTTATAACAAAAACAGTATATTAAATATACTAGTATGTTTTTATGAGAATTATTATAACTACACTTACACAAACCTCCATCTAATGGATTTAGAACAAACTGTTTCTATGGACGATGAACTACTACCTCACGAAATGATGATTGTTCAATTATCTCCTACCACCTCTCATGGTGTCCATTAAGATGGAACTATATTTATATGTGATATATATTATATTTATATTGTCTCTATTCTTCTATATTTTCATTTATAGCATACCTTTATGGTTTCCGTAATGGTTAAATACGACAATTTCATCTGAGGAAGTGCGGACTACCGCCCCCTCAAAGTGATATGACTTGTTCATGCCATACATGGAACATATAAAGGATGGAGTTAATGAACTTATATATTATATTATACTAGAATTATAATATACCTATGTATAATTTAGTTTTCATTCTTTTAGATATGAAAAATAAATGAAAGTAGCGTTCATGCGTACGTATGGATTACCGTCTCCATGAACGGTGCATTTCATTTATTATCTCCAAATATTATGTACTATTGTAAATACATATATATACTGGATATATATGATATTTAATCCATTAATATCATAATTTAGATAATTTTCTTTTGACCACATGGACAATTTGTAATTATAAGAATTTCAATTTTGACTCAAGTACCCAATATCGATAAAACGACCTATATTAACTAAAATAATTATGTAATTTTTATAACATCGTAATAAGTGATATAAAAGGAATAATAAACTTGAAAAAATTTCTGAAGAAAGTATAAATTAACTTAAGTTTATTATTCAGGGAGATAAAGAACAAAAAATACAAGTCAAACACAAGGTAAGGGACTTTGTCTCAATCTCCTTTCATTGATGCATATTTTGATTTATACATGACTTTATTTTATACGGTGTATAAACCCCTTTGACTTTTAATTTTATTTAAAGGGAATATTTTTTTCTACATAGAGTTATACTAAATGGAAAAGGGAATGTTTCTTTTTAACATACGCGGTGACAACGACCTTTCTGTCGCTGTGAGCATTATTTGATATTTGGATTCCTTAACAAGCAGTAATGTTTTTAAATGGAAAATAAATATCATATACCCTTTTATGTATTTTGTTATTGAAAATGGTTTTGATAATGGATTGATTATGTTAATATATTGAACTAATATCTTGTGATTTCAATGTTGAAATGTTATCATTCCTTTATACTTGTTCGTGTGTTATGATTATGTTATGGTTCTTAGGTATTGTTTACATATATGGGTGGTTCAGTGATAAACCTAGGTTGGGTTATCCCAAGATAGACCTCCAATTCATTGGGTAACATGATGAAGTTAAACGTTAATGTTTATCCTAAGAGATTTAGGCAATATATTGTGATGAGTATTCCAAATTTAACTCCCTACATAGTTGTGAAAGCTACAATGTAAGTATGTTATAGATGCCACAAGTTACCTTTATGATTTATGATTTCTATGTTTTATTCATAAATATTATTATTTCATGTGGTATGTTAAAGAGATTATGTTTTATGATTGAGAAGTATGATTTCATTGATTTGTATGTATTGATGGACTAATGTTTTCTTTCCTTATTCTATAACCCTTACTGAGATTTTTATGCTCATCCCAAGTTTTTGAAATGTTTTTCATAGGGTATAAGGAAGGGTAAGATAAAGGAAGTATTCAAGAAGATTTATATCAAGAAAAGAAATATTGTTTTATTTAAGGAGTTTTATTATTGTGAAAAAAAATTGGTTAGAGTAGAAGTGTCTACTTTGTAATATTTGAGAAGTAATGTAATAGTTACGTCCTAATTATCTAAAACTATAAACCTAAAAATATCATCAATGTATAATTCTTGACTTAACTCAAGATTAGGTAATTTTTAATGTTAGAGCCTTATATATACCCATATTGGTTTACCAGTATAAACCCATATAAAACTACATGTTACCTTAACACAACTCAGATATACCCTCACACTCTGAGGGTTGACTTTTATGCATCATTTAAAATCAAGGAATTATCTTCACATAGTAGTTGTAAATTCATCTTAATCTTACATGGTAGTTGGGTTTCCCTTAAATAACCCATTTAACACATCTCCTAAAACCAACCTATTTTAAGGTAGAAATAATTCACCTTCACAAAGACCATTTGCTCTTGAGTATGGGTAAAAATAAAATATAAAATTATTAAGTTTAACATAAAAATATATATTATAAAAAAAGGGATCTATAGAACATTTAAAAACTAAGGATGTTACATGATTCCTCCAGAGAACTTTAACCAAGTGGGTGTTCATTATCCATACCACTTTATCTATATGATTCAATATTTCAACCATGTGGTCATCATAAAAGAGATGATACTCTAGTGGTATGATGTCTAAGTTTAGTACTGGTGATGGATCATGTATATACTTCATCAAGAGAGATACATGGAATATATAATGAACTAGGGAGAGGTTTGGTGGAATCACCAAGTGATAAGAGACCATCACGATAAGATCAGGAATTTTATAGGGACCAATGTATCTAGGGATCAATATCCCCTTATTTCCAAATATCATATAATTATTCAAAGGATATATTTATATGAATTCCTTGTATCTCCAGAATGGCCCCAAGGCCTTCATTTTTATTGATTTTTATAACCCCATTTCAAGGGATGAGGGGGAACCCTTACAAGGCCCGTAGGCTCAGAGATTACATGGCTCATAGGCTTAGGAGATTACATGACCTGAAGGTCTTAGGGAATTCAACCAGACTATCTATAAGGAACTGCCCCTCCCCAACATCTTCATCATGATATTAGCTCTCCACCTTCGCATGTTCGTCTGTCTAGGCTTCCCGTGCAAGCACAGGCTGGTCCTGATGGCATAGCCACACCCTCTCATTCTGACAAATCCATTATAAAATATCTTTCTCCTCTTCTAATCTACCCTAATGTGTTGTTTAATGGATTTAACTTTCTCTATAACTTACTCAACTATTTTAATTCTCAACATATATTGTTCTCCAAATTTATCCTATCATATAGGAGTTCTATATTTTTTCCCATAGATGGATTCATAAGGATTCATATGATTTCTTGAGGGAATTAATTTTTTTTTTTGAAAATTCAACAAGCGAAATTTGTTGATATCAGAGACCTTTGAAATCCAAAGGGAAAGATGTGAAAATATATTCTATGGTTTGAATAGTATTCTTAAACTTACCAAAAACATGAGTATGATATAAAGTAATAAAGATCAACTATGTATTCAATTTTTGTTGAAGACTTCATTATATCTTTGAGAGAATCCTATGATCGTGATCGGATATAATTGAAAGTGGAAACCAATGAAATCATGCATCTTATTAAATGTATATCTTTTTCATCTGATCAAGAGAAAAATATTCCTTGATAGTAGTTAAATGTGTAGATTTCATAAGATGATCAGTTATAAACTGAATGAAATAATAACATATATATGTTTCAAGGAGTCTGACAATAAAAACCATGGTGACGTTTTCCCATTTCCATTATAGTATGGGAAATAGTTGTAACATACTGTTAGATTTCTTTCCTTTTCCCTTAACATCCATACATAACAAACATTGGGATACTTAATATGAAATATACCTTTTCATGTTTTTCCACTAAAAATACTCTTTAATATCTCTATACCTCATCATAATTCTAAGATGAATAGATAATAATGAATTATTCACTTCATCCAATAAATACTTAAACAAATTATGTATTTATAAGACATGTACTTAGTTCTGAAACCATACCATTTCATCAAAATCATGGTTAAACTCAATAACATTTATCACCTTCATCTGTAGGTCCATATCTTTATTCTATACCTATTTGATCATCGCATGAATGGATGGTTGAACATTTATATGATAAATATAAGATCATTCTTATTTTTAAATTATTTGAAGTTTCAACCTCTGAAAATCTATAAGGATTGGATCTATTTTAACCCTCATCATGGATAAACTAGCATGGTCCTTTTGACTTAAAGCACGATCAACCTTTTTTTCATTCCCAGGGTGGTAGTGTATTCAGTAATCAGAATCTTTAATCAGTTCAAAAAAATTCATTTTCGTCATAATAAACTATTTTTAAGTGAATATATACTTCATACTTTTATGATTAGTATATATATCAATCTGTTAAATATATAGATAATAAAATGACATTTTCAAATAAATAATTTCTTTTGAAAGCTCCTAATCATGAGTCAAGTAATCTTTATCATAAATTTTCAATTAGAATGTGGCATAAGATTTCACCATGTCTTTATATAATAGGATGTATCATATTCCCTTCATCAATATATAACTATATATCACAAAACATTATCCACAATACGGAAATGTTAGTATAGGTGGAGAGACCAATACTTTTTATATCTGCATTAACTTTTCTTGGCATTAATCCATATAAATGGATATGACTCCCTTCTAAGTCTACTTGGTCAGGAAATTTTATAACTATGAGAGACTTCATTTTGGATCTCATTCACAATGGTTGGTCTAGGTAATTATTAAAAAACCATTGTCTTTAAAGGATCAATATATACCTTCATTTGTGATTATATGACCCCATAATTATACTTTATATTGAAAGAATTCATACTTCCTTAACATGACATACAACCTATCCTTCCTCAATATCTTCAACAAAATCCACATGTGGTCATCATTCTCTTCATTGATATTGGAATACATAATAATATAATCTATAAATAATACTAAAAATTGGAGAAGTTAATATCTATAGAGTCTCTTCATTAGGTACATGAATATATAATGTGATTTAGTAAGTCCAAATATTTTTACTATACATTCATAATTCTTATATATTGCATAGAAGTCTTTCTAGGGTATGTAATCCATTTTGACCCTTAATTGATGATAACCAGAGTGGCAGTTAATCATTGGGAATTATTGTGATCCTCATAGTTAACCATAAAATTCATCAATGTGATGTGTATAGTACTTTATATTAATATTATACTTGTTAAGATCATAATAACCAATCCATAATCATATTTACCCATATTATATGTTAATAAAAAAGAACCAGTGTACCCCACAATGAAGGACTATGGTGTATAAATCACTTATCTAGATTCTCTTGGAGTTTCTTATTTCATTCCTCTTATTTAATCAAGGACACTCTATAAGGGTTATTTGAAATAGAAGAAACATCGAGTGTGATATCTATTGAGAATAAACATTAAAATTTGGATGAATACCATGAAATTATTCTATAAATACATAGTCATATTCCTTAATAATAGGAAATCTAAATTTTCTCCCCAAATAGTTGTTTTAAATTCCCTTCATGAATAGTTATTAAGATCTATGTAATAAATTAAATTTCCAATGGAGCTTCATAGTAATCCTTGCATCTATATATAATTATATTTTGATTCATGATATCAAAGGTGACTTCCCTTACTCTATAATTTATCTAGGATCTATACTAAGATATCCAACCCATTTCCAAAATTATATCATATTCAATTATAGGAAGAATGAATAGATTTTCATATAGAATAATCCCAGAAACTTATATATCTAAGGAAATATGAACATGAGATGAATTCATTGTTAAATTAAGAGTTTTCACTAATAATTCATTTCCTAAACATTTAAGTTGTAATATAATACCTTGATAAAATTCAAAAGATATAAATGAGTGTGTAGAACTAGAATAAAATAATAAATTTTCTATTATAGGGATGAAAAAAAGTGTACCTTTCAAAATTTCATTCTCCTCATCCACTTTGGTTTTTATATAAAAGCCCTTCCAATTATCATTTTAAATAAGGTTTTTTATGGCCTACCATCTTCATTAGGACATGGATTATGGAATGGATTTATATAATTCCCAATATCCTTATATTTGAAATATTAAACATCATTTTTTGAATCCTTATTCTACTCTATTTAATTTTTTGACCTATTGAACCCTAATCAATAAGAATTGTCTCGATGACCAACCATTCCACACATGAAGCATTTCCAAACTCCTTTTAGATAATTTCCTGAGTGCCTTCCTATAAATCCGTGCCATGTAGGGGGTTGTAACTTCATTACTCCAAGGGATATACCATTCATTTCTCAGTAAATATCTAATTATCCCTTATTATCACTAACACTAGAAGAATAATTACATTTCTCACTCCCATTTTTTACCATAATATAACATTGAATGAATTATTTTAATGTACCAATATATCTTATGGATAATAGTATTCTAAGAAAATGTTTTTGGAAGATAAAGAATTAATCAATTTTTCTCATAGACTAGATGATTAAACTAGAATAATACTTAAAAATTCTTGTAATGTTTTTTTCATAACTACCAATGTATACATCATCCTTTAGCTTCAGCTTTAGAAAGTCCATCTCCGTATTAGTATGAATATTTTGGGGAAATTACATATTAAGAATTACCCACTTAAACACCACCTAATAATTTGTGTTATTTTATTCCCCATGCCCCATATTCTTGATGAGAGTCCATGGTTAATGTGATTTACCTTAAAAATGATTCCCAACCAACACAAAAAACTCATTATTAGAGCACAATAGAATAGAAAATATAATTTCCAACTCATTATTCCATTTCTCAAAATCTAGTGGATCAAAATATCCAAAGTAGGAGGGTTTATGATATATAATAAAATACTCAATGGAATTTTTCTCACCCATAGTGAATTCAAAAGATCAACATAGATTACATTATAACTAAAATATCAATTGATTTGAGTGATCTTAGTCATGAAATATTTCATCGTATCCCCAAAGTAATTTATTTCACATGAGGTTTATTATTTTATTTCCCATCACATTCATTGATCCCACAATTTTTCCTAGTTCTAGATATTGAGTAAAACAAAAAATATATAAATTAAGTACTGAAAAAAATAACCATATTAAGTATTCATAATAAAATCATTCTTTAGATGTCCTATTTTGTAAAAAATTCTTTCAATCTATGACTTTTTAGGTTCATGCTATATCACTTATGGGACTTGATATATTTTCCTAGGTTATTTATCATATTACTTAATAACCTAATCCCCAAATATAGTTAATCCCTAATATGATAAAAATTTAGGGGACTCAATCATTACATACATAAATATTGCATAATTCTAGATGAATATTTATTACAACACATGATAATACACACCTAAAAATCATAAAGTCTTGGTATATTTAGAGACTAGATATATAATAAACCTATATATGAACAATATTTAATATATCCCATTAATATTATCCACATTTAATATATTTCTATACATATAATTCATATTAGATTTCTTAATAAACTAAGGAGGGGAATCATAATAAATGGTGATACCAGATGCTCAGTAAGAGTAAGCATAGGAGATATCAAGCATAACTGTGTATAAGATGATTATAATGGTATGATAATATCATCAAGTACATAATATTAAAATAAATGATTCATAACTAGAAAATAATAGATTATTATTCCAAAATCATGATGTATACATAATCCAAATTAATAAGGGTGTAAATAAAATAAATCATTAATCATGAGTCCTAATAATGGAATATGGGATCATAATCATAGGAAATCATAATCTTGTGAATATAAATATTTTCAAGTAATTTACACATATAATCTTGTGATCATAGCAAGCAGTAATTGTACTCACACATAATGATGTGGGCATGGCTATTCAGAATCATGTTAATTATTATCTTCATCACCTCATGAGATATCTATGTTACATTACCCAATTAATTGGATATATACAATAGACACAAAAATATCATAATGATAATCCATACATATTCATGCCACATGATTATAAAAACATTCAACATTTCATCATAACATAACCTATAAAAAATAAATGGGTTTCATAAACATTTACTAATTATGAAATCATAAGACATCCATGGAATGTTAATGGAATCCTAAGAGAAAATCCCCATTTACGAATAAAAATACTTAAAGGATGTAAAAATATATTAAAAATATCCTTTATAATAGCATATAAAAAATTCTTTGAAATTCATAATAAAACATCCATTTTTGTTTTGTAATTTAAGGATAACTAAAATTAAAAGAAATATGGGAATAAGGGTACATTTTTAATACATTTTAATATCTTGAAGGAATATTCATGATGAAGGAAATGAATTATAGAGTGAATAACTTTTCATACTATATATATTACTGGAGAAAATTCTTTTCCAAAATTATTAAAAAGTCAACACATAATCATATGAATTTTTTTAAATATCTCATTTAATAATTTTTAATAAAAGAAAATATTTGAATAAAATAATCTAAAAAAATTAGTTGAATATAAAAATATCCATAATTTATTTTTAGAAAACATGGTTATAGAGGAGATTGATTCCTGACTAAAAGAAAAATAAGGTTGGTTTCTCTAAAATCCATCTTTATAGTACTTTTGAGTATCAATAAGAGGAAAAGTGGTAGTAATAATATAAAATATCAGAAATAAATAAAGAAATGTGGATCTAAAAAATAAATAACATATAATTTCCTACAATTTAAATTTTAACATAAGAAATCATGAAAAAAAATGAGATTGTGACATAATCCCTTATTTTAGATCTTGACTTTCTTCATATATTCTATTAAGCACCTGTATAACGAATTTATATTTTTTATAAATATTTACCAAAAACATATTCATACATTTATTACTATATATTATTCACTAATAATTTCCAATTATTTCATTATTAATAATTTAACATTTAGATCATCATTATATGTGATCACTTTTCCTTTTTTCATATTTGTTTCAATATGGAATTTTTGGTCCATGAGCCTTGGTCATAGTTTCATAAAATACAAAATGTTAACAATGATATTGATATATCATACTTATTAATTATATAAAACTTTATAATCATCCAATAAATGAGTTTATAAAAAAAATGAAATACACTATTCAATAAGAGGGTAGTCCGTAGGTACGCATCAACTCTTCATTAATATTCTAATAAGAAAATGAAAAAAAATTGGTAAGTAAAATTTTATAATTCCAGAATAATAATTTCATAAATATCATATATATTCATTAAATTTATATGTATGTTCATCCATTTAAAGTGGAAATGAAAAATGAATCACATTACTTTGTAGAGGTGGTTTTATACATGTATGCATGAGAGACATTATCATCTACCAATAGATCAGAGGGTCAAAAGGTATATAATATTTTAACTTTTCATAATCATAATAATTTTTTAATCAACATATATAATTTTAAAATACATATATATGATCATACTTGGGGAGCAGTGATGAAAAATAAAAGTCATCGGTTGTGGAGATAGTTGTTTATACATACACACAAGAAATCATTTTCATTTTCCATTGGGATAGATCAAAACTAGATAGTGGTTATTATCTTAAATAAATAAAATTTCAGTCATATATTTTCACTTATTTCATTATTTTAATGTTGTTAAATTTTATTTGGTGTAAATAGAATAGAAAATAAACATAAAAGGATACAATGAAGATGATCACCTCTTATTTCAGAAACCACATTTGGGTTTCATCATAAGGACACTTGGGTTGGTATTTTAAGAATATCATAACATCAAGAACATATATAAGTAAGTTTATAATAGATTTATGTTTATTTTTGTTGGATAATTTTTTCAAAATATTAAAATAAGATAGAAGAGTAGGTTCACTTTTTTAAGTGAGGTAAGTGGCACAATTGTAATGTTTCTAAACATTAAAATAATATAAGGCTACTTTCATAGAACCCTAGATCCAAATTGGATTAATATAGAATATTTAATGATATATGATTAAATGTTTTCAAATAATAGAATTTTGATGTGTTTTTATGCTAATTTAACTATTATATTTTTAGTTTAACCCCTTTATAACCCTTTTAGACATTACCGTAGTAATGAATTTTTACCTCAAATACAATTCATTATTAACAAAAATGATTTTTACCAATTTAAAATCTTTTAAAATGTGGATTTAAAACATTTTAACAAATTTATAAAATTAAATTCCTATAATTGGAAGAATTAACTTAAAAATTAAACCATAAAATGTGATGAAAACAATTTTTTAGAAAAATAAAATTTTAGGCATAAAATGATTTTTTTCGAATTCAATACCTAGAAATCACCACGAATTGAATGTTATATTGTTTCATGGATTATATAATATAATCTTATAATTAAAATAATTAATCAATATAAATTATTTTAATTTATTAATATATAAGTACATCATGCAAACTAAAATATTTATCTAAGAAATATCCCTTTTTACCTTCAAATTTTTTTATTTATATTTCTATGAGATTGATACTCAATGAATGAATGATTATTAATTAATTAAAAATATATTTCAAAAAAATTAAATTTCATCATTTATGTATAGAAAAATACAATATCCTAAAAAATAATTCATTTAGCATTTAATATTTTAAATCGAGTCTTTTTTTTCCTTAGAATTATTCAATACATTTGTTTAGGGAAACTATTGATCCATATATTTTATAATTTAGTTAGTGTTATTAATACTAATTAATTCATATATATGTTATATATAATATAATATTTCAATTGTGGATCATTTTAGTTCATTTTTGTGTGGAAATAAATCTATCAAAATCATCAAATTTATTTTAAATATAGAATATATTCCAAAACCATAGACTCTTACAAATAAACTAAAGATAGGAAATCAAAAATCTATATAGATGAATTATAGATCCTTGTTATTATGAGGTAATATTCCTTAAAAAATATATAGGTTTACCCAAATCAATTAGTAAAATAATTCAACAAGAAAGTGTACCTTGGATCATTTATTAAAGGGGGTTACTTTTATTCCAATGGGTTCTTATGATAAAATTGAAGAATACAAAAAAAAAATTTAATAAAAATAGAATTGTAAATACATAATTTATAATTTATACCCCAATTTATCATATTACCTCTTCATAATAGTTAGAGATCATATCAAGCCTCACTCTAATAGAATGTTTCTGATGAAGTAAAACAACTTGGTTAATAGTAGTATATCTATATATATGTCTCCAAATGTTAAACAAAAAATAGTATGTCTAGAATACTTGAATTTAAATTTCATAGTGGATATCACTCATTAGAAGAAATTAATATTTATGGAATCACCATCATTTTCATGTGAAAATAAAATTCATGATGTTAAAGTCTATCCTAAATGAATGAAAAACTGTATAGAGATATCTATTCCATATGATATAATTTACATTCATGAATTTTTTTTCCACGTGTGGTATCCTAGAGTTTGGTATTCATATCTATAATCCTACAGTATGACACAAATTTCCCATAGTTTTATGAAATGTGTGATGTTTTATTACTTGTTGTAGGATATGTGGTGATTCTGGAATGATTTGACTTGGGTAAAGAAAATAATTGAATTAAATTTAGTTTCATATGACACATTGGTATGTGGGAACTTGTCAAATAAAATTGGGTGTACCAAAACCCCTAGACACCAAAATGGATCCATCCTATTTCCCTTCTCTAGAGATAGAACGTTACAGAGCCTATTATCTATGAACTAGGTGCGGCATGATTCCTATTATTGTAGAATAAATAGTGATTCTGAGATGTGTTGTCTCTAGTCTAACCATACATTTCATTAATTTTTAATTCCTATTATATCATGGTTTTTGAGACATCATAAATTCACATTGGGTTTATATTAATGACTAAACATTAGGATGAAACCATTTCCTTTTTTCTTACACTTGAGATAGGTTGGAGTATATAGATTTTCCAATTGTCCTAGTCACATGATTATTAACTACATAAAATTTTATTATTAACTTATGACCATAAATGGTTTTTTGTTATGTTTTTTATACACAACTATAAAAAAAATTGGTACATACCATATGGCCTTAAATTTAATGGTTTGATGTCCTTTTCATGTTACTATAAATGGTGTGGTACTGGTTTATCTTGAATGACCTATAAAACACCATTGGGTGGTTTACTAAGAGAAACCTATTGTTATTTTTTCTAATTCTTGATACAAATTTACATATAGTTATTTATCTATAAAATAAATATGGACTGATTCATGTTATTTTAGGATATATAGTGGATCCCATATTTTTTGTCTCTGGTATTGTGAAAAATTTATGTCTAATTTTTTTTATTCACATCAAATTCTAATTCAATAATGGTGTTTGAGACTTAATTTATTCACATTTTGTTTCATTAAATGACTTAGAATAAAGGGGGGACCATTTTGTTTTCTCATATTCATGATCCAATCAATGTAGATTCCATTTTTCTAAATTCCTAGTCATGCAATTAAAAACTATATGACCATTGGTATATACCCCATGACCTTGAATTATGTAGTACTATTCCTTTTTCACTTGACTATAAAAGGAATGTCACTATGTCCATCCAGAATGAGCTATAAAATTGTATGCATTAGTCAAACATACATTCAATATAGATCTATATAGGGACTCCCACTAAAGTATGTGTGGCCTAATCCATTTCCCTATATGATATATAGTTACACTCAGATCTTTGATCCTAACCCAATCAATGGATTTCATCATCATGCTCTTTCCTACATTTTTGATGGGGACCTCACTAATTTACATCGTCTATCATTCCTTCTCCTACTAAATGGGAATATATCAATGACATTTCACTCATTCCCTATACATGATCCAGATCTGCACAAATGCTCATCCATGTACTATGTGGTGTTAGATTATTTCTTTGGATGGATATATAGTGACATATGGGTCCCCATGATAGGGATAGATACCAGTTTTTATACACTTAAACTTTATTATATATCTAGGTATTGGGATTATCCTATGATTATATCAATTTTCCTCTAACAATTTTATACCCAAATGGATATCCCTTTATTGAAAAATATGTTTGGATTTATTTCAATTGCCATGGGAAATATTGTGGCACTTGGATCTCTTAGTCTAGGATCATCCATGATATTTATCATCATAATTCCTAATACTTTAGTTGAATATATAAAAATAATAATCCAACATAGTTTGGTCAAACCTATATGAACATAATCATTCAATCAAACTTTGGTAAAGGATGTATGACCGTAATTTTTTATCCATACTTTTGTCAAAGATATATGAATTAAAAAATTATTACATATATTAGTGAAAGCTATAAAACCCTAAACATATAACCATACATTAGTATAAGGCCCTAGACTTAAAAATTATATAATCTTGAGTGAATTCAAGAATTCACATTGAGGATCTTTTTAGGTTTATAAATTTAGATAATTAATCCAAAAATATTACATAAAAAACTATAGAAATAAAAATTGGACACTTCCAAAAGTATCCATTTCTTCTATAACACAAAAACTTTTAAAAATAAACATTGTTTATTCTCATTTCTAATAATTATAACTTTTCCTTGAATCTATTCTCCCTTAAATCCTTTGAAAACATTTAGAAACTTGGGATAATCATAAGAAGCTCAGTAAGGGACATAAAAAGAAAGAAAAACCATTAGTCCAGTTAAAACATGGTAACCCATTTAATGTTTTTTGAGCAGATGAAACAAAAAAAATCACATGAATAACACTCTTAATTTTTTATCAATGAAAAACATTAAAACCAATAGCAAGAAATTAAAAGTCATTTTGGTGACTTAGAGCATCATATACATAAAACCCTTTAAAACCCCTTTTAATTGGAATAACCATACGACCAAATTCTAATATTATTATTTCCCAATGAATTGGATATCTATAATGGGGATCACCCTTCATATAAGCTATATCAGGCTCACCTGTGAGCTATAATGGGGCTCATCCCTTCATATAAGCTATAATGGGCTCACCCGTGAGTTATAATGGGTCTCAAACCTTCATATAAGTTGTTTTAGTCTCACCCATGAGCTGTAATGGGGATCAAACCTCTTTATAAGCTATATCGGGCTCACCCATTTTATATAATTCTCAAGAACCATTTCATGATTAAATCACATTCATCTGAAAACCCTTTTTGAAAACTTTTTCTAATCCCATATGAAAAACATTTCCATATAAAAATACCATTTTGATTTAAGAATCCATTTTCAATACCAAGATACCCAAAAAAAGGAATAAGGGTTTTATTTTCCTTTTAAAAATATTAATTCTTATAGAGGAAGCTAAGTATCAAATAATAGTTACGGTGATGGATAATTCATCATCATCGTATACAAGAAAAACATTCCTTTTGTTATTTTGTAAATAAGGTAAAATGCTTCATAAAAAAATATTTATTTTCTAAACTTTAAATGGAATTAAATATTGAAATAAAATTTTTAATATAATCCTTTTATATCCATATAAATAAATATGTAAATTAATATCATGAAGAAAATATTTGATAATTAAATATTTAAATTTTCAAGGTGTACCATAGCACTTTGAAAATTTAAATATTAATCTCCATGAATTAATAAATTTACCAAATAAATAAATAAAATTATTATCGATAAAATAAGGATATTAAATGTAATAGTGTCTATATATACACCTTATTAAATAATAAAGGTGTATACTATTAAGAAATACCTCAATGAAAGGATATTGAGATGAAATCACTTACCTTGAATCTGAATCGTCTCGTACATTATTTATCTTCTTGAATAATAAAATTAGTTTAATTTATACTTTCTTGAGAACATTTTTTATATTCATTACTCCTTTTATATTACTTATTATCATGTTATAATAACTACATAATTATTTAACTTCATATTGGATGTTTTGTCGATATTCGGTACCTGAGTCGAAAAAAAATTGGTACGATGTCAATAGTCCATGTGGTCATAATTCCATCATCTATACAAAGACATTCATGAAATAATACTCAATTTTATACATAAATTATATTTTTTAAATCAAACCATTCATTTATGGTATGAAAAATGAACAATGGTATAATCATGGAGATGGTAGGTCGTACGTACGCATGAGTAACATTTCCATTTTTCATTGATCATTATGGAAATAAGGAAATTATTATTTTATATTTACAAAATGATCATAATATAATTAAAATCATAATATTCATTTAAATATACTTATATATATCATACAAGTGATGTGGTGAATAAAAACTATTCACATCACTTCGTGGAGGTGATAGTTCATACGTACGCACAAACAAATTTATCATTTTTATGTGTATGGAAAGTGAGAACATAATTGAAATATTATTCTATTAAAATGATAAATATTTCATGAATATAATATATAAAAATTTATTATATCATTATAAATATTCATGATAGATGTCAATGAAAAATGAATTTAGATCAGTTCGTGGAGGTGATAGTTCACACGTACACATGAACGATTAATTCATTTCACATTTGATGGAAGTGGAGATGGATTTATGTAATGGTATTAAAATAATAACATCTCAATATATTTATTATACTGGAGTTATTATCTCATCATGGTTGGAGGATATTTGAAGGAAGTAGAAGAAGAAATAAAATAGAAATACTCAAAGAAAACGATACCTCTTCTTCAGTTGATCACCCTTGAAGAACACCTTAACACCTCAAAGAAGGTTGTTTTGTCTAAAATAAGGCTTCAAGAATGTGGTAGGGATTTTAGTAAGATTTTTTGGCAGATCTTGGCCGAACCAAAAGGCTTTGTAAGTGTTATTATTAGAGAAGAGGGTACCTTTTTATAGGAGAGGGGAGGGGCACCCTTGGAAACTCTTAAAATATTAAATTAATATAAATTTAATTTTGGTTTTAAATTAAACCAAAATAATTTATTTATAAGATAATATTATTTTGGGTCAAATTCCCATTATCCAATTAAAACTATACAATTTTTGAATATTTTTTAATCCTTATCTTTTTGGTTTATGTCACAAACCGAATCTGGTCTCCATCAAAACCAGTGCCAAATCCAGCATGTGATAAGGCCCGAAGGGATTTCCCTATCCCCAAGGGATGGAACAAGTGACTAGGTATCATATATTTTGGTTTGGGAATGATTTACCTGTATATGGAAACATAAAACATCAAAACCAATCTATAAACCGAATCTGAAAAATTCACACCAAACAAGATTTAAAAAAACCAGAACTAAATAAATAGGTATAAAAATAATACAAGAGGTCCAAGGACACATAAAAACAGTATAAAAATATCCCCAAGGACTCCACATGACAAGGGGTTGTCACCCACATGTCGTCTCCACAACACCGCACCATAGAAGGGAACTAACAACTCAAACCGCCATCACCCAAAGTATTTCCTTTACCTATGTCAAACCTGACCAAGTCTACTTACACCCAAGGGATGTAAGTAGGGTGTGAGAATAATCCCAATATGATACCACCAATAGATTCCTTAGAGTAAACAATACAATATAAAAAGCATGTAAGTTTTGATAAGTAGAAAATGATGGAAATAATTTATGAAGAATGAAACTTTTAAATGTAAAAAGTTTTCAAAGGGAATTTTCCATGAGTGATCATATTTAAGTTAAACATGTAATATACTATATTTTCCATAAAAATCACCATATTCCAAAGATAATTACAAAAGAGTCAATGAGCACTAATCTCGAGAACACCCCTAGGCACTAGTTAGTCTCGGGCCCCATGTACCTCGTACCTCGGTGTAAAGTAACCATTGAAAAATCTATTCGCATTCATGAGCCACTAGTAGGGAACATACCCATAACCTATTTTTCCCTAATAATCATCAATATAGTTTTTTTAGTGTTGTTTTTATCCATTTTTCTCAGTGAAACAGGGATAAAACCCATCTGGATCACTAGGGTACTAGTCCATATCCTCCCTCCTAGATACCCAAGCTTCTCCCTTTATGCTAAAACCATTATATCATGATACCAAAAGACATTAACACATAAAAACATCATTTATGGTCATAATAAACTCAAAAAAGTATCTACACATTATTTTTACCACTTAAACAACTCAATAAAACTTTCAGGATTTCAATAAAATAACTTCACAAAACGTAACAATGTTTTCGCACAAAAAATCCCTTTAAAACCCCACTTTGAACACTATTTTCATACCCATATTCACCAAAACAGAATTTTCAGCACCCAAAACATTTCTATAAACCCATCACATGGGTTATAAAATAACCCCATTTGTCATAACATAAAATAGACTTGTAAAACACCCAATTTAACACAAAATGGGTACCTAAAAATCATTTTCTTAACAAACGTCACCAAAACCAGATTTCACAGCAAGGATAATTAAGGATAAGTGTGATAAAAATATAAATTCAGAAAAGATAACTCATCTATCATTGATTATCCATGTAATCACCTACCACAAGTGTCAAAACCCTTGAATCTTTGTGTAAAAGTTCAACCGCACCACCGCCGCACAACAAGGGACTTTGATCAAGAAAAAAACCACAAGAATAGACCAAGAAAACCAAGATCAAACCATAGGTTCTAATACCCACTAGCTGGAAATTATAAAATTCAAGAATAATTGGAAGAAACCCTAATAAAAAGTAAAAAAAAACCTAAGCAAATGGGAGGAAGAATGAAGGAGACCCACTTACTTAAGGGATCTTGAAGAAATCACCCCAAATGCACTAGTAGCTAAATTTACAAACAAAAAAAATTAAAGTGAGGTTATAATAAGTCTAATAAGGTCATGTGAGAACTAAAATCAAGGAAAATAGTAATAATTTAAGGATTTGTGAAGTAAATAAGTTACCTCTTCAAATTTGAATGATTTGAGAAAGCCTAAGAAGTTCTTCCCTAATTCACGATGCATACGAGCTCCAAATAGGAGGTAAAGAGAATGGGGGTGTGGATGGGTTTATTGGGATTGGTTGAGACTTGGAATCACTGAACAATCATAAAAATTAAATAAGATATTAAATAAACAATTTTTTTAAACTAGAAATGGGCTTCCGGGTTGGCCCAATTCCCTAAATAAAAACCCAAATACACCATTATTATGGATTCCTAAATGGTCCAAATTGAAATGGTGGTGTTAATAGGTCAAGTGAGGACATTTTGGAAGTGTAATGGGTGAAAAATATAAGAAATTAAAGAGTTATAAAAGAAATAAAATTGGTTTTTAAATCTGGAAATGGGCTCACGGTTTGGCGAAAATCATGAAAACTCACCCTTTACATCAAAAAGGCATAGGAAACCCCCACAACAAAGAAATAATGGAAATTAAATTAAATTTACCTTTAAAATAAGTCATGGATGTAATATTTTAACCCTTAAAATACCCTTTCTAATCATACTGTGATATCATGTTATTTACACTTTTTGTGTTAATCTAATTTCCATAACATGTAAAAAGACCAAGAAAAGTGTCATTTATGACATATTAGGACTTAAGCTAACAATTTGGTTGAATCCTATATTTTTATTAATTTTATAAAATTTAATAAACTATTTTATATTTTAAGTTATGAATTATGTCAATTTTGACACTATTCATACTTGACTTTTTAAAAAAATTCATAACAACTTGGTTCCTTCAAAAAAAATAAATTAATTCAATACTAACATGTCATAGTCATCCATAAATGTTTTTTATGGCATAAAATATTTAAAATTATATTTATTTTAATATTATTAATATCATTTATTTGATTCCTCCTTTAATAAATCTATTATTACATCATCATTGTGTCATAATTAAATTTAATTATATAATTCCTAAAATTTTAAATAAATTAAAATGATGTAGGTAATATTTTTATATTTCTAAGGACTATTTATAGTTTAAGATATCACTTATATTACCCCATATTAAAATTGTTTTAGTAATAAGAGTCATGTTTATGATAATTTTTGCGTTTTCTTTAAATTAAAAGTTATAAATGTCATAATCACACCCAAGTGGCTTCCAAAGGCTAAATTTTCATCCCAAGGTTTTTCTTGGTCGGTCATATCTCATCCAATAATATTAATACAAGTGTTAGGGTAGTTTTATTTTATTATAATATTATTTCTACCCTTATTTTACTGATTTACCCTTTAATTGTAGTAAATAAAATACTAAAGTTACTATTCAAAAAAATATTTTGATCATATTAAACCACATTTTTTATACTGATTACAACCATGTATGTTATTTTATGAAAATTTAATTCACAAAAGTGAAAAAATTAAATTTAAAATTAATCCCGTTGTCGGAATGAGAAAACAGATTTTTAAAAAGTAAAAAACCATCAAAAGGTTAACATATGTTTATATCAAATTTTAATGAGAAATTACTTCCAACAAAAAAAATTGGATTAAATTATAAAAACATAATCTAAATATAATTTAAAACCAATACAAATGAAAATATAACAATACAAATAAATTAGACAAAAAATGAAGTTTTGGATTAAAATACAGTATTTTTCACTATTCATTAAAATATGAATCTTATCAGAAAAATTTTCAAAATTTCAACCAAAGTAAATTTTTTTGTCCCTCTTCTAAATAAGAAGTATATTTTTTCAAATAGAATATATAAAAGTGAAAAAAATTATATTTGAAAATGGTTTTCCATCTGAAGGTGGTAAAACTACTTTTTAGAACAAATAGAGTATTTTAAGCTTAAAATTGGATTTATTATTGTTTTAAGACTACAAAATTTATTAATTAATGTAAAAACATTTAACAAACATGTGTAAACATAATATAGTTATTTCTATTTATTCTCCCCAATACAATGTCTAGGAATTAACTACTATTTAAAATAATAATATTAATAATATATTATTTTTCGGTATAACTCAATCTTGTGTGCAATATAAGATTTAGAAGAAACCCATTGTTACATGTCGGGTATGCTATCGTACATAGAATTCCCTTTAAATTAAAATTAATATCTAATTCAAAAATATTAATAAATATGAAAAAGTTATATTCTATAATTACCTAGGATGTTTCAATTAGTCTAGATGATAGATCATAAACTTAAAAAGTATTAAGCAATGATCATGGTGTTTGAATTCATCCATGTAAAAGTTGAGAAATACTCTATACATACACTATTCTATAAAATATATAGATCATTAAAATTTCCATCACACTGTTTCATCATGATGGATTAAATAAGGATAAAATGATTTCATTTTGGGGTTCAATAAATTCTCTTGATCAATCCTTTATTTGCATGAATTTTCCTTCTTGACTTATAATTCGATGGATTCTCAAACAAATTCATATAAAAAGGGTTTGTAATGGTTTATGATTATAATACATAAACTTTATATATATAATGTCTATATTCATCCATGTTCACACATCCTTGAGGAAAATTATTTTATCTCAACACTATATAGATGAACCTTTATATATAGTGATGTTACACACAAAAACACCACATATGGAACACCTATACCAATCACAAAGGAAAATTATTAGAGGAAATAAAGTCTTATTCTATTATATAAAAATATATCAATGTAATATCATTAGGTAACATATAAAATTTATAAGGCCTCCCTATACCCATCATGGTTCTAAAATTTAATGGTTAATTGAATCATCGAACCCCACCACTCACTCATGTGTATTGGTTTATGATTTATAGACCCATGTTTCCATGATCAAGGATTTTTAGAAGCTTAAAATTTTGTTTATAATTTAACCTTTCACAATCCATTAATGGTGTAACATGTTCATTGAATATTGATGCTTTACTTCATTATAAATAGGAAACAACTTATTTATTTTCTATGAAAGCGATAAAGAAACTTCTCCTTCCTTTTATTATTGTGAACAAGTGTGTGAATTGGTGTAGTTGTGATTATAATTTAATGATTAATGTGGATCATTATTATTAAGAATGATAAGTAAGAGAAAGTACATATTCATTTTAGAGCCTCCTATCCAAAAATATCCTCACACTATAGAGATACACTTCATAATATCATTGCAGACTCTCCATGTAATATAATTCTGTAGTGACATCAATTGTTGTTTGGAGTGGATCATCAACTAGAACTTTTATTTCCATGAATTCATGACTTCAATTGGATTCCATAGTTTATTGGACAAATCTTATAAATCATCCTCTCAATATTTGATATTTTCCATTATAGAGGTATACACCTCCAATAATCCTTCACCAACCACTAAATGATGCTCTAACTACTACATAACCACTTCCCATATAGAAATAATAAGATTGTTTTGAGACCTATAATCTTTTATGTGCTCAATTTCATGATTGGTGTCAATTATAGATACTATAATTTGGGCTAAAACAACCACCTATAATGATCAACTTTAAGAACCTATGCATATTCATATGTGTCGAACACACCTTTAGTAGCCTCATTAAAGTTTTGATGAAAAAATCATTAGTCGTTAATATCAAAAAAAAATTGTGAATGTTATTTTTCATATTTTTAAAGACATATATTGGGGTATTAAGGATCAAAGAATAGATATTGAGTTAGGATAATTGATGTATTCCTTGGATGGAATCAATCATCTATATATTAAAATTATAATAATTTTTAGGTATCTCATAAAACCATGGGATTAAATTTATTAATGGTTTAGGATCCTCAAAATAATTTTTCCTAGTGATTACCTTAACCATATGTGGAAATTATATTAATAGTTATAGTTTACATGGTACCATAAGGGATTATTAAAAAATATTGAACCAGTCCCCTCATGAGATGATTAATGGCCTAGGGAATGGGTTGTAGCCACTCTTGACCTTAACATGGTCACACCTTGGATGAAATCCTCCTCTCCATCATTCCTTTTTAAATATTAATTCTAATTATTTTTTGTTATAAGATATTTGTTCCCTATTTCATAGGCCTTTTCATAATTTATATGAGTAGGAAGACAACATTTGTCTCCATGAAGGTTGGGAATGCATTTATATCATTGTTAGATTATTAGATATACTAGTTAATCCATTTTAATTATAAGGTATCAGAAAGAATTATTATATCTATTTTGTAGATGTATATAATCTATCAGAAAAAGATAATATGACTTTTCAAAGGTGAATCGATATAGAAGATTATGAGAACTTATAGAACATAGGTTTCCCGGTCACTAAAGGGATATGGAAAAGGAACTCCTTCATAGTAATAGAGGATCCCTCAATGGTATAATAGGTTCTCACTTATGGTGACCATGAATATATCAATGAGATAATATAAAATTGATTTATAATAATTAATCCCTAATGTAAATCATTTGTGTGAGCCACCAAAGGTATGTAGAATGTTATCAAAAAGATGAGAGACCAAATCCTTAACTATGTGAAAACATTTAATTTAATTAAATAAGATAGGATCATAAAGTACTACTTGATATGAAAAGATAATTTCTTATAGTGGGTCTTCTATGAGATACTTCATGTCACATGATCAATTGGGGGAAGATATGATCATTGCATTTCCCTCATGACCATATCCAATGTTGAGAAATATCTAATCCAAGACATATTTTCAAGATCACCCTAGAGTATCCAATTTTTCTTATAGTAATTAAGGAAATTAAAATTAAAAAAAAATATTGATATCTTTATAACAGTGTATACAAGGTAAAATAATGATTGTACCTTTTCATTTCTAGAACCATCCTCTTTGTCAGAACTACTATCATGTGTAAAATTAATTTCCTATGTAGTCGCATTAATGGTCTAAGATAAAATATTATATGACCAAAACCATGGTATGTGAGGCCCAAAACTATATAGAAAATAATCTAAAAGTAGATAATCATGAATGCTTGTTATCTTTCCAACTTTTATTGTAATACCCTAAAATTTTAAAATAACAGTACATTCAATAGCACATACAACATAAAACACTAAGTTTAAACAAAAAACAAAATATTATTATGGCTATTATAATATATCCATTTAATTTATATTTATGAAGAGAATCAACTGAATTATGAAAATATATAATTTTAATAATAAATAAAAATGTTTTGGTTAATTCTTAGGGAGTAAGAACTCAATTGTGTTAGAGTCATTTATTTTTTGTAAATAATTTTATTCAAAAATGGATTTTATTGAGTGAATATTATAATTAACATTTAGAAATTTTAGAAATTTTATTTCATAATACAGATATAATTTTTGAAATCAATATATCTAAAATTATCTTATATTGAATTTTTGGTATTTTTCTAAAAAGATGGATTTTCTAGTGAGTAGTGAAAATTTCTAATTTTTATTAAAAATGATATTTCTTTTTCATGAATTTAAAGAGTAGATTTTTTTCAAAATGGTTTGAAAAAAAATTATTTCTATTATATTATAAATAGTCAAATTATGCTGAGTAGAATCAATTTTATTGTTTAATTTGGTGTAAAAACATTTTTATACATAAAGAATAAATTTTTCAGAAAAAAAAAAGTGTTTTTCATTGCATTTTGTTTTTCTATATTAAATTATTTTCTATCATATATAGAAATTGAATGTTTAAAAATGGATCCAATATTTGGAATTAAAAGTTTCATATTTTTTAAAGGGTTTTATTTTATTTTTGTCCAACATTAATAGTATCCAGTAATTTTTGTTACCTCAGTTAGGGTAAAATAGGTATAATAGGGTTAAAACATTAGGATAAGGCTTTAAAATTTCTATAACAATTTACATTATCCAATTAGATGATTGGTTTTAATACATTTCCATCCATTTATTGAATATATAGTCTCTTTTTTTTCATATAACATTGATTATAACCTTTATAACAATTTAAGAAAAGAATAAAAACAAAATGTCACTCTCCTAGCTTTAATGTCTCTAAATTTTTTACATAAGAATAAAAATAGGAAAATATTGGTTCTAAATTTTTATTTTAAATAAAAATTAATTTTTATTAATATTAATTTTTTTCTAATTTTTTTTTAATTTAATAATTACCTTAAATTATTACCTAATGACGACTCTGTATTTATTAAATTAATTGATAAATAGAATAAATGATTTTATAAATATTAAATGTAATAAAATTTATTTGAATTATTATGTTACATGAATTTTGTAGATACATATGTCATATTTTTTATGTTTTAAAATATTATATTCAAATTAACTCTTTTTCTTGGTGTCTTTTACATCAAATTAATTGAATAGTTCCAAAATTTCCATTATTGATATTTTATAATAAATAATATTTATTAAATTATTTAAAAATCATAAAATATTATCTTTTGAAAAGTGAGTGGAATATAGTGTAATATATCATCCATTTTCAATAAATAAGTTTTTTTCATTTATTCTAACAATATTAACCATTTACAATTGAAATGTTTGTTACCATGATTAAGGGTAAAATTGGTTGATGAAGGGGTTAATCAAATAGATAAAGTTTAAAATGACACAAAACTAGTAAAAATTTCATTATATGATGTTAATTTGACCATAGAATCATATTATTTGAATTAATTTCCATTTTTAATCATTTTAAAAGAGAATTAAATTATTATATGTTAATATTTAATCAAATTACATGTGTTTTCTCTCCCCTACTTTTAAAATGACACCTCCACTTCTCTTCTTTTTACCACATTAAGCCTTCTAGATTAACCAGCGCCTTCAAAATTCTCTTCTAATATTATCTATCCATGTCTTAAATATTTTTTTTCATAAATGAACATCCCTATGATCCTTAAGAGGATATTTAAATTAGTTGTTTCAAATAATAGGTAATCAATTTAATCGATAACTTTCTTTTTTACATCTTATTTTACCTCCTATATATATGTGGTATTTACCATAAAATAATAATTCTAGAATCCTAAATATAATTAAATTTTATTATTATCAAACCACCATTATCAATTCTCTTTCCAATCAAATGGTAAGTGAAAGTGTCACTCATGCGTGCATACAACTTAACATATTTACATAGAGATCCAATTCATTTTCCATCACCATGTTTTTTGGATGGGAATTATGATGGGTTTAATATTTATATATGATCTTTATGCAATAAATATTCTTAAATAATTAATATATCATATCCTCATTATTACCATCTAATCAGTTTGAAAACAATATTGTTGTTCATGCATACGTGCGGACTACCACCTCCACAAAGCAATGAGATTCATTTTTCATTTCTAATTTACATAGATGTTAATAAGAATGGATTTTTTGAATATATATATGATTTTTATAATATAATAATGATAATTCAAAGTTGAACTATTGTTTATATTTTTTTAGTTCCATCCATTAAAATAGTGGAAACAATGTTCATGCGAACATACGGACTATCATCTCCATGAATAGTGTGATAAATTTTTCTATCTCTAACTTTTTATTGATGAATATAAATATACACACACACACACACATATATATATATATAACTAATATAATTTAAATTAATATCATGGTTATCATTCTAGATATTATGGAACCATGATCAACGTATAAATATCAATATTGTCGAATTGAAACATGCATGAAAAACGAAGCAGTTATCACCAGGAACAGTTATTTTAATAAATAATTGTTAATAAAAGGGTCTTAAGAAAATAATATATGATATGATATACAATATTATTTTTCTATAAAAACATATATTATAAATATATATTTATTATATAGGAGTCTAAAATTTTTATGAAGAAATAAGAGGCTTGAGATAATGCATTTCTAGTCTAACTTTTATTTATGGGTGACATATTCCATATTCACTACTTATTTATTTTGGGCGGTGTATATATTACCCATTTGAAATTTTATATCATGAATATAATTATTTTCATTATATTTAATTATTCATTTTATTCTATTCCTTCATGGGGATTATTATTAAAAATTTACCAAAGTGGTAATGGTTTTATGTTACAATATCATCTTTTATAGGGATTATTTATGATTAATCTTCTGATAATGAAATTTCATGATATAACTCTCTATAATTATCATTATTTTTCTTATACTATGGTATTTTTTTATATTATTTGTTTTAATTTAATTTTCCTCTCTTTATATCCTCAATATAACAGTAGGATTTTTTTAAAGAAAACCAACTTTATTTATTTTTTAATTAAAATCATTTTTCATCTATGTCCATGTTTTTTTTAAAAAAATAAAAAATGTTTTAATACATGCATATGATTATTTAATTTCATGTATAACAATGTTTTACTATCTATAATAATGTTTCAAGTAATATTCATATCAATATTTAAGTGAGTTACATTTTGACTTCTTTTAAAAAAGTATAAAATGAATTTTTTATTTTAACTTGCAATGTATAAATGTAGTTTCCATCTACCATGACCAATAAATGGTTTTAATATTCCATTAAAAGTTTATATGGTTATTTTCAATGAATATTTTTTCCATTTTATTTTTGAAATTATTATATTTTAAATAATATATCTCAAAATTAAAATTTTATCTTCTTCATAATTGTAATTTTTTAAATGGGTTTCCATTTATGATAACATAAATTGATGTTAAATATGACATAATGGGGATGTGATCCAATGATACCATCCTTATTATTTCTTTTAATGGATTTTTAAGATTATTTAAGAGTGATTATATGAATCACTATTTTTTCCCATGGGTTAATTAAGTTATGATGAAACAAATATGAAACTCATTTCCTATCCACAAGTTATGATATGATGAAATGATGAAATGTTTATAAACCCCATTTATTTTTCATGGTTTATTATATAATTAATGTTTTTTGATTATGTGAGAAATATATCTATGATTTTCATTATGTTATGGGTGGTCTTGGAATTATATATCCCTCTAATACATTGGGTAAAGTGATATTCATATTACATGAGATGATGATGATGAGTGTGGGAATGATTGTAAATATCATTGTTCACATATTGATGCTTGAGTATGATTTCATTCTATCTATGATCATAGAAAACTTCATGGACATGATTGAGAATATATTTTTTGACATTTTGATGTGTGAGTATGATCACATTTTAACTATGCTCAAATTTTTATGTGTAGACATGTTTTTATTTAGATATATTCACAAGATTATTATTTCTTATCCTTATGATTCCATACGCCTATATTGTGATGCTTGAATATTTATTATAAATTTAAAAACCTTACTGATCATGATTTAAGATATGAATTTATTTTGAATATTATGATATTTTTTTATATGAATATTTTATACTGAGAACTTGCACATGAATATGTCATAAAACCTTTATCTTATCCACTAATTACTTATATCTCCCATGATTACCTTTACTAATATCTAAGCTCACTGTTTCTTATGTTTACTTTCCCAAGGTTATGAAGAATGGTTTTATGTTGGGTATGTTTAAGAATATAACTATGTATGAATATATTGTTGGGTGATTTTGAATGTATTTAATTAAATAAGAAGATTATATATCTACTCTACAGTGAAACTAAACCATTATAGTCATCAGGTGTTTATTATTATGAGCTATATTGAATATTCATCTAAAATGATTCAATAATTATAAATGTGGTGCTTCAGTCTCATCGATTGGTATCAGAGCATAGGTTTAGTCAATCATTGGAGACTAGGGTTAGAATACATTGGTCAAAACCATTTGGATATGTCTAGGAATATGATAACATCAGAAAATTTTGATAAGGAGTATATTTTTTGGTATTGAAAGATATACTTCCATGTATGGATAATAAAAGTGGATATGGATTTGGAATTGATTCATCTAGGGTTAATAACCACAAAAATATTTTGTCGAGTACATATCTCCCATTATTCTGGTGCATAGTGAGTATGCCCTTACTGCACACCTAGTTTGAAATTACTATGGTATATTCTTGGGTTAATTCACATTTTCTTTATTAACCATTATGGAGGATTTGAATAGAATATAACCATGAATGACCTAGGTTTTATAATTTAGGGAGAATCAATAATTATTTTCATGAATATGTGATTATTCAAACAAATTTTGATATCTTTATGCTTACACCATGTTTTTAGTTTTAGATAACAGCTTGAACTAAAAGTAATCATGTAAACAATGAATATGACAAACAATGAAATGACTATATTTATGGGGACCAAAATGGATTATAATATGTGATGTAATATCTTTTGACTATGCTCAGTCAACTCTCTCAATTTAAGAGCAGAAATGTAGGTCATGTTCAACATCCAAATGCACCATAGTGGGAGAAACATGTCATTTTATCATTTGTGAGACATTGTCCATCCACCTTATATGGGTATTCTAATCCATTGGTTTTTGAAAAATGAATAATTTTGATAGAAAATATGTTTTTTATTATTCAGTGCTCAGACCATGAGCAAGTTATTATTTTATTTTATCACTTGGAAGGAAAATTTGATTAATTGTGGACTCTTATTAAGAATATGAGGCATAAAGAAGAAATAAAATCCATATAATGGAAGGATTTTATGAAGAAATTCTTCAATAATTCCTATCCAAGAACACTTCAAACTAAAATGGAGATGTATTTTATATATTTATAAAATAATGATAAGGAATCTATTACTACTTATGAAGAAAATTTTACAGGACATGTGAGGAACACTTCTAGTTTTATCATCAACCTAGAAATAAATATTGATCAATTCATTAGTGGTTTGAAACCAAGTCTTTGAAGGTAAATATACAAAAGGTTCATTTTAAGATATGAAGAAATATTTCAACATGTACTCAAAGTGGAAATGGAAGATATAAACCCTTATAGTTATAGTGATAATAAAAGGAATATGAAGTTTTATGGAATATCCAGTAGCATTTCACATGGTGGGAAGAAAACTTTTCAACCACCTACCTGCAAAAAATATGCGAAGGAGAACTCAGGTGTATGTCTGAGATGAAAAAAAAATTGTTTCTAGTATGGGAAGTTTGTCCATAAATCTAAATAATTTTTAAGTAATATTAATAGGATGGTTAATGAAATGAATGGATATAAAGTTCAACGGAATACACCACCCACGATTTAGTGTTATAGATGGAAGGGGTTTTGGAATTATGAAAATCAATTTCCTAATCAAAGGGATAATGGGGGTAATAATACAAAAAACCTGAAGTAAATTGACAAAGGTAAATCATATTTGTTCAAAATATCTGAATAGATTTATAATAATTAGGTCACATTAATCCTCCATTGTATAGTTGGGGATTTCATGCATATCTTTGTATGAATAAGTGCTTTTAAATCCTTATTATTCATCATTTATTGAAATTTGATTTGATTATAATCATTTATTATCTCTCTATATATGATATCTAAATATATTTATATAATATGGAAATTTCATTTGATATTATAAATATAGATATGATTATCTATCGATGAAAATATGAACTCAAACATCCAATGGAAATATTTTTGGATAATATAGGATCTTATTTAAGAATAAATGGTGAATTATATTTTTGGAATAATATGTGATTTTATTATGACTTAAAAAGGATATATATTTTTTATGAGAATCTATTAGTCATTAAAATTATTTCAAGATAATTGTTAATCATATCATATAAGGATATGAGATAAGTCATTCTAATCTTTGGGATTCAATTTTGGTCATCCATTTTTTGGAGGCGCCTTAAGGTTAACTATTTATAGAATGGATTAAATTGAACTTTGGGTGTTATTTATATTAATTATATGTATTAGATAAAGTCTACAAACCATTTTAGTTTTGGTAAATATTTATAGGAAAAATAAATTACTTATAGATCTTATGATTTGTTAGAAGTTAATTTTAGTGACTCAGAAATGAAAATTCATCTTGAATACTCATCATTAAGAGAAATAGATGATATTATATTAGAAATTTATTAAAGGATGAGATTCTAAATTTCAAGTTAGTATATTACCTTATTTTTTTATTATATAAGGTAAATTGATTCTTAAAACATAGAAAATGGACTGTGAATCAAAAATATTTTCATATTACCTTCATCTCTGATGAATTGATCGTTTTTTAACACCTCTTTGATTTATAGTTTTGTGGGGGTTAACTTTCTCATGATCATTCATTTTCTAGTGATCAACATTTTCTATCATTATACATAATTTTCTAGACATTAATCCATGTCCATATTTTCACTTCCCACTAATGTTATCGTTTTTGGAAACCTAGTTATGTGTTATTCTAAATGACCATCGTATTTCCCTCTCCCACTTTTCAAGAGGATGTTTTATTAAAAAAATTGATGTGGGTTTAAAAAAAAGTAATTTTCAAAGATCAAAACTATTTTTATCAAGAACAAGTTAAAATTTCAAGGAAATAATTTATTAATGTTGGTTATAGTGTAACATCACACTATTTTAAAAGAACACTATGTTTGATAGCATATACAACACGAAACATCGAGTTTAAATGAACCATAAAATATTATTATGACCAATATTACATAGAAATTGAATTGTATGGTATGAATATAAGTAACTTAATAATTAAAATATATAAATTTCATAATAAATAAAAATACCTTGATAAATTCTTAGGATGTAAACACTCAATTTTTGGTAGAGTGATTTTATTTATTTAAATAAGTCTTCATCAATAAGGGTTTTCATTTAATGAATTTTATAATTATTTTTTCAAAATTTAATTAATTTTATATAATAAATATAATATAATTTTGGAATTCATAATATCACAATTAGATTAAGGATAATGTTTGGGATTTTTCTGAAAATATTGAATTTTTAGTGAATAGTGAAAAAATACCATTTTTTATTGAAAACATTGTTTTTTTGAAGCATTTACAAAGTACCATTATATGTTAAAATGGTTTTAGAACAAAATTATTAATTAATAATATTAATAATATATTAAAATTCATTAGAATCAATTTTATGTTTGATTTTACTATACAAACAATTCTATACTTACAGAGGAATTTTTCTGAAAAAAAAATGCTTTTAGTTTTGTATTGTGTTTTTATATTAAATTTATTTATTCCGCTTATAGTAATTGAATCAAAAAAATGGATCCCATATTTTTAATCAAGTGTTTAAAATTTTGTAAAAAGGTCCCTTTTATTTTTAGTCATTATGTATATTAACAATAGTAAATTTTTATCACCTCAATAGTGGTAAAACTAGTAAAATAGGGTTAAAACATTGGGATAAGGATTTAAAAATTTTATAACACTTGAATTGATCATATTGGATGAGTGGAGTTAGGAAATGTACATCCAAGTCTTGAATATATGATCACTTGGTGAAATATTTCTTTGACTTGAACCTTTATATTAATTTAGGAAAAGAATGAATAAAAAATGTCACTCTCTTGACTTTAATATCTCAAAAAAATTAAATAAGGATAAAAATAGGAAATTTTCAGTTATTAATGTTTATTTTAAATATAAATTAATTTTTTTTATCATTAAAATGGGAAGTAAATGTATTGTTCATGTGTACGTATGGTTTATCGTCTCCACATAGCGATACAATTACTTTTTCATGACCATATTTTATAAAAGGGAATTATGATGATTTTAATGTTTATATAATATTTTTATAACATAATTATTATTATATAATTATAATTTCATATCTACCATCTTACCATCCAATATTTTTTAAAATGATAATGTCACTTGTGCATATGTGTGGACACCCACCTCCACAAAGCGATGTGATTTGTTTTTTATTTTCTATTTACATGGATGGAAAGAATTTTGGATTTGATGAAAACATATGATTTATACGATATAAAAATTATTCTATAAAGGAGTATTATTATTCACCTTTATTTGTTTACATCCATCAAAAAAAGGAAACAACCATCATGTGTATGTATGGCCTTCCATCTCCATGAATGGTGTGATTCATTTTTCAATCTATAAAATTTTATGGATTAATAAAAATATATATATATATATATAATGAAAATATATGGTCTTAATATAATTTTTATCAATATTTATTTGATATAAAAATGATTAATGTATAGATACCGAGACTAAAGAACTGAAACATGCAAGAAAAACTAAGTAGTTATCACTTGGAATGGTTATTTTAATATATAATTGTTGATAAATAGGATAAAATAAAATCATATATGGTATGATATATATGATTAAAGTTATGGAATACATGTATAATTAATCTATATTTTTTATACAAGAGTCTTGAACTAGAATTATGAAAGGTGAGACTTGGGGTAAGTGATTTCTAGTCTCACTTTTATTTCTAGGAGACATATTCCATATTCACCACTCATTTCTTTTAAGTATGGTATATACTTCCCATTTGACACGTTATCTTATGAATATCAATAATTTAATGATATTTAATATTTTACTTAATTTTATTCCTTCGGGTTTATTATGATTCAAATTTTACTAAAGTGGTAAGGTTTTTATGTTATAATGTTATTATTTACCAGGATTTCTTATTATTAAGATTTGAAAGACAAATTTTCATTATCTAACTCTCAAGAATTATAATGAATATTCTTATAAATTTATTAGTTATGGGGATTAAAAAAATTCCTTTATTTTTTCTTGATTTAAATTATCCATAGACCAAAATAATGTTTTTAAGGAAAAATGATATTATTTCTCCTTTAGGTTGAAATCATTTTTCTTTAATATCCATGATTTCTAAAATGTTTTACTGTTATCCAATGAATATTTAACATAAATTGTATACATTTTTGAATTTATATAAAAATGTTTCAATAGAATATTTCTATCATTTTCCAAATGATGTAATTTTTTACTTTTTTTACAAAATTGCTAAAGGAATATTTTCATTTAACTTATATGAAATTAATGGAATTTCATGTAATCATGATCACTCAATTATTTTAATCTTACTTTACATGTTTCTATGGTTCTTTTCAATGAAATTTTTTCCATAATATTTTAGAATTTTTATATTTTATAAAGATATTTCAAAATGAAAAGGGTATTTTACTATTGAATCATTTGTAGTGATATTATAAGTAATTTTAATTTATGATAACATCCTTTAGAGTTACTTATAATCTACTTGGGATATGATCTAATGATATCATCCTTATTATTTATTTTCATGGGTTGTGATGATTATTTAAGAGTGAGTCAATGAAAATTTTTTCCTCCCCATGGATTAATTCTGTTATGATGAAACCTTAATAAACCCCATTTCTACAATGCCTGAAGGCCTTCATTTTTTATTGATTTTGATAATACACCTTTCAAGGGGTGAGGTGGAACCCTTACAAGGCCCGTAGGCGTATGTATTACATGGACCGTAGGCCTTAGAGGAATTCATTGCCCGTAGGCTTCAAACATTACATACAACCCAGACTAACTACTTGGAACTGCTCCTCCCCAGCATCTCCATCATGAAATCAGCTCTCCACCTTCGCATGGTTTTTCATCTAGGCTTTCCCGTGCATGCACAGGCTTGCCCCGATGGAAGGTGTCATACCCTCTCATTCTTGCAATCCGTTTAGCTTCTACGGTGGTGGAAGCTCCTTGCTCATCCTCCTTGTAGAGTTTGTTCCTTGTGGGTTGTCTGGTTTCCATGGGTTATTATATGATGAATGTTTTATTATATTTTGTCTCATATATTTATGATTTCCATTATGTGATGGGTGAGACTAGAATTATATATCCCTTCAATGTATTGTGTAATGTGATAATGATATATCATGGAATGATGATGATAAGTGTAGACATGATTGGGAATAGATTTTTTCACATATTGATGTGTGAGTATGATTGATTTATATTAATGGTAAGAGGAATATGTGTGAACATGATTGCAAATAAATTTTTTCACTTTTTAATGCATGATTGTGATCAATTTCAAGATATGATAATAAGAATATGCATCGGTATGTTTGCATTTAGAGATGATAACAAGATTATGATTCATTATGCTTATGATTACCGTTTCTATATTATGACACTTAGATGTTGATTACTGTTTTGACATCCTTATTGATCATTCTTAAATATATTAATTTATTTTAAAGATTATGATAATTGTTTTTTGGATATGATTATTTTATAATAAGAACAAGAAATTGAATATTTCATCATAACCTTATCTTATCCTCTAATGTTTTATATATCTCATGTATTATATTATATATAATCTTATAACACCCATTATTATGTAACCTATCTCCATGTTATGAATAATGTTCTATGTAGGGTATTTCTAAGAAGAGTAATATTTAGGAATATATTGGCTGGGGATGTTGAGGATCCTCCCTGAAATAAGATTATCATGTGTCTTGTATAAAAATATTATAAACCTTTATGATAATAATAAATGAATTATTTTAAAATATATTTAATATTCTTTCAAAATGATTCAATATTTATATGTGTTGTTCTTGGGTCTCTTCATTCATGGTCCAAGGCTGAGGGATTATACATGAGTGTCTTGACCCTCTAAGACATGTGGTAATTTCCCTTCAACATGAAAGAAACAAAATTTAACTTAAATAATTATTACTTAATGTTATATTTATTACCATTGAGTTCAAGGTAAATAGATTAAATTTTGAAACCAAGACCAAATAGGTTGACCCCTAATTAGAAACAACTTTATATGTAGCCTAAGTAAAAAATTTCCTCCAATGTGTATCATATGTACCATTACTCATGATTTTTTACATTAGATGACACTTCTAGATCCTATTTTATTTCCCTAGAGGAGTAACTAGGCTCATTAATACATAGTAGTTTTCTTGGTCGGTCATCCATCATTTCGATCCATATATTTCTTTTATATTATGGGACTCACCTATTATATGATGTTTTTGTTCTATTAATGGATAATATTTGATATAAAATGACCCAATGTTGGGCATCTATAAGGGTGTTACTTCCCTCTTTTTCCAATTCATGAATTATACTGGTTTCTAGAAAACCTATTTATTCAAGGTATTTTTTCTTCACATTCTTATAATGTAACATTTTCCATAAAATAGGGAACCTCAACTTTGTATGAATGAGTTTTCTCTTTCGTTAAATATATATAATTCCTAACATTCCAAGATGGTTTATTTTTTACACTTAGGAACTAGATGCATTAGCACTACATCAAGGTAAAAGTTAACCCTCACTCGGGCATACTATTTAGGAAACCTAATTAAAGAATCAGTATAATATAAGGAAATTGAAGTCTATATATTTACTTTTATCATAATGATCAAATATTCATATATATTAAATTGATTCCTCTAGACTAATAATATATGATGTGGTATGGGATATATATATTAAAGAAATCATAATTATCATGAACAGTGGTATAGTATGTAATCCTCAATGATTACATTCTTTTCAATACTAGCCACCATGATTCCATCATAGAGAGAAATCATGAATGACATATTCTCAATGGTCCCCTTATGATTATCCTTTATTTTCCTTATAGGAACCTCTCGATATGGAAGAAATCTAAACCTTGAGTGACATGAATAGAGATTTTCTACATTCATGTTCTTCACTAATAAGGGTCATATCCCATCTATATCCAGTATTAATGGATTTATTGGTGATCATGGGATCATTATATGATTATAGAATTCATATCCATTTAAATTTTCAACAATCCTCCCCTATAGAATTTTTAATAGCACTACTATTAATATGGGACTCCTCTATTGTAGATACTCCGCAACATTATATATATCTTCTACATCATTGGTACCACCAAGATAACATTATTATCTTATATAAACTCTTAGACCTTAATAAAACTATCAATCCATTCCATGTGGTTATTATCATGAATATTACATAGATTTTCTCCCAACTACATGCTTAAAAACCATCCAGATGGAACTCTTTGTTTAGTATGGAATTTAATTTTTTTCATTAATAATTTTCATTTCCCTATTTTTCAAGAAATGACCACCATATACCTTAGTACCATATATTGGATAGTCTATACTTAAAATGGGTCTAAAATGTGTGAGTGTATCAACTTAATCAAAAAAATGTATCTTTATATTTACTCAATGGTATGTCAACATGATTATGGGGATCCTTTATTGTTATAGTTGGTATAGATTTGAGTAGCTTCTTATCTAAGGGTTCATATCCTCAATCTTCTAGTCTAACACTAGTGAAATGAATACATTGTACATTATTCTAAAAATTAGGATTCCTATAATGTTATAAAAATACTATAGACTGATGCTAACATCTCCATGCAACAAACGAATGGTTTTATTTATGGACACTAATGACTAAATTTTTTGTATTAAACTATTATTACTTGTATAAAATGGATTTGGAGTTTCACACAACCTAAAAAAATTCTAGCATCCATCAATTGAATATTAAACTCATGAAAACTCTATTGGATACAATACACCCAGGACAATATTATCTCACCTATTAGATAAAAAACAAAATTTTAACTCCATCCAAAAGAATGGTCTATAAGCCTCTGGAAAATTATCATGGCATAATTATACACCTTTGGTTGATGAACAACATTGTAACCATTTACGGTCATGGAATGGTAACATAGTAGGTAACATGATCATGAATCATTATAATAGATTAATTAACTATTGATTTCATAATACACTATAGAGAATGGGTGATTTCATTATACAAGGAGGATTTTGACACATCCCCCCTCATTAATTTTGTTAATGATGTAATCACCTCACTAAATATTCTATAGTCTTACAATGAAAAATGGTCTGAAAACAAAACATTGTTGAAATTGTCTTCAATGTATTCACTAAATCTTAATGATAAGGGATAAACTACTTTTTACATTTTATATGATCAACTAACTCATTTAGTTTCCCTTAATCCGCATCTAAATCTCCATATATTTCATGATCTTGACCAAAATACATCTCTCCAAGAAAAGGTGAAATGTTGATTATTTTTTCAATTTTTGAATGATTAATAAAATAGGATAATGGAAAGTGTATCACACATCTAATATGTGAAACAAACCACAAAAATGAGGCCCCCTCATCCATAAATCATAGTAAAAACACTTATGAATAAAAATTTAGTCTTTTATTTAATGTATTACATGTAATCCATGATTTATGAAACCTAATGTGAATAAAAGTGAAATATGGGAGAACAAGTGTGAATGAGGTGGATCCCCCTCTGTTTATTAGCATAGTTAGGTTTTTGAATGGGACATCCATGAAATATAGATATAATAAACTCAATTGTACTCATAATTACATCCATTTTAGTCTAAATAAATCTAATTCTATGAAGGTTAGTCTGGAAACACTGAAAAAGTGGACCCTCTTTCATCAAGGATCCCATAATAGTTTTTGGATAAAATCGGCTGAATAGAGAAAAATTTGGAATATGAATCTATCACCTGGGTGAACTATACATATACCTTTAGCAGAATGGGAGGTCTATAAGTAGTTCCATTAAAGACTCTTGGTTATGTGTCTACCTACTATAGAACTATGAACCATGCAACCTATATAGGTAATTTATGACCCCATAACCTATAAATTATCAGTACCTCATCTTATTTAAAGGATCCTATAATGTTTTAGAGAAGTTATAGTGGAATAAGTTCTCCTTGAAATACATATAACATTGTGTTTTTTCAATATTCTTTCTATAGGAAGTAAATGAGAGAATGTTTGGTGGGTTAGCATAGTCTACATATCCCCTATCCTCCCTTCCATGGCATTTTTAACCCATGTATCCCTAATATTTTCCCTATAAATATTAGGCCACATGAGACTCCATAATGAATAACCAATATTGTAAAGCCATTAATCCCCCCATACACTTTTAGAGGATGGAGAATTATTTATTTAAGATGGTCAAACAATATTGAGGACATATGGGACCACACATCAAACCCATATATAGGTGAAACTGCATTCCCCTTAATATTCAAATGAATGACACCATGCCCCTTAGTGTTCAAATGTGTGACTATGAACCCCACAATGGTCACATAAATGAAAACATTCTCTATAGAAGCCACATGTGTGGCCACACCTATAACATTTTAACATGAGTAGTCTCACATCCTTCAATGGACACATATACAATTTCACATACTAAAAACGATACATATGTTTAGGTCCCATTAATGTAAAATTCATTTTGGTGTACCTATTCCTATTTTTATTCCTCAAGAACAATCCATATTCATGTGGGTTTTATTAAAATGACTAAATATTAGGTGTGATTATACATCCCTATAATAAAGTAGACTCATATATATATAACAGGTAGACCCCATAGTATTCATCTTCTTCCATCTAGACTGAAGGTGTGGTCAATTCTTCACTTCTATATTACTGAGGACCCATTGGTTTTAGTTGTCATGGTACTCTTCAACATCTATTAAATATTGAATTTGAATTTTTGAGGAGTTTTTCTCTCCATCACTTCTAATCTTGCATTAATAATTGGCATCTATTTTTCACTAGTGTCCCCAAGCTATGACATGATCACTTTTTCTAACATCCAACACCATTTTACAAATAAATATTTCCACCATTCCCCCATAAAGTTTGTTGAGTAAGAGGAATATCGTATTTTCTCCTCTTATATCCCACCTCCTATGATTTCAGCCATCTCTGTCCATAAAATCTATTACTAATAGATAAGGGATGACACATAAATGACATTCTATTATATAGAATTCCCTTCATGTCCAAACACTGGTTCATTAGTGAGATGAAGTCCATATGGGCCTCCTATATAGTGTAATTCCCAACATACCATCACTTGATTTATATTTCAAGTTAATCCAAAAATGGGATAAACACAGATAATTCCCACAATAAACAATTTAAAGGTGTATATCACATAGTAGTCTATTTTCAAAACTTCTTATAAGAAGGCATATTTTTGAGTCATTAATAATTATGCTATATTAGCCCCAAATTCCTAACATAGAAAAGTAACTTCATTATTCATGGTAGGATAACCATAAATGATAGTAGATTGTCCCTTATGAGATTACTATAAACTATGTTGATTTCCTTGTTAAGTGGCACTAAACTATGTTGTTTTTTATTCTCATCACTAGCATACACAGGTCTCCTCTCGTAAAAGTGAAATCCAATCTACAATGAATTTGACACACATTTCACTAAATAGTTTATGTCTTCTTGGTAGATATTACATCCCATCATACCCATTAACCTTCCATGATTTCATTAAAGACTAGAATAAAATTACATCATTCTCAAAGACCATAAATCCAATAACACCTTTAAGCCTTACAAGATATCTTGAAACTCCATTATTCCTTCATGTCCTACTTTGAGACCATAAATCCTAGGATAACATTATGAATTCCATAATATCATAAAACTCTTATGTACATTTATATCCTACTAAGTGACTTTATATCCTATTATAACCCTTAATACATAATTAATAACATGAAATGAAAATGTACCATCATTTCTTTCATAGATACTTTAAATCCCAGCAAACCTTAAGCCTTCCTAGCTCACATGAAACTCTAGTGTAACTTTTATATCCTCCTAGGGGATTTAAGATCCTATCATAAACATAAGAATTCCATGATGGAACATAACTCAATTTTACTTTTAATTCATTATACAACAAAAAAAATCCTACCATAATCATTATATATTTTGGTATAACATGAAACTACATGATACCTTCATGCACTCCTGAGAGACCATAAAACCCAAAATACCATTAAACCTTCTTAGGTTGCATGAAACACCAACATAATAATTAATTCCTCCAAAGATACGTTAAATCCTAGGGTACCCTTAATCCTTTATGGATGGAATGAAATTGTATCACACATATAAGTCCTCCTAGGAGACCTTAAATCCCAATGTGATTCTAAATACTTCCTAAACAACATGAATCTCTAGTGTATATTCAACTCATCTCAAGATACATTAATTCCTATAATATCATTAAGCTTTCCCAAATGACATGAAAATTTATCATAACCTTTAGTTCCCCCTTGAAGAACATAAATACAAGCATACCCTTAATCTTTCCTAGATGGTAATAAACTCTAGAATACCTTTAAGTCCTCATAAGAGACCTTAAATCTCACTATACCCTTAATATATCTTGAATAGGATTATACTCTATCATTACATTGAATTATCTTGGGTGATCATAAATCCCAGCATACCCAAAAGACTTTAATGATGGAATGAAACTCGATCATACAATTAAGTCCTCTAGAGTGACTTAGATCCTGGCATACCATTTATATCTTCATAGATGGAATGAAAATATAATGTATACACTCTATATCATTTAACATAGCATTAAACATGAAACACACTTTTTCATGATATCTTTTATGTCATTAAAATATATAATTCCTTATATAATTCTAAATAATAGAGAAACTTTTCACATAATGTGGAATACATAAAGTAACCCTTTATGGGATGATTTAAATTTAATGACTCTCAGTTTAAATGAATGGTAGATTAATCAATATCTCTATAACATGAATTAATCCCACTATAGTGACAAGTGATAAAAAAGTTATATTATTACATTGAAATATTTCACAAACATTTACTTAAATATTTGATAGTGTGATATACTAAACAATAAGATTACATAAGATAGGTGTCTACCTTCCATCCTCTAATTTTTGGAATACTTACAATAAAGTGTTGTTAATTAATTGAGGTGACCACAAGTCATTGAATGGGTCTCTATGGTAAAATAGAACCAAAAAACATGTAATAGAAAACCAATGAAAATTTATCTATGTAGTTTAGATTTAATTCTATTTTATTAAATTGGGAATATAAATATCACATTATACAACCATTTCTATATGCTTCATTGATCTCCCCAGGGGTGTATTTTTTTAATAAATGATTTTATTTTATATTTTAATGTATCTATTATAATATCCAACCTAGTTGTGATCATATTATCACCATAAGAGTATGTGATTTGTTATGATTTTTCTAAGGGAATTGAATTTTATGATCCAAAAACGGACACAAATTCACCCAATATTTTTTAAATAAAATAAATTTGATATCATATTTAGTGATTGGTTATTCCATAAAATGTAAAAATATATATATTGTTGGAAATTAATTTATTAGTTTATTTTTTTAATATTTTATTTAAACGGAATAAGAAATATTTCTCTTGGATTTTAATTTTAAAATAGTAAATTCACTTTTAATAAAGATATTAAATGGATTTTATAGTGATTTATTATACATCTTTTATTGATTAAAATTAAATATGGATCACATTTAATATAATAAAAATGAAAGGGAATACTTGATATTTATTAATATATATTTCCATGTTAGATAGACTATTGAGTTTTTTTAAATTTATCTTTATGGCATATTGTTTAATTTTATACATAATTTTATAACATTTAAATTCTATTCCTTAAATATAAATTAGAATTAATGTGGTAAAAGTTGTTGACTATGTGATGGATAAATTGAAATTCTATATAGATATAGATTTACCTCATTAAGTGATTTATTTTCATTTGTTATATTTTATAATAACAAGGTATGTGACTATCAAAATTTGTATAAAATCCTAAGCTAATATTAATATATGATAGATTCCATATAATATAGTTTCCACCTAGTACAAAAGTTTTAGGATTTTGGTTATAGATTTATTGTGATTTAATTCCAACCTTCGACCTTCCCTTAAGATGATGATTATAACAAATAAGTGATTTGGTATTTTTCATTGATGAAATCCTAATTTTTCATATTTTTTCAATTTTTGTACATATTTAATATATATTTTATATTATAATATTTTAAAATTTATGTATTTATTTTATGTGAAACATAATTCATCTAATTTTATATTTCATATAATATTTATTTTAGTGATATTATTATTATTTTAGATTTTAATGTTCATAGACATTCCTTTAAAAATGTCTTTATATGTTTTCAAAGGTTAAAAGTTAATCTTTTATAAAGATCCATGCTTGTTGTGATTAAAATATAAAATTTTATAACCTCATTAGAAATATAGTGAAATTATAAAGTATTGTGTATGATAGAATGTGTGAAAGGGTAGCTTTATGAAATTAAATTTCATGTCTATGTCACTACATTATTTAAATATGGTCTAGGTATATGCTACATTAGAATGACATAGAGTCCAGTTATGCTATATAGTAACAACCAAGTTTACAATGAGTCAAGTTAGATTAAAATCATAACTCAATGCCACTATGTGATATTAAATTATGGAAATACAAAGCTACATAAGAGAAACTCCCATGAGGGAGGGGAACTAATTACCAATATGGAAAAAATATCACTTGTGGAAAATTAAACAACCAATTAATTACCCTAAAATAGAATAAATCAAATTTTTATCTTGAAATTTAAAATTAAATTATGTATTACAAGAACCAAATTAGATTAATTTCAGTGTACATAATCTATGTATGAATAATTTTTTTGTCCATTATTTTTATTTCTAATTGGCCTCCTTATTTATAGTGTGATATAGGTTATCACAATGCTCACTTAGGCCCGGATGCAATATAATTTAACCCTAATGAATATTAATACCCTAATTCACATTGATTTCACTTGGTGAAATATCCATGTTCTCAAACTAACTATATGTTTTCCTACAATGTAATATCAATATGCGTCCATACTTCTTAAGAATTCTAATAACTGGTTGAGGCTATTGATTACATCATATAACACATGGACACTATGCATGAAACCTTAAAATTAATATTCAAAATAATTCTTCATGATCAAATCAGAAACATTTTTATAGAGAAATTCATTTTGCTCAAATCCCTTAAATGTTGTAGACATTGACTATATAGAAATAAAAAATAGCTGGGGAAGAGTCTAGAACATGTCAACATGGAAGAATCTATCATGCATAGAATTTCTATATGGAATTAATCTAATGTAAAATGAGTTCCCCAACTATATAAAAACTCACACCCTCAACCCCATTATAAAGGGTTTAAAATGTTCGATTCACAGCCATACTTAGAGTAGTGCTAGTTTATTGAAATCCATTTCTTCATTTTTAATAACAATAGACTTATTCTCCATCACTTCTTATTGTTATGCTTCTTCTATACTATACCACTCTAAATTCTCATGCTAATGAGTATCTGATCCAAGTCTTGGTCTTGGGGGAGGTTTTTCACATTTCTAACGAATCCAACAATTAATTTTTTTATTGTTTTTATTTTATATATGATGGGTTAAGGGATGTGTTATAGAATGGTGTATTGTTTTTTCCATAATTTTTATAGAAAATTAAAATACTTTTTTATATTTTGGAACCTAAATCGTATGATTTATCTTAGTTAACTCTTAATACTTTGAATCTAGTTCAGTTGATAGATGAACAATATATGTTTTTGTTGGGTGGACTTTGTTGACATGTATACTATAGTTGAATGATCATCTTTCAAAACCATATATGGGGTGTGGATTGGTGTGCTTGTGATCTTTAATAGGAATTCCACGAACCAAAATCAATCTAGGGGATGGTAGATCATTTATGGAGGGATAAGAAATAAAATAAAGGTAAAATAATTTATATGTATAATAAAAGAACCCAAGTAGTCTAACATATGACCAAGCGATTTCAAGAAATAAAATTTTCATTTATTCTTACTTTCCATCCTTGTTTACATTTAATTTCAGGATTTATTACCAAAACATTTCCCATTCCCTTTTCCCATTAATTTAAATTATTATAAATATCAAAAATATATTAATATGTGTTAATAATTGTAAGTAACCACCAATTCTATTTGGGAAATGGAATTGGTTAGCCCTATGTTGCATCATGGTGTTTATAAATATAATATTAGGATTACAACAACATTTAGATAAATTTTTTACAATGTTGTTGAGTATCTACTTTACTCATTCACTTTTCTTATTCACTTTGTAAATCTTTCACTACATAAAAATAAAAAAAAATGAATATTATATTTTCTTCGCCATGTGTATTAAGAGAAACTATGTTACTACCTATAAGAAGGATTCAAGGGCTAAGTAAATCCACCTTTGGAGAGGAGCTGTTCAAGGATATCATCAAGGAAAAAAGATTACATAAAGGAAACATATATTTGGACCTCATTTATGGAGATTATTATATTATCAGAGTACTTTATACAGTTTCATAACCACTCAGCTGAGGTGAAATAAGGGATCATCCATCAAAATTAAAATAAATGTTATAATAGTGTTAGAAGATAAACTTCTTAACTCATATCTCCAACCACCAACAGACTTCCTTTTAGTGTAACTTAAATAGGATGATCTCCCATATAATCCCATTAAGTGATTTGATGTTTGATTAAACTCAATTTATTTTGATCATTCACTACTTAAATCATATCCAATCTCTTTTTTTGTTTATAATTCATTATTGGTTAATTTATGACTTTTGTTAAAGACTGATGTCAATGAAGAAGATACTACAACTATGGAGAATATTATTTGAGAGTTTATAGAAGTGACCAACCAATAGGTGGTGATTGTTTAAGAACAGGTTTTTAAGGTGTAACACCTTGATATTTCAATATATATTTTCCATTTAAATAATTATTATGTTTAATATCATATATTTCATGAAAAAATAAACTAAAAAAAACAATGATATACATTATTAGAATGTAAGTTAAGCACTAATACATTGTGAGAATACAGTTTGAATCATTATTAATAACATTATAATAAAAATAAATCCCCATATAAAAAATAGATAATAAAATGATTTATTATAACAAAATGTATTATACCCAATCATTATATTATTATTTTTTAAAATAATCATTCAATATTTTATTATATAAATTAAATGATAAAATTTAATTATTAGAGGTTAAATAATTAATGTTATAGTATTAAAATCAATATATGTTATAAATGGATACGTTTTAATAGAAATTATTTTTATATTATTGAGTAATTTCTCTTAATAAATTAAATTGATCAATTTTAAATTTTGATCATGATAATATATATTTTATAAATGTTAAACTGGTAGATTAATATTTATTTAATTATAAATTGATATGAACCATGAAAAATAACACTCATTGTTTATAAAAAAGTCAATTTTGATAAAATTATTTTTTTCCTTTATATTATTTATTTTATTTAAAAAAATTAATATTTAAATTTTAAATTTATAATATGATAAAATGATCATATTATTTTATTTTAAATTTCAACATTATTTTAGGGATAATTTTAAAAAAAATTCTAAAAAATTGATTTTCAATTGAATAAAAAAATATTTTTTATAAATACTAGAACTTTTATGACATCATCATGGTATAATAATGAAATAATATTTTATAAAACCTTTGTATCCACCAAAAAATTATTTATGGATTAAAATAATTCATTTAAAAATACAATAATGGATCAAAAACCAATGTATCACATTTTAGAACCCAAGTGATATTTAATTCTAATAGAAAATAATGTTTAGTATTTTTCTGTTAATTAAGTATTTAAAAAATTCCATTTAGTTTTTTATTATTTTAAATAGGAATAAATATATTTTTTAATTATAATATAATAAATTTTTGGTAAGTCAATATTATATATGATTTTGAAGTCAATTGATTTTTATTCTTAAAAGGAAGTATTTCAAAAAAAATCTTACATTAAGAACACTTTTATTAAAATTAATTTTTACATGATTAGGTAATTAAAAAGAATAAAAAAATATAATTTGGAATTATCAATTTTAAATTAGGTAATAATCTCCATTTCCTTTTTGTTTGTAAATAAGCTACCGTATTTAATGTAAGTCTCCTTAGTATTGGTTAAATATGATAAAATGGTTAAATTAGGGTATAAGGTCACAAAATTTAACAAAAAATTATCTATAATTTATTGGATGAGTGTATTCCAAATCTCTTCTATCATATATTCTATATTTTACAATTTGGATCCATTATCCTAGAAAATGATATCCTTTTCATGTTAAGAAACTAATATTGTCAAAATTGGAACTCCTCTAAATTATAAAAGGATCCATCCTCCTCCACTTAAATGATAAAAAAATCAAAATCTCCCATATACTCTCACATATTTATTTCCCTTAAAATACACCCCCATTTTCATGTGATTATTTTCCCAAGAGTAAGTCCTAAACCACTTATTCTCAAGAGGTCCTTCAAAAGGAGATTCTATCTTCCAACATAAGTGATATCACCTTATTGATTGTTATTATATAACTAATGAATCTACATATTCATGAATCTAATTTATGAAATTAAAAAAAAAATTAATCCACTAATCTTCTATAAAGTTATATTAATACTATAAGGTATCTTGTTCTAACTCATTCAATTATTTTATTGTATTCATGTTTTGGTCAGTTATAACACCTACATAAACATTTTTATAAAGTTTATCTCATAAATGAATAATAAAAAAATAAGTGTAATAAGATATAATAATTATGAATTTAAGATTATTTAATAGTTCCAGTGTTGTAATATTCATAATTATATTTTTTTAATAAATTCAATTCATTTCTTATCGAAAAAAGTAATTTTTAACAGTTGTCTATGAAACGGAATCATCGGTTCCAAGAAATGACTATGAGGCTCTAGAAATATAAAAAAATAACTATTTTATAAAAAAACTATAGTTTATTAATTCATGAAAAATTCTCCTAGACTAGAATGGCCAAACTGAATCATGTTAGGAAAACCGAATAGTTAACACTCAAATTTTAATTTTAACAATAAAAAATTAATATATACGTAATAATTAATTATAAATTGATGTTATAAATTAAAATTAAAATGAACAAGGTTCTTATTCATAAGAATAATAAGCCTAAATTTCATATATAGTAATTTTATAGCACATCTGACTGAGAAAATTTTCATGGTAAGTGTTTTTTTCATTTCAATTTCACATCATTGATATATGTTTCATATTTTGGACTAATTTTATTTATATACTACCTTTTTGATATATGATATCATAAATAACTTCATACTAATTTTATTTAATGTTCTATATCATTTCTTATCTTTTAAGAGGTTTTGATTTTAATAGTCATAATAAGTTTTATTTTAAATCATTGATTTAGTGGTTTTCAAGTCTTTTACCCAACACTATTTACTCCATATCAATATTTTATATAAGTATTTTGAATTTTTATATTTATAATTTAGTAATTTATGAATATTATTGTAACCTAACATTTATTCTATTTATAGTTTTTTTAAGAATAATCTTATCATCATTTTTTATACATGTTATTTTTTACTTTATATATTATATTATGAAATTAATTATTTACTATTTACTACATGATTTTATTTTTCAACTATTATATATTTTCCTTAATTTAAAGGTTCCTTTAATTATTCCCATCATTTTTTAAAGAATTTTATTCTCATTATTCTTGAAATTTAATTTTTTTTAAAAAATTAACAAATAAAAAAGATATTTCTTCTAATTTTTTGGAAGACATTTCTAATAAAATAATTTTTCATCCATGTAATCATCATTAAATAATTTTTGTATATAGTTTTTTATATTCTATAATGATACCTTCCTCCTTTATTTCATTGATAACTTATAAGGATATTTTAAGAAAATTATCACAGAACTCATTTCTTTTCAATAGGTTAATTGATCTATGAAGAAATAATGAATCCTATTATAATATTATGTTATACATATGTATGATTTGTACCAATGTGATTGGGGGTTTGAAGGTAATGTGAAGTGAACCCAATTCCCTAAGGGATGCTATATATGATATGATAATGGTTTGTACAATGATACTAGGATAAGGAATTTTTTTATATTCATCTGTTTATGCCACACTGTTCCACCTCATCATGATGTCTATGTTATGTTCTCATGCTCATGATTATTAAATGTTGACTAATGTTTTATAAAAAAGACTTATTTAATGATTTATGATTTATGGTTCATATATTTTTTTGTATGATCTCCTTATTCTATGATCAGGTACATTGATTACATTCTTATACCCATATGATCATATTATCCAAACTTAAGATCTTAAAATAGTAATAATTATGTTTAATTATAATATGAAGTTGAGATAACCATTATTATGTTTCCATTTCCCCATGTTTTGAGGAATTATGTTATGTAAGATATGTCATAAATTATAACATGTGAGGATAATTTTTCTAATTTGTTGGATATATAATGTATTATATTTAATTCATGATATAGCTAAAAAATACCCCTATGGATGGAAGTGAAAGGATTTTTTTAACATATAGGGGTTTTACTATTTATCTAAAACTCTAATCCTAAAAGATCATTGGTATATGAGTGACTGAATATTGGTTACCAATTTTTTCAAGTATTGATATTTATATTTGGGGTTTTCATTTGTATCATAGAAAGGTTTACATAATCTTATAGGTTAGGATGTTAACATATGTGGAAAATTTTAGAGTTTTATATACCAGTATGGGTTAATAATTTTACATGTGTTCATAAGTTATAAGGAATATATAAAACTTTTAAGGTATTATTTGATTGGATTTTTAGGTGATTAATGATATTTTTAGACATTTTATTAGGTCTTAAGAAGAATATGTGATTGAGGTTTATATAACTGTTTGGGTGTAATGGCCCGGACCCTCTTGGTCCATTACTTTACAAATTTCTAGTCTTTGGGATGCCCTAGACCCCATCAGTAAGTCCAGATCTGAAGGGCAGTGTATCAGTGGTAGGATGTCACCATGGTGTCACCCATCGGTGACAGCGATCGGCGTGTCGTTGATCGGTTCCACGAAGTGCTTGTTGGACCTTCTTTCCCCAGTTTCCCATAATTCCACTTTTGAGTCTTTTAACGTTTTTAAAGTGGGTTAAAGCCATTTTTATCCCCATAAATAATGTTTTAAATCCCCTAAGGGTAGGCGACCCTCAACAGACCCATTTTTTCTATCTTTAAATGAAATATTTTAATGCACAGTTGTCATAGCCACCTATCCGATGAGAATTATTAGATAAAAAATTTATTCCATCATGTGTAATCTTCCAACCATGTGGTGAAACCATGGCCTTCCTTTAAAGTCGTTCAATATTTTTATATCCCATAACTCCAAGATCTCACCTTTTTATTGCATAGGAATTATTCTTCTTCGGGGAAGGTATCTTTTCCTTCTTCTCCTTGGTGAGTTTGGATTCCCCCCCCCCCTTCCCAAGGCAAGTGGTGCCCCTATACTGGAGATTTTATACTCACTCTTAGATTCCCTGGAGTCCCTCCTTTACAAGTCACACATCCCCACTTCTTGGTGCGTGGAGAGAAACTTCAATCATTGATCATCTAGGTACAGTTCCTCCTTCATCTCTCTTTACTGTGTATCATGCATGGTGGTTATGCTAATGCTTTTACAGGAATGGATGAAACCAAACCTTAATAAAGATAATAAATGTACTTTTAAAGAATGAAGGGGTGAGTTGATGTTTTTTCTGTACTCTTTTATCCTTGATTATATGTTGTGGATTTTATGGGCTTATGTCCACTGAAAATCGTGGTCGTTGGTGGTCCTTCCTTGTGCACTAATGATCCTCTGTTTTTCTGGTTAATTATATGATTGAATGGATGTAACATGGAAATTGGTTAATCACATAAACCCGGTTGATTAAATGGATGTCCAGTGAACAAAAATCCTCATGGGAACACCCCAGCTAACCAAATGAAAAGAAGAAAACTCAATTAATGGTGTGATAGAATCTAAAAACTCCATTACTCTATCTTGGAAATATGTGTGGTTGTTCTACTTGATTCTTGTGGGGTGACATGGATGGGGATGGGATCCCCTATTATGGTGTATTTGTTGGTTTGTGGATCTGAGGTCATGTGGGGCCAAATGTTGGGGCTTGGTTTGGTTCCAGTACTTCGAGGGATATCACAGATCCCTTTTGTTGTTGTGACTTTACAAGAGAATGAGGTGTGAAAGCTTATTTTGGTGCTTGGTTATTTTTTCCTTCCTTGGATTGTGTCTATGCCTGTTAGTTTCCCAATAGTGAATAATTATTTAAATGGATTCACTGGAATGTGATAACAATAATGGGCTCAAAAGTGGATTTGTTTTCCGGGAATGAGTTATGACTTGGTTATGGCCATTGTGATTTTTATGATTGAATAGTAACGAGGGAGTTTGTGTGTGGGATAGTTTTGGAACCCATAGGTTGGGATGAGTGCTTGTTTACCTATATGTATAATTTAGTTCTTATGTTTCTTATTCTCACCCCACCCAAGTTGAGCACTTCCTGTTGAACACCCCCATTTCATGGGGGTATTTTTTCCAACACTCCTATGAGTGGCTGGTTATTATCTCCTTTTCTAATCCCTTCCCTGGGTATCCCAAGACACTTCGGGTAGGCTGTGATGGCCTAAGGTCCATTTTAGCCCAAGATTCTTCAGTCAGGGAACATTTTGGTGGTTAGCCCAGGTGTGTGCGGGTAGGTTTTTTCCTAAGAATCTTTGGGATGAGGCCCAGGCATCTTCGGGAGTGGCAGTAGTTGTTCGGGCGCAGGTGTCTTCGAACATAGTAGTAGTTGTTCTGTCCTAGTTGTCTGTGGGCATGGTTACGTGTGGTTGTGGCCTAGGTGTTTGCAGGTGGGGTGACTGGATGTGGTATCCCAGGTGTGTGTGGGCGGGGTATGGCAGTGGGACTATGGTGAAAATGGTAGGTGAGGTCTGATGTATAGGATGTCTTCAATAACTAGTGGAAAAGTGGTGCGAGGTACCCAAATATTGATGTGCTATTACTATTACTTTACTTGACTTGCGTTATTTTAGGAGTGTGCCTTGGTGAGGTTGGGTGGATAGTTTTCTTACTGGGTTTTTTGGTTATCTCCTTTTCTCATGGGACATTAGAATGTCTCCCCACTTGTGCTCAAGAGCTTTTGGTTTTCCCTACTGAGTATACCTGTATGCTCACCCTATGTATATAAAGCTACTTTCAGGTTTCCAGGAGGATTTTGAGGACCGTGTCGGACCCTATTAGCTTAGACATCGGGACCATTGATGTTTCTATTTTTATTTTCTTTTGGTACTTCCCTTTGGAGTTTTCTTGTACTTGTAGCACTTTATTATTATAACATGCATATGGGAATGGATTGTTTTGGCTTTACTTTTACTTCAAACTTTTGGTGTTGTTGGTATTTACTATCTTATGTATTGATCCTACTAAATAAAAAGGGTAATGCCTTCTATTTTATGTGTGATTCTATACCCTTGGTTCTAGTTGCCACTCTGGGGCCTATTGAAGGTGGGTCTCAGGGGTCATTATCTCTCCTTAAACTTAAGGAAGGAAGGGTTTGACAATCTATTGTCCCTTCCCTCATCTTGGTTAAGGTGATTCATAATAGAGTGGTATCATAGGAGAGGTTGAGATAGAGGATAGAGCTCAGGGTTAGGCATAGTGAGGATTGCATGGGATGTTAGGGAAACAGTGTTAGGAAATCTTGGTGCATGAAATATTCCAGGGAAGACCGGCTAGGACACAGGATTTTAAATCCCCCCATGATCTGATGCAAGGACCCTAGGCCTACCAAATGACCAAGTGAGGATATACTTATTTCAGGGTAGAAATCATAGGAATGGTTCATGCATCATAATGACTTGTGTTCTTGTGTGTCTTGGGTATTTCTGGGATTTAAAATGAATAATAAATCTAAGAAAAATTAAAAGAAATATTCTACACTACTCGGGCTTAGGCATTCCTTGTTTACCTTGCAGTTATGGAACCTAGATGATGACCATGAGTAGTGAGGGCTATCTAGGCCCAGGAGATTGATTTGGCTGATCAGTAGAGGGATGACCGAGAGGAGGAGGACAATCAGTGGCAGAGGATGCTTCGTTCCTTTCATCAGAAGACCCTCAGGAAGTACGAGGTCAGTGTCTCAAATATGTAGACAGAGAGCTGGCTTTAGGAGCTGGTGATAGATTTCAACTTGATTCGGGCTCTGACAGAGTACTAGGTTTCTCTGGATATAATCCAAATGTGGGGAGTAGCACGTCATTGGTGGACTCTCTATATTTATGAGAAGAGGGAGGATGAGGTTACATGGACTGACTATGAGAGGGAGTTACAGGTGGAATTCCTCTCTTCCATGATGAAAGATGAGAAGTGGTAGGAGCTACTCTCCCTTCAAAAATGGATTATTTTAGTGAGAGAGTTGGGGATCAAGTTCAAGGATCTCCTTCACTTTGTTCCAAACCTCTTCTTGGATGAGAATTCTCGGGCGAGGTGTTTAGAGGAGGCACTCTGACCTTCTCTTCAGTATGTTGTTACTCCCTTCACTCTAATGACGTACTTGGAGGTCCAAAAGAAGGATGAAGTGGTAAATAGGATGCACGCACTGGGAGGTGTGCCATGAGTGGGGATCTAGTTAGGCTCGTCAAAGGGAAAGGTTGTCAGCAGTAGGCCTCCAACATCAGGGCCTTCAAGGTTTTGGCTAGTGGGGAGCAGGCCCCAGCAGTTCCAGTTTCGATCTCCCATTCCTCGCCCTTTATTTATAGGCCCAGGACTGAGGTGCTTCATCTTTGGCAGTCGTGGGCACCTTCTATATCAGTTCCCTGACTGAGTGCAGTACAGTGGGGGTAGGCAGGTTAATCTCTCACCTCAGCAGCAGTAGTTTCTAGCCAGGCCCTTTCAGCAGTAGGGATAGAAAGCTCTCGCTCCTCTGAGAGAAGACATGTCAGGAGGAGGTAGACCCCAGGGTGCACCTCAAAGACCTCGACCAGGGCATGGTCGGGGAGTCGACCAACACCCAAGAGGTAGAGGAGTTGGGCGTGGGTAGTTGCACGCAACAGAGGTAGCAGTTCCAGCAATACTAGAAGTCATTCGAGGTATGATCAGCTTGTTTAGTACTCTTTTCTATGCCTTGTTTGATTCAGTAGCTTTGCACTCTTTTTTCACCCATTCTAGCCCATGCTTTAGGTCTAGATGCAGAGAGACTTTTCGTACCCCTGGTTTTGAGTATGCCAATCGGAGGTCAGACCAGCTTGTCTCGTGTTTTCCAAGAATGTAAACAGATGTTGGGACCACATCAGTCTAGTGGGGAACTTCTCTTATTGCATATGCAGTTGTATGATGTCATTCTAGGCATCGACTATCTTTCCTCTGTATGTGCTTTTATCTACTTCTTTCGAATAAGGATCGTGTTTTCAGATGTAGGTGGACAACGTGTGACCTTCATTAGCGAGCGGGGTTGCTAGGAGGGCAATCAGTGAGTGGAGCCCCTTCTTTCCTTGTTATCCGAGCTGTCAGTAGAGTTAGCAGATACAGATATGGTGGATTTATCGGGGATTGTCGGTGAGTTCATGGACGTCTTCCTTGAGGAGGTGGTGACTCTACCCCCTTGACGTGATGTTGAGTTTGGGATAGACTTGAAACCTGGTGCTCATCTGATTTCGATGGCCACCTATCGGATGGCGCCTTCGGAGCTATGGGAGTTACGGATTTAGATTGATAATCTGGTGAAGAAGGGTTTTGTTTGACCATGCGTGTCACCATGGGGTGCTCTGGTCTTGTTTTCAAAGAAGGCAGATGGTGGTCTCAAGTTGTGCATAGACTACCAGACACTGGATCAGGTAACGGTTAAGAACTGTTACCCTCTCTCAAGGATAGATGACCTATTTAACTAATTGAAGGAGGCAGTATGGTTCTCTAAGATGGACTTGTGGTCAGGATATCACCAGTTGAGGTTGAAAGAGGGTGACATCTCGAAGACTACCTTCAGGTTCAGAAATGGTCACTTTGAGTTCGTATTCATGTCGTTCAGCATTACAAATGCACCAGTTGTGTTCATTAGGCTCATGAAATCTATCTTCCTATAATATATGGACCGGTTTGTAGTCGTGTTTATAGATGGCATCCTGATCTACTCATGATCATAGGAGGATCACGCTGAGCATCTGAGGATGGTTTTATAGGTCCTCCAACAGCACCATCTCTATAGGAAGTTGTCCAAGTGAAAGTTCTGGACATGAGAAGTGCACTTCCTTGGACACGTGGTGTCTGAGCAGGGAATAGCGGTGGACCCATCAAAGGTCAAGGCAATTGTTTCTTGAGCAGAACCCAAGAATGTGATGGAGGTTCGTAGTTTCCTGGGCCAAGAAGGTTACTACCAGAGATTCGTTCCCAACTTCTCCCAAGTTGCAACACCTTTGATAGCCTTGACCAAGAAAGACTAGGCTTTTGTATGGATTGAGTGGTGCCAGAAAACCTTTATTTATCTGAAGGGGAGGATGGTTAGTGCCCCAGTACTGAGGTTTCCAGAATAAGGGGTGATGTTTGAGGTGTTCTGTGATGCTTCAGGCCAAGGCTTGGGGTGTGTGCTGATGTAGTAGCAGGGGGTAATATCTTATTGGTCTAGGCAGTTATATCGCCATGAGCATAACTACACCACCCAAAAATTGGAGCTCATAGCAGTTGTGTTCACACTAAAGTTGTGGAAGCACTACCTCATCGAGGATCACTTTGTGGTCTTCATGGATCACAAGATCTTGAGGTATATCTTCTCCCAGTGGGACCTGAACTTGAGGAAGTGGAGGTGGATGGAGTTTCTTCAAGACTATGACTTCGAAATCTCTTACACTAAAGGTAAGGATAATGTGGTGGCTGATGCTTTGAGTAGGAAGTCGTGGAAGGATGTGGATCGAGAGACGGCAGGTGCTTGGAAGGAAATGGAGGAGTTGTATTCCCTACACCTGGTTGCAAGGGTGGATGGTGGTAGAGGTTGTCTGTTTTAGATAATAGTGCAGTCCTCTCCATTACGGTAGGTGGAGGAGTCTCAATGGGGAGACTCAGAGAGTGAAGTGATGTGCGATCAGTTTAACTAAATCAATGCTCTGAAAGGGTGGTTGGAGGATGGTCAGAATCATATTCTTTTCTGAAGGAAGTTGTTTGTCCCTATGGGAATGCATGAGAGAGTTCTTGGTGAGTTCCACAACTCACCACTGGAAGTACACCCAGGAGTTTCCAAAATGTATTGGGGCTTTAGTAGTCAATTTTGGTGGACTGGGGTGAAGTGGGAAGTGGAATATTTTGTTACAAAGTGCCTTGTGTGTCTGTAGGTGAAGGTTGAACACTGCATCCTAGGAGGTCTATTACAACCTTTATATGTCCACGAGTGGAAGTGGGAAAACATCTCGATTGATTTTTTCATGGGACTACCCAGAGTTCAAGGGGGTTGTGATGCTATTTGGGTAGTGGTGGACCAGCTGACAAAAGTAGCTCACTTCCTGGCAATCAAGGGGTTGAGTACAGTGGATTCCCTATCACATTGGTACGTGGATGAGGTGGTGCGGTTTCATGGAGTTATGAGGTCCATAGTGTCCAATCGGGATACATGGTTTACCTCACGGGTCTAGAAAGGATTTCAACATGATTTTGGCACCCAGTTATGCCTCAGCACTACCTTCCACCCCCAGACAGATGGGAAGACAGAGCGCACCATCCAGGAATTAGAGGATATTCTATGGGAATGTGTTTTGGACTTTAGGGTAATGTAGGTGTGACACTTTCCTTTGTTATAGTTTTCCTACAACAATATCTATCACTCTACCATTGGCATGCCTCCATTTGAAGCTTTATATGTGAGGCCATGTCTCTCACCCGTGTGCTGGACAGAAGTCGGGGAAGCAGGTGTTCTTAGCCCAGAAGAGGTGCAGAGCACAACAGAGAAGTTTTAGCTTATACAAGAGATGATGAAGGTGGCCCAGGACCATCGAAGTCATATTCCGATCATAGGATGAGGCCCTTATAGTTCAAGGTTGGAGTCCATGTGTTCTTGAAGGTTTCCCCTCAATGTGGGTAGCGAAGGTTCAGTAAGGGGAGTAAGCTCTATCCTATATTCATCGGGCCTTTTGAAGTGTTGGGGCGGGTCATTGAGGTAGCATATCAGTTGGTGTTACCTTAGATGGAAAGGATCCACAATGTTTTCCATGTCTCCCAGCTTCGTCGATATCTACACGATGATTCCCATGCCATTGACTGGGGAGAGTTGGATATAGGGTATGACGCTACGTTAGTGGAGTGACTAATGAGGATCAAAGATTTAAAGGAGAAAGTGATTCATGGATGAACCATCCCTTTGGTTTGTGTGTTGGGATTCATGGTGGCCTCGAGGAGATTACTTGGGATCGAGAATCTCAAATGTGCACCCAGTACCCAGAGCTGTTTTGAGTTGTTGTTTTGAGCCTTCCTCAATGTTTTTGTTTTTTTGACCTGCTGTGATGTAATTCTGACCTTGTTGGTTTATGAGATGTGTTTTTTTCCATGGTCTCTGAGTGTGTATGAAGAGTCCTGACTGTGGAAAAGGGATAACTTGATCCCTAATCAAGAATCATTAAAGTGGATGTGATTAAAACCTGTACGAGTGAGTTAGTGCCGTCCAAAGCGGATAGTATCTTGACATGGAGAAAGGGACTCCCTAAACCATATGACTGGATTGTATGACCTTAACATTTTTGTGTGTTTTCTCTAGGGAGAGGTGTTATTAGATTTCTAGAGTGGTTTATCCATGAGAGGTATCTTTCGAGGTGGTTGTTCGGACCCCTCTCTCTACATCAGGTTTGGTTTTAATTCTCGAGGATGAGAATAGTTTGATAGGTATATAATGTAATGTCCTGGAGCCTCCAGGTCCATTAATTTTCCAATTTCTAGTGTTTGGGATTCCCTAGACCCCATCAGAAAGTCCGGATCTGAAGGGTAGTGTATCAGTGGTAGGATGTCACCGTGGTGTCACTCATCGGTGACACCGATCGGTGTGTTGCCAATAGGTGTGTCGCCGATCGGTGTGTTGCCGATCGGTGTGTCTTCGATCGGTGTGTCACCGATCGGTGTGTCGCCGATCGTTGTGTCGCCGATCGTTGTGTCACCAATCGTTGTGTCGCCAATCGGTGCCACGAAGGGCTTGTCGGGCCTTCTTTCCCCAGTTTCCTGTAACACCACTTTTGAGTCTTTTAACATTTTTAAAGTCGGTTAATGCTATTTTTAGCCCCATAAATAATGTTTTAAATCCCCTAATGGTAGGAGACCCTCAACAGACCTATTTTCCTATATTTAAATGAAATATTTTAATGCACAACTATTATGGCCACCTCTCTGATGAGAATTATTAAATAAAAAAATTATTCCATCGTGTGTAACCATCCAACCACATGGTGAAACCACGATATGCCTTTAAATCCATTCAAGATTTTCATATCCCGTAACTACAAGATCTCTCCCTTTTATGACAAGGGAATTATACTTCTTTGGGGATGGTCTCCTTTCCTTCTTCTCCTTTGTGCATTTGGATCCCCCCTTCTCAAGGAAAGTGGTGTCTCTATGATGGAGCTTTTCTCCTCACTCTTGGAGTACCCAAAGTTCCTCCTTTGCAAGTCACGTATCCCGACTTCTTGGAACGTGGAGAGAAACTTTGATCATTGATCATCTAGGTAGGGTTCCTATTTTGTCTCTCTTTACTATCCATCATGCGGGGTGGTTATGATAATTTTTTTATGAGAATGGATGAAACCAAACCTTAATGAAGATAATAAACAGACTTTTAAAGAATGAAGGGGTGATTTGATGTTTCTGCTATACTATTTTATCCTTGATTATATATTGTGGATTTTATGGGATTATGTCCACTGAAAATAATGGTCATTGGTGGTCCTTCCTTGTGCACTAATGAACCTCTATTTTTCTGGTAAATTCTATGATTGAATGGTTGTAACATGGAAATTGGTTAATCACGTAAACCCGGTTGATTAAATGGATGTCCAGTGAACAAGAATCCTCATGTGAACACCCCAATTAACCAAAAAAAAGGAATAAAACTCAATTAATGGTGTGATAGAATTTGGAAAATCCCTTACTTTATCTTGGAAATATGTGTGGTTGTTCTGCTTGATTCTTGTGGGGTGACATGGATGGGGATGGGATCCCCTTTTATGGTGCAGTTCTTGGTCTGTGGATCTAAGGCCATTTGGGGCTGTATATTGGGGCCTGGTTTGGTTCCAGTACTTCGAGGGATCTCACAGATCCCTTTTGTTGTTGTGACTTTACAAGAGAAACGGGTGTGAATTCTTATTTTGGTGCTTGGTTGTTTTTCCTTCCTTAGCTTGTGGATATGCCTGTTAGTTTCCTGATAGTGAAGAATTATTTAAATGGAACCATTGGAATGTGATAACAAGAATGTGCTCAAAAGTGTATTTATTTTCTGGGAATGATTTGTGACTGGGTTGTGGCCATTGTGCTTTTTATGAATGAATAGTAATGAGGGTGTTTGTGTGTGGGTTGGTTTTGGAACTCCTGGTTTGGGATGAGTACTTTTTTACCTATATGTATAATTTAGTTCTTATGTTTCTTATTCGTTCCCCGCCCAAGTTGATCACTTCAGGCTGAACACCCCCATTTCATGGGGGTGTTTTTTCCAACACTCCTATCAGTGGATGGTTATAAGCTCCTTTTCTACTCCCTTCCCCGAGTAGCCCAAGACACTTCAGAGAGGCTGTGATGGTCTGAGGTCCATTTTTGGCCAAGATTTTTTGGGTAGGGAATGATGTGGTGGTTAGCCTAGGTGTGTGCGGGAAGGTTGTTTCCTAAGAATCTTTGGGATAAGGCCTAGGTGTCTTTGGGTGTGGCGGTAGTTGTTCAGGCTTGGGTGTCTTTGGGCATGGCGATAGTTGTTCTGGCCTAGATGTTTGTGGAAATGGTTATGTGTGGTTGTGGCCCAGGTGTTTGTGGGTGGGGTGAGTGGTTGTGGTAGCCCATGTGTGTGTGGGTGGGGTATGGTAGTGAGACTACGGTGAAAATGGCAAGGAAGGTCCGATGCATAGGATGTCTTACATAACCAATCAGAAAGTGGTGTGGGGTACCCAAATATCGATGTGTTATTACTATTGCTTTACTTGACTTACGTTATTTAGGGAGTGTTCCTTGGTGAGGTTGGGTGGATATTTTCCTTGCTAGGTTCTTTGGTTATCTCCTTTTCTCATGGGACATTAGAATTCCTCCCCACTTGTGCATGAGAGCTTTTGTTTTTCCCTACTGACTATACCTGTATGCTCACCCAACGTATATAAAACTACTTTCAGGTTTCCAGTAGGATTTCGAGGACTGTTTCGGACCCTATTAGCTTAGATTTCGGGACCGTTGGCGTTGCTATTTTTCTTTTCTTTTGGTACTTACCTTAGGAGTTTTCTTGTATTTGTATCACTTTAATATTAGAACATTCATATGGGAATGGATTGTTTTGGCTTTAATTTTACTTCCATATTTTGGTGTTGTTGGTATTTACTATATTATCTACCGATCCTACTAAATAAAAAGGGTAATGCCTTCCATTTTACATGTGATTCAATACCCTTGGTGCTAGTTTCCACTCTGGGGCCTATTGAAGGTGGGTCTTAGGGATCATTATCTCTCCTTCAACTTGAGGAAGGAAGGGTTTGGAAACCTATTGTCCCTTCACTCATCTTGGTGAAGGTGAATCGTGACATTGGGTTAGTATGAAATTTTACATTATAGAAATTAAGGTTATTTTAGTAAATTTTTAATGTGTTTTCAATAGTATATAGGAATAAGGGATATATTGATTCATATGTTATTAATGTTATTTGTGGAAAATTTTATGTTTAATTCTAGGTGAAGAGGTTTCCTTTATTTTTGGCTTAGAATATTTAATGATCTAAGTAAATTTAGTTAAATTTCTTCTGGAGGAATATATTATTAATATTAAGAGGATGAAACATAATGATACAAGGGTAGAAATAAAATAATTTTAGTTTCAATCAATAGTTTAAATTAATTTATCTTGGGTTTAAATGAAGGTATTAAATGATAAGGCACTTATAAATGATTTTATTATGCTCAATGGCTATAATCATAACCATTTAGTTTTAGTATTTCATTTAAAACGAGTTCTTGAAAATGATGCTTGGGAATGTATGTTTTCAAAACCCCTAAGTATTATATCTGAGGAAGTATGTTCACCATAAATGGTTATAAATAATGAAATATATTGAAAATTTTTTAATTAAGAGGTATAAGATGTGTGTTACCCATGACAGTATGGTAGATAACTCATTTTAAATTGCATCATGAGAGATGCTTATATTAATAAAAGTATTATAGATTTTAAATGGTAAGAGAAATTAAAATTGTAAGGACATAATTTATATAAGGGGGTGTAATTTAACACCCTCACATTTCAGTATATATATTTTCTATAAATTAACATTATGTTGAATATCTTTTATCGCATGAATAAAATATCCCAAAAGAACTATTATATATATTATTACAATAAATGGTGATAATTAATAAAATTTTAAACATCATTGATAATATTTCAATAAGAATAAAACATCAAGTTAATTAAAAGATAATAAAATGAATTATTACAGAAACATGTATTATAATTACTTAAATTTTTTTATTATCATTATTAGAGAATTATTTTATGTTTTTTAATAAAAATTAATTGATTTAATTTCATAATTTGAGGATAATAATAAATTTTATATGATTAAATTCATTCTATGTAAAAAATAGATACTTTTCAATGATCAAATTTTTAAAGTGTTATTTATATTATATTAAAAAATTAAATTATTCAATTTAAAATTATGATTGGGATATTAAATAATTTTTCATTGTATAAAATAATAGATTATCACTCATTTAATTAGAAATTGGAACCAAAAAAATTAAGAACACTTAATGTTTAAAGATGTATTTTTTCATTATAAGTATTTTTTCTTTATATTTTATTTTTTCATATACATGACAAATTTATAAATTATAGAAACTTAATTTGATAAAATAAAATTTATATTGGTATTAGAATTTCAAAATTATATTAGAGTGATTATTTTTGTATTTTTCTATAAAATTAACTTTCAATTGATTGGTGAAAATAAAGTTAGTAGAAATACAATAACTTTTATGATGTAATAAAGTTATAAGAATGATATAAAAATTTATGAAACCTTTCAATCAACCTAAAATGTATTTATAGATTAAAATATTTAATTTAAAAATATTACATTGAATTTATAAAACTAGGTTTTACATTATGGAAAATAAGTGAGATTTTATTTTAATAAAAAATTATTTTTAGCTAATTTCCATTGATTAAATATTGACAAGGTTCCATTTTGTTCTGAATTTCATTAAAATAAACACAAATCTCTATTTTTTAATTATTAAATAATAAATTTTATGGTAATTAATATCATACATGATATTGTTGTAAATTTTTTTTATACATAAAGGAAATTTTTTTAAAAAAACAAGTTTTATTGCATTAAGTGTACTTTTATTAAAAATAATTTGTATGGTCTCTAAAAATAGAATCATGTAATATGGTTTTCAATTCTTTAATAATCCTATTTGAATTAGGTAATATAGTATATTTTTTAGTCTTAAATAATATGTTACCATAGTAAAAGTTAGTCATATCAGTAAATATTAAATGTTGTATGATGGATAAATTAGAGGATATGGTCACAAAATATAACAAAAAAATATATCTAATTGATATGATGATTGTATACTAGACCTACAACATCTTATCTTTAGAATTTTGTAAATTACGGTCCACTCCCATTGACAAAGACTCCCCCTTTTATATTATGAGACTAATATCTTTAAAAGTATCACTCTTTTCACTTATAAAAGTATCCCTCCTAAACTCTTTAAAATATTCAAAAAAAATTATCTCTCCCCAATAATCTAACATATTTCATTAATAAAAAAAATCCCATGTTTTGGATATTCTGGTCAAATTAAGAAGTCATAATCCTCTCATTCCCAAGTCATCTTTCATGAGGGGATTCAAGTTCTCAATGTACTAGATATATTAATATTGATTATTATTCTATATATTCATAATTTACCTCTTCTTAAATATAATTTATCAATTTAATAAAAAAATTATACATATTAATCTTATGTAATAATTATATTTTCACTATATAGTATCATGTTCTTACTCATTCAATAGTTATAACATGTAATTGTTTGAGTCTGTTTTTCAAAAAAAGTACAATGTTATAATTATTATATCATGAATGAGTAATAAAACATTAATAATTTATGAATATACTAATTTAAAAAAATGGAGTCTCATAATTCAAATTTATACTTATCCATAAATTCAATTTTTTTAATTTAGTCATAACTAAAAAAATTTAATTTTTAAGGGTTCTATGTAAAATATCACCATATGTTGCATGAAATTACTAGGGACTATAGAAATATAAAAAAATGAATTATATTATCATTAAAATTCTAGAGAAGGTAAATCCATGAATAAAACTTAGGGAATATAACTATCAAAATGAACTAAGGGAAATGGAATGGTTAATACCCTAATGTTAATTTTAACAATTAAAAGTCAATACATGGTTAATAAGGAATTATTAATTGATGGTGTAAAGGAAAATAACTATGAAAAGGGTTATTGTAAATATTAATAATAAACTTGGATTTTTTATATAGAGATTTGTGAGCATGTCAAACTAATCTAAGGAACAAGATAATGGTATTTTGTCACAATTTCACTTCATTAAGACATGTTTCATATCATACACCTATTTTCATTTATAGGGTGTATATAATACCTCATTGGAATATTATATAAAGAGTAATTTCATAATCATAGTATTTTTAATTTCATTATCATGTTATTTCCTTTAAGGGGTTTTTTATTTTTAATAATGTAAGGGTTTTTATTTTAAATCATTTCTTTGAAAGATTTGATGTCATTACCAAAATATTTTTCCTCTATATCCATATTTTATATATTATTTCAATAATTTTCATATATATATTTCCTTGATATATCATAGTTATTTTAAAATATTTTTAGCCTTATTTTCAATGTTTTCATAAGGAATATTTTCAATACATTGTGTACATGTTATGTTTGACATTCTTTATGTGATGTCACGGACTCGACCACTCAAACGACGCCTGAGCAGGCACCCCAAAACATATAAGGAATGCTTACCTATAAACCATTAGATTCGTACTAGTGGTTATGGGACAACATAGTGATGGGAAGACTATAATCATTAATTAAAGCCTGTGGGGTTATCCCGAATCTTTCAAAAATTTGGCATGACCCACCTATATGACGAACATCTGAAAACCCTATAGAAAATAAGTTGGGAGATCAATAGGACCCCAAATTCAAGAATATAAAGAATTAAACTATCTATATGATGTATTAAAACATGATATTGTAGAAGATAAACATGAAATACATATAATAAATAAAAATGCACATTGGATAGAACTACCCACAAACAATCTTGATGAATCCCCAAACTCGAGGAATTTCCATACATATACCATGGTCCAACTCCACATATACTTATTTCTTGAGAGAAAACATGAATTTATACACACATAAATTGAAATCCATGTCCTCTACACATGTTAGAGGTGATTCCAAGGTCTCAATAGGTATCCCCAATGCCTCAATAATTCTGAGTTCTATTGTGATCTTATGGATGTGTATGTAATACATATTAATCGATTTTTTCATGTCATAGAAACACAGCAACCTATTTACATAACACTAAATGCACCTAAAATTATACAATTTAGGTAGTTGTGTGATAACCATGCCACCATTGAACCAAATCACACATGCTTCATCACTAATCTATAGTGATGATGTCTCCTTATACCATAACCTATACAATACCTAAATTGGATCCATATAGGAATCCTAACAATGTGTACCATAACCCAACCCATACCTAAATATACTAATTGAGGATTTATCCAAAAAATATCCATCCACACTTGAATACTCAAGGGTGATCATTATCCAAACTGAAACCCACTACATGAAGTAATAACACATGATTATATATCTATGAGAATCGACACTTATATCCTTAGTTGAGGGAGGTAAATCATCCATGTATTAGGTTAACCCATGAGCCAGCTCCCAGAGTGGTCCTAGAACCTAGACTACTAAAGCAAGGTCTTATTCATTCACACTTACCAAATTCCAATCTTTTAAAGTCCTCAACCTAATACCCACATCATGGCATGATAATAAAAATGACTCATGCCCAAGGGCTCTAAGTATGTAACAAGGACATTGAACCATCCATGAATACACTAGGGAGGTCACAACACACCAAACCATCCCCACATACCCTTGATAGCTCACAAGAACACGGGCCCATCCTGACAGACTAGGGAGAGGTTACATCAAGTACACACAAGCAATAATAAATGGGACACATATCTTGTCTCACATCTAACCAACTCACCATTAGGAAACGAGACCAATTGGATCAAATCCCATGTCTCAAACATATTCAAAACCAATATAAACCCTCAAAAGGATCTATCATGTCTATATTTTCCATCCATAACTTTGATATAAAATGTAATTTTCACTATAAATGGATTCCCATCATATGGAAATTTTTCCAGATATAGTGTTAAGGGGTGTAAAGCTTGTCTAATTTGTGAATAATGTACTTCATATTATCAAAAAAACATGGGAGGAAAACAGTATACACAAGTAATAGTTTTTTGTTTATGGATCACTCTTATCAGATATTGAAAAGGAATTCAAAAACTCACATGAATTTAATATTTCTCCAAAACCTTTTTTCACCAATTAGTATTTTGAGAGGGTGAAAATTTTGAAGTCACATTTAGAGAGACCCAAAAATATAGTAATTATAGAAATAGTTGGAATAAATGGTCAGTATTTTTTGATCTTCCATATTATATATATCATGAGGTAAAACTTAACCTTGACTCCATGCATGCAGAGAATAATATATGTGATAGTTTTATTGGAACATTTTTAGATATCAAAGGAAAGACTAAAGATGGGTTGAATACAAGATTGGACTTACTTTTAATGGTAATAAGTTTAGAGTTAGCTCTCACTTCTAATGGAAGATGAACATAACTACCTTTTTCTTGAAATACATTATCTAAGAGGGAGAAAATTATTATTTTTTGGTATCTCCATGGTATCAAAGTTTCATAGGGTTATTCTTCAAATGTAAAAAAATTTGTTTCACTAAAATATTTAAAGTTGACAGATATGAAATATCATGAATATAACATCATGATGTAATAAATCCTACCAGTTTCATTACATGGAATATTTTCCATTCATGTCAAAATAACTATCATAAAGGTGTTTTATTTTTTCAATTCAATTTTTAACAAAGTGATTGATCAGAATTAATTGAAAAATTTAGATAACGGTGCAGTTTTTATACTTTGTTGATTAGAAATATATTTTCCTCTATATTTTTTTGATATCATGGTGTATTTAATGGTTTCTTTGGTGTGAGAAATAAAGTTTTTTGGATTATAATATCTATGTGGGATGTATCATTTTGAAAGTTACATGATTATATTTAAGGGATATGTTAGGAATCCAAAACGACCTGAATCCCCCATTGTTGATAAGTATATTTCTAAGGAGGTTGTAGAGTTTTGTACAAACTACTTGTCTGTAGTGAAGCACATCGATTTTTCTATATCTACCCATGAATGAGTCAATTATGGGGGGAATAGTATCCATGGATTGAAAGTAAAATAACTAATAGTAGAACATGTAAATATGGTATATTTATAAATCTTGAATAACATAGATGATGCTCATCCATATATAACATTTTATATTAATGTTTTAAATAATTCTATCCAAAGAAGAAAGATATGTGGATTTTGAATGAGCATAAAAAATGTTTTTTCCATGGTTTAAAGAGAGAATTCATGGTAGATCAGATGCATCAAAAACATTGATATTTTTAGCAGGTTACCCAAGTTTAAATTTGATAACATGGTCTAGGTATGAAATTAATGGCTATAAGTTTCATAATAAATATTAGGATAATATATTAGCAGTTTATAATAGAGGTGTATTAGTGTTCATAGAAGAAATTAATTTTTTGAGTGCCAAAGAAAAAACCCAATCTCCATGTAAAGTGTATATTATGTATTTATTGAATAAATATGAGAGTTTGATTAAATTAAATTTTGAGTTCTAGTGTTTAACTACAAATGGGTTATCAGTAACAATAGTGTCAAACACGATGAATCTGGTATGACACTATTTAATCTAAATAGATTGCAATATGAAACTGATCCTTTTATCATGGAAACACATGTAAAAAAATTATGTTCTTGATCCATCAAATATGAAGTGGTCTATCATTTTACAAGGGAAAATAGTATTTTAGTGATGAAAAACGTGATGAGGATTCTAATTTATATAAGATTTCTACTTACATGGAAATATTATAAGAAAATATTTATGACCACATTATAGAGATGGTTTGTTCCATATGGAATGATCATGAGTAAGGAATGTGGAGAAAATTCCTTTAGTAATTTCCTAATATTACATTTAACATATATTTATTTATTGTTTACCATTTTAAATTTCATAAAATATTAGATATATATTTTTTAATTTTTTACTTAAAACACATATTTTAAGAAATATTATAAAATGTTTTTTTAATTAGTTTATTTTTTTGGATCAATTTTCAACTATTCAACTTTATATGTAATTGTTTGATTTTTATAAATTTTTACTTAATAATTGTTTTCTTTTGTTTATATTATTTTATGTTTCATAATTATTTACAGTATTCTTTTAACATTATTAACCACTAACAAATAAGATAAATAATATTGTAGGTATTCTTTTTAACATTGTTTATAACTACTCTAATGAATAAGATAAATTGTGGTTTTTTTGTACTATTTTTTTGTATCGTTTTAAAATTTTTATGTTACAATTGGATTTGTATAAAATTTTACTTAATTTTTGTTTTCATTTGTTTATATAATTTCATTTCTCATTGATATTTTTATCATTTTAGTTAACTAGTTTAATAAATATGAATAAAAATGTGTTTAGTTTAGTTTAATTTTTGTTGGATCATTTTTTATTTTTTTATTTAATTTTATATATAATAGTTTGATTTATATAATTGTGTACAAATTTTTTGTTAATTTGATTTATAGAATAATGTAACATCCTGACCCATGTGCCACATAATGGTGCCTCAATATGGTTCTCCATGTGACCTCAGGTGCACCTCCCCGTATGCTAGAGGTTTCCTACTACCAATGATGGTATAAGATGTAACATGGAGAGACTATACCCTCTTTATCAAATAAGAACAATCGTAGAAATTAATATGAGAATAACCAAGATAGGAAAATGACCAATAATCAAACATAATAAATATAAGATCAAGCATCACATAAATAAATCCAAACAGGGAAAATGACATAAACTAAAGCATTAAATATGTCATGCCATACAATTGTCAAGTGTCTAATAAAAACCCAAAATAAAGACACCCTAAAAACTTCCAAGTGTGTCCCAAAATGATTTTAGGTTCCCTCGTCCATTTTTTATACTGAATCCCCACTCATACATCTAACATAGGGATCTTTCCCTTATCCTATCCAATAAACATAAAGTCTATTCAGGTACCAATCAGGCATCCTGGGTAGGGTTTGAGTACAACTCAGTTGGCCACCACCAATGGAATCTAAAGCATTGTTCAGTCTATAAAAGTATATGTAGTTTCATAAATAATAAATAAAAAATGAAAAAATTAAACAGGCTTCACATTTATTATTATTTAATCAACTACATAGGCCCTCGAGTTCATAGTGACACCCGAACCAATCATACCTACTTCATACCATGTAGAATTCTGAATTATACATCATAGTGATTTCACAATTCATTCATTCATGGTATTACATCATTCATTTAATTTCAATTTCATTTAGTTCCATAGAGATCCAATCAGGGCGCCATCATCACATTCATGCATCTGATTCCTAGAGCATCAATCTTGCACCTTATGGGTATTTGGAGCATCAGTACCTTACCTGCACCTCATTTTTCACATTAATATATAAATATATATATCGTGGCCCTGGAAAATCAATATGTAACCCCATGAGTATTTAGAGCATTAGTATCTGACCCAAACCTCATTTTTTATATGAATATCCACATTCATAACTCATTTATCAACCATTCTCAAAATTTTGTACCAATTAATTTATCAAACACAACCATGATTCTTCACTTTAATTATAAGGAACAACATGAATAATTTACCCATTAACTCATTTATCATCATTTATTTCACAATTAATTAAAACTTTAAGGTTAAGCTAACCAAAACTTTAATTCCCATTATCAAACATGCAACAAGGATTTAATTCAATTCCAATAACTCATTATACCACTTTTTACATTTCATAATTCATCATTTCAAAGATATTGGCACACCCCATAGGTTTCCATCAAGTCCAGTCTCATAATCTCCAACGGGTCCAACGAGATCCGTGAAGGGTCTCCCAATTTCATGGAATTAAATTCACCTTTTTAATATAAATTAAATTTCACAACATGGAAATGTAATGGAACAATTATATACACTTGATCATAATCAAGACTATAAGAATTATCAATTATACCACCCACCTCAAGATCATTAATGAAATATCACCAAACTATAACCCTAAATTTGATATAGAATAGTTGGATTCATGATGGTGGAGGAGATATATAATCAAAACCTAGGACCAAGATCCAATGAAATAAGATCCATCAAAACCTAGATCTAGACCATCAACAATGGAGAAAATCCATCCCTCTCTAGAGGGGAAGAAATACAGTAGAGAGAGAATCCAAATCAAAGAAGATATCACTTACCAAAGAGGAGTCTATTCCTCCATCGGATCTTCAATTCACTAATAAATGGGTTCTAGGAGCCTAGTAATCCTCTAGGAAGCATCAAAAAATTATAGAAATCATATTAGGTTGAAATAGGGTGATTAAAGATATAAACTGGTGGTTCAGAAATTTTTAAATAAAAATTTGATGCATTAAATAACTACATGCATGGTTTCCTATAAGGGTTACATGGTTTGAAAAATCATGTGACCTAATCATGCACCCCTATTATCCAAGGGGTTCATGGTTTCCCCTATAGGTGCTCATTTTTTCAAACTATTCACAAATCATACAAATCCAACTTTCCAAGGGGTGTATGGTTTTTTGGGGTGTGCGCATGATAAAATGAAATTTTATTGAGTATTTTAATGATAATAAATGATATAATTTCATCATATTATGTTAAATATATTTATTTATAAAATATTTGGGATTAGATCATTCATCTAAAAATTTGATGAAAATTTCAGTTTTACCCTTTAAACTGCACTATAGTATTTCGATTATAAATATTTTTATGTTTATTATTTGAACATAAAATTTTGTAAATGAGTTCATGAATTAATTGTATACAACTTTTATTCATTCCATCTAAGATAAATCTCACATTTTATTTGAGTGAATGGGCCATAAAATCAAAGTTGGGCTGGACTCACCAGATTGGACATCATTTCAGTGTTTGGTTCATAACTTCTTCATCTGTGATTTTATTGGGACCAAATTTGGAGAGAATCTCTAGGACCCATTTTCCTAGAAAAAATAATTCTTAAGGGATGGATGTTTCATGTTTTTTGGTGTTCAAATAGGTGTTGAAAGTTGGATTAATTTATTTGATCGAATTTACCCATTCACACTTGAAACCTCTTAAAATATAGCCTCTCCTCCACTCTATAAATTGGTTTTCTTATCATTTTTATGGGTAGGCACATGAATTTTGGGATTAAAGGTATAAGATAATTGGTTTCACTCCATTTATATAGGCATTTCAATAGGGATATCTCTAGAAGCTAATATCCCTTCATCGAAGTCTTCTTCTTCTTCACTTTGTAATATTGTTGTGATTTCAATAAACTCTTAGTTTATCTTACATTTATTATATTATTTTAAATTTTATTCTTATATTAATATTCCTATTTGTTATGTAAATCAATAGTAGAAACATGATTGGATTATACCCTTTCCATGACCTTTGAAAATGCAAAAAATTTCTATGATGACTACACTTCCCATGGAAGAGTAGTTCTTTTTAGTAATCGATCTACCTCTTAACTTATTCATTGATTTATTTTGAATCTATGAGACAATTTTATTCACTTAATATGATCTATTAATTTATTTTTTAATTTAAATGAAACTAATCAAGTAATTGAACAATAAACACAAAACATGTGAGGTCGAGAATTGTGTAAATTGTGATAGCGTGATCTTAATTGGTAATAAAAGACCATATGGGATCAATTTATAGGGTTCAAATATAATAAATAAACTCAATTAATCCTAATTTAAAGATTTTATATATTCCCTAATTCAACACTGACCATAATCTATCCTTAGAACACCAATCAAAGTAGGGTGTTGTGATTGCATGTTCCAAAGCTAGCCTAGGGTTTAATTAATTTCATCTTGGTGGTTAAGTTAATTCTCGTAAGGTTTGAGGGTTAAAAAAATAGAGGATCATAATTAAGTGGATATTAATTTAAATTATAATGATTAATGAGTAAATTAAGAAGTATATTTAGATCGATTACTCCTAAAAATATTTTCTAAAAAAATATCTTCTCATTGTGTTTTATTAATCAAATTTCATTTAAAAAATAAAAAACAAACAAATAAAATCGTCTTCCAACATACTTCTTCTATATTTATAAACTAAAACCCTCCATAATTTTTAATTATTTTTCTTCTTCCCTTTTATTTTATTTTAAAAATACCTTTAATATGTTGTTAAATTTACTTCCTCCTTTTAGAGATAACATTAGTCATCCACTCTACTGCACCTAAGTACCCAAAAATAACATTTCATTTGAGAGTGCTCATGACAACGACTTTCAAATTGGAATCATTTATAGGGAGGAAATTATTTTATTCAACTAATTAGATGTATTTTTTTATCCTTTTGTTTTATCTTCATTCTTCCTTCTTCTTTCCCCTTTCTCAAGTTTTTATTGTTTTTTTCTATCTATTTATTCTTCCTCTCTCTTTTCTTCTCTATTAGACCATCAATTGAAACATGTTCTCACGATATTATGGTATAATTTTCTCAATTTATATGATTTATGACACAATACCATCCTGAGTATCTCTTTGATCTAGACCCTAAGATTGAACTCAACCTTAAGGCTCAAATCAGACAATCTCGGTCTATAGGAAGTGTCGACATTTACCCAAATGCAGAATTCCTCCAATATAAGAATATTGAAATTGGAAACACTTATAAATACAATATAATACAATAATAAATGGCTGAAAACAATAATAATTAAATTAATAGAACCATTTAAGAATTTTCTACACCATATATTAACTATCAACCAAATTGTATTGCATACCCAAATCTTGAATCATACTTTGAACTGAAATCTAGGTTAATTAACCTACTTCCAAAATTTCAGGGATTATCTGGTGAGGATCCAAACAAACATTAAAAATAATTTAATGTTGTTTTATTAACCCTTAAACCAAGAAATGTCTCTAAAGATCAAATTAAACTAAGGGCATTCCTTTTTCACTTGATGGAGTTGCAAAGGATTGGATGTATTATTTATAACCTAAATATGTAGCATGTAGGAATGATTTGAAATTTATTTTCTTAAAGATATTTTTTCCAGTATCAAGGGACACTTCCATTCATAAGGAGATGTCTGGGATCATTAAAACACAAGGAGAGTCAATGTATGAGTACTGGGAGCGATTCAAGAAGTTGTGCACAAACTTTCCACATCACCAAATTAGTGAGAAACTCCTCATCTAGTACTTCTATGAAGTAATCACACCTTTGGAGAGGTGAATGGTGGATTTTTTGGCTAGAGGATCATTGGTGGAAAAAACACCAGTAGTCAAATGTGCATTTATTGATAAGATGGCACAAAACTCCCAACAATTTGGTGATCGAGGTACACCACATATCAGGGGAGTACATCAGGTAAGTCCATCTTCTCTTGAAAGTAATTTAATTGATACCAAGTTAGAAGAATGTAACACTATGGTGAGATATATTTCTTTGGAATAAAAGACATCCCAAACCTCTCCTGCAAGTCCTTGTGGCATTTTCACTGAAATAGACCACCTGGCTGATTGTTTCCCCCAATTACAAGAGATGGAGGATTGCACGACAGTATTCCCTAGGAGAACATATCAGTAGTAATAATAGCCACATCACTAGAATAATTATGATTAATTTTCTCTAATATACAACCAAGGTTGTAAGGATCAATCAGACAAGAGGTATGGATCTAGACAATAATAAAGGCCCCCTTTTCAACAAAATTTCCAGCAACCTCCACCTTACCGATAGGGTTTCCAACAACCCCAAAGGATATTTGAAGCCCAAGAATCAATAATTCAACAACAAGGGAATTATAAAACAAAGTTATATTCTAATACTAATGATCTTTTGAAATAAATTGTTCTTAATCAACAGAATAAGCTGAAGAGTCAAGGTTCGGAGTTGAGGGAGTTGAAGACACAAATGAGCCAGATTGCCACCACCCTCTATGAACTGTTAAGTAAACTCTGAAAATATTTGTTCCCAAACTACTCTAAATCCCAAGGGTAATGTTAGTGCCATCACATTTAGAAGAAGTAAGTAAAAAACTTATACATTTGCTCATGTTGTTCCACCAGGATTCACCTCAACTCCGAAGAAGCCCCATTCAAGAACAACTGATGAGAAGCCCAAGGAGACAGATAAAGGAAAGAAAAAGATTTATTATGTTCCTCATAAACCCCTTAACTTTACCAATATAGTTGTGCAAACAAATAATATAGCTGAAGAGGTGATGAAAAAAGAGTTTTTAGATACATTTAAGCGTGTTGAGATCAATATCCCTCTACTTGAATCCATTAAACAAATACCAAGGTATGCCAAATTCTTAAAATAAATTTGTACCAATCGAAGAGGGATCAAGGTAAATGATAGGATCAATCATGGAATGAATATTTTAGTACTCATTACACCAAATCTAGCAATTCCAACAAATTGAAAGGATCCTAGGATATTAACCATACCATGAACCATAGGGGATTTACACTTTTCTAATGCTTTATGTGATTTAGGTTCTTCCATAAATGTGATTCCTCACTCTGTATTCTCTTATTTATAGGTTGGTGAGTTGAAGCTGACAAGAGTAGTGGTGCAGTTATCAAGCATAACTACAGCATATCTAGTGGGAATAATTGAGGATGTACTTGTTCTGGTAAGAGACATGATATTTCCAACAGATTTCTACATGCTTAACATGGAGGATGATCAGGTAAGTTATCATGCTCCCATTATCTTAGGTAGGCCCTTCCTCAAAACTACAAAAAACTATCATAAATGTTCATGAGGTTACACTTTACATAGATTTTGGAGATAAATTTGTGATATTTAATGTTATACATTCCAAGAAGTACCCCTCAGAGGACCATTCTACTTTTTTTATCACCCATTTTTAACCACCAAGTAAAAACCCCATGGATCTTGATTGTCCTATGCTTAGAGAGATTATGACCATTGGTTCTATTTTGATATCTAAGATAACTTACAAAGCTATTTATAATGCACAAACCTCTCTTATATTTTATTTTTAAATGGATTCATATTTTTATTTTGATCATGTGAAATCTGATTATGATGTGTCTATTGAATATACTGATAGATTTGATGCTTTATTCTCTGATTTTGATGATGTAAATTCTGATACTAATGTTCATTGTGCACATATTTCTGTTTCTTAAATGTATCCATCCATACATCACCCCCATTCATTTGAACTCAATCCATTGTCACTAAATCTCAAATACTCATACTTTTTATGTAGTGAGAAATTACCTATTATCACTGCTAACAATCTCCCTTTTGAACATGATTAATTTTTTTTGAAACTTTTGAGGGAGAAAATCAAGGAAATTGGGTGGACCTTGGATGACATATTGGGTATTAGCCCCTCCTTTTTCATGCATATGATTATTTTGGAGGATAGGGATAAACTGGTTAGGCATCCACAATGGAGACTGAATCCAACACTTCTAGAAGTTGTTAAAAAAGAAGTTGAAAAATTTCTCAAGGCAGGTATAATTTATCCCATTTCAGATTCATAGTGGGTGAGTCCAATTCAGGTTATACCTAAGAAAATTGGTATTACTATTGTTAGGAATGATAGAGAGGAGTTAGTTCCAATGATGGTGAAAAACAGTTGGAATGTGTGTATTGATTACAAGAAACTAAATCAATCCACTCGCAAGGACTATTTCCCCTCCCATTTATTGATAAAATGCTTGACTAGCTGGGAAAACACACTATTTTTTATTGGATGTATTTTCTAGATATTTTTAGGTTTCTATAGCTCCCTAGGATCAGTATAATATAACATTCACTTGTCTATTTGGTAAATTTTCCAACCGTAGGATGCCATTTGGACTTTGCAATGCCCCAGGTACCTTCCAGATATGCACAGTGAGTATTTTTTTTAATTTTATTAAGACCTACATGGAGGTATTTATGGATGATTTTACAGTTTATGTGTATTTATTTTATGATTTTATCTCTATTTTGGGAAAGGTTTTGAATCATTGTATTAAGAAGAATTTGGTCTTAAACTTTGAAAAGTGTCATTTTATGGTAAAGCATGGGATTTTCTTAGGGTATGTAGTGTCAAAACATGGGATAGATGTTGATAGATCTAAGGTAGATATTATTTCATCCTTAACATATCCTTCATGTGTTTGTGATGTTAGATCTTTCCTATGGTATGCATGATTTTATCATAGCTTCATCAAAGATTTTGGTAAGATTTCTCTTCCTATGTCGCGATTACTTAAAAAGGATTATGATTTTGTGTTTTATTATTCTTGTAGAACTTCATTTAATGAGATAAAATAGTTTCTAACCACTCCACTGATCATACAACGCCCATGGTGGGTCATTCCATTTGAGCTGATGTGTGATGCTTCCAACTTTGCAGTTGGAGCAGTCTTATCACAGAGGGTGGAGGTATGTTCACATGTTATTGCCTATGTTTTGAGGACATTGGATTCAGACAAATAAAACTACACAACCATGGAAAAGGATTTTATTGTCATCATATTTTCTTTATATAAATTCTGTTCATATTTATTAGGCTCTAAAGTAGTTGTTTTTTCTAACCATGAAACTTTGAGGTACCTCTTGAAGAATCCAGATGCAAATACTAGACTTATCTGATGGACGATCCTTCTTTAGGAATTTGATATTTAGATAAAGGAAAAGAAGTGGTTAGAGAACTTGATAGAGGACCACATGAGTAGGCTTACTCACACATTAGAGGCTGACACCTTGAACTAGGTACCACTTCGGGACACTTTCCCCAATAAACATCTTTATTCCATCACAGGTATGCATCCTTGGTATGATGATTTAGTTAACTACCTTGTTTCCTTTGAAATTACTACATATTTAAAGAAACATCAAGTCCAAAATTTGAAGAGTGAGTCAATATTGTATGTTTGGGATGATTCATACCTTTGGCACATGTGTAGTGATCAATTTATTAGGAGGTATGTTCCTGATCATGATTTTGGGTCTATTATGCATTTATACCATACACTTTCATGTGGAGGTCACTTTGGATCCCTAGGAATAACTAAAAAATTCTTAGAATATAGATTATATTGTCTTATCTTATTCCATGATGCTCATGTGTTTTGTAAGTCATTCTCATGTTGCCAACACACTAGGAACATTTCTAGGAGACACGAGATGCCCCAACAACCCATATTATTCTGTTATATTTTTTATGTATAGGGAATTAATTTTATACGTCCTTTTCTCAGTTCATTTGGTTTTTTGAATATTTTTGTTTCTATTTATTATGTTAGAAAATGGGTAGAGGCCAAGGCCACTGGGACTGATGACTCTCATGTTGTAGTAGACTTTTTCAAGGCATATATTTTTTGCAGGTTTGGAGTTCCAAAAGATATCATCAGTGATCAGGGGACACACTTTTGTAATCGAAGTTTGGATTCCATCATTTGGAATTCTTGGGTGACACAAAAAACATCAACACCATACCACCCCCAAACAAATGGTCAGGCTGAGGTTTCAAATTGGGAGTTGAAATTTTTTTTGGAGAAAACTGTGCAGCCAAATATGAAGGATTGTAGAAAGCACTTGGATGATGCATTGTGGGCTTATAGGACATCACACAAGACACTCATCGGTATGTCCCCATTTTGGATTGTTTTTGGGAAATCATTTCATCTCCCAATGGAAGTCAAGTATCAGTCATATTGGGATATAAAGAAATGCAACATGGATTTGTACTAAGATAGAATTTAATATTAGCTGTAAATTCAAGATCTTGAGGAAATTTGATTGTTATCATATGAGAACTCAAGGCTCTATAAGGAAATATCAAAATCATATCATGACATAATGATACAAAAAATGGAGTTTAATGTTGGAGAGAAAGTCCTTATCTACAGTTCATGGCTAAAGATGATGTTTGGTAAGTTGTGTTCCTGGTGGTTAGGTTCTTATATTGTGTCTAATTTTTTTCCTTATGATGTGGTGGAGATCACCCAAGAGGACATGGGAAGGATATTTACATTCAATGGGAAATGATTCAATAAATACATTGAGGTACTTCCTACCAATGTAGTTGATTTCATTACACTACATGACCCCATCATTACTTGAAAATATCAGGTTTCTCCTAATCCTTTCACTTTTATATTACTTTTCCTATTTAAAATTATACATTTCATGTAAACATATAATCTCATAGGTTCACATTGAGGACAATGAAATATTTTAAGTGTGGGGGAGGGGAAAATATTTTGGGGTAGATATTTAGGATTTTCATTTGTGTGATTTGTGTTAAGTTTTTGGTAAAAAAATTTCAAAAAAAAAGGATTTTCATTTGGTGTTATGATAAGTATGATCAAGATCTCATTATTAAGGGTTGATTCTTTATAAATATGTAAGTTGTCGATGATATGATTGGTTGTGTCATTATAAAACCTTTTATATTATGACACCATTCTTTGTGATATTTATTCATGGTAAATTGTGTCATTGATTTCTCCACACAACTTTTCATGCAACCATGACTTGTGAAATTTTTCCTACTCAATTGAAGGTATATCTAAGTTAGGTAAGAAAATTCATCTTATATCAATGGTTGGTTCATACGTTCATTTATCTTTTGATCAATTTCATTACTGTATTGAATTGACCTATGTGTGTGTACCTGATATCTGACAGTTGTATGCCCTAAAAAATAAAAAAAATAAAAAAAATAAAATAAAAAAATATATAATAATAATAAAGAAAGTAGTGATGAAATGTAAAACACATGGGGATATCTAGGTCGGGAGCTTAAGTTTTTACTTTCAGGAATGCTTAAGTGAATGGGTCTTGAAATTTGATTGCAAAGAAATTTAGAATAGGTTTCATGAATTAAAACAAGTAAGAAGAATTATTTTACTTGACTTGAATATATTTAATAGTGGGTGTAAATATGAGCTTGAAATGGTTGGCACACACACATATGGGGAATTAATGGCACAGTGGACCCATAACTTGTTTTTTTCATGATTAGTGTAATTAATCTCATTGAATTATATTTTGATACAATTTATGACACAATGACTTTAAAATTTATTAATATTGACTCCTATTGGGAATCTTACTTTTCCTATATTTTCACTATGTATTTAATAATATGATGATGCATATCTTTACATAATTTTTGTTGGAATACATGATATTTGACTTTGCCTGTGAGTGCAAAAGGGTAAGTGTGGGGGAGTTTATAAAACAAAATTTTATTGAATATTTTACTTATAATAAATGATATAATTTCCTTAAATTGTGTTAAATATATTTATTTATAAAATATTTGGGATTAGATCATTCATTTAAAAATTTGATTAAAATTCCAGTTTTACCCTTTAAACTGCACTGTAGTATTTTGGTCATAAATATTTTTATGTTTATTATTTGAACTAAAAATTTTGTAACTATGTTCCTGAATTAATTTTATACAAATTTTATTAATTCTATCTAAGATAAATCTCACATTTTATTGGATTTAATGGTACATAAATTCAAAGTTGGGATGGAATCTCCAAATTTGACATTACTTCGGTGTTTGGGTCATAACATCTTCATCTGTGCTTTGATTGGTCCCAAATTTTGAGATAAGTTCAAGGAACTATTTTCTCACAAATCATCCTTCTGGAATGATGGTTGGTTCATGTTTTTTGTGGTCAAAAAGGCGTTTCAAGTTTCATTAATTTACTTTGATGAATTTACCCATTCACACTTGAAACCTCATAAAGCATAGCCCCCCTCCACTCTATAAATTGATGTTTTTATCATTTTTAGGGGTTGGTACGTGAATTGGGATATTTAAGGTTATTGAGAATTGGTTTAACCCTATTTATTTAGGAATTTAAATATGGATATCTCTTGAATCTATGATCCCTTCATTGAAGCCTTCTTCTTTTTCTTCACTTTGTAATATTGTTGTGATTCTAATAAAATCTTGGTTTCTCTTCCATTTATTATATTATTTTCAATTTTATTCTTCTATTAATATTCCTATTTGGGTTGGAAATAAAGATTAGAAATGTGATTGGTTTATACCCTTTCCACTACCTTTGCAAATGCAAAACACTTTTATGATGACTACACCACCCATGAAAGACTAGTTATTTTTAGTAATTAATCTAGCTCTTACCTTCTTAATTAATTTATTTTGAATCAATGGGATACTATAATTAACTTAATATGATTTATTAATTAATTTTTTAATTTAAATGAATATAATCAAGAAATTTAACAATAAATACAAAACATGTGAGGTCGAGAATTGTGTGAATTGTGAGAGTGTGATCTTAATCAGTAATACAAGACCACACAGGATCAATTTGTAGGGTTAAAATATAATCCATAAAATCAATTAATCCTCATTTATAGAGTGAATATGTTCCCTACCATTGACCATAATATATCCTTAGAACATCAATCAAAGTAGGGTTTTGTGATTTCATGTTCCAAAGATAGCCTAGGGTTTAATTGATTTCATCTTGGTGGTTAAGTTAATTCTCATAGGGTTCAGGGGTTAACAAAATAGGGGATCATAATTAAGTGGATATTAATTTAAATGATAATAATGAATTAGTAAATTAATAATTGGAGTTATATTTATTATTCCTTCTAAAAATATTTTCTAAAAAAACATCTTCTAGTTGTGTTTTATTAATCAAGTTTCATTTCAAAAACAAAAACAAAAAATACAATATTCTTTCATCATACTTATTATATATTTATAAACTAAAACCCCCATCCTTTTAATTAGTGTTCTTATTTCCTTTTATTTTATTTTTAAAATATCTTTAATATGTTGTTAAATTTACTTCCTCCTTTGAGAGACGACCTTGGTCAGCCACTCTACTGCACCTAAGTACCCAAAAATCACACTTCATTTGAGATCACCCATGACAGCTCATTTTAGCACACAGTTTGGTAAAACTATTCACCAATCATGCACTACCCAAACATGCCCCAAAACTTTCAAAAACCCACTTGAACACATCCAAGATAATCTCCAAACAAAGTATGATCAAAACAAGGATAAAATAATGCTTGATAATGAGTATGAGACATCTCTAGAAAGTTTTAGATCTTATAATATCCCCACCTTATAACAGCTCATCCTTAAGTTGTACTCCCAAGAATCACTAAGCCTACAAAGTGAAAAAGTCGAGCCACTAGGCCCACATATCAGATTCCATCTCCTGTGTTTTCTCCTAAAAAAGACCATGATTAAACAACACTCAGACCAATGACACATTTTTTCCCTGAAATACTTTCTCACTATGATCCACAACACTAATCTGATGCTTCTCAAAGGACACATTTTCCTCAATCACAGCATCATAAAAATAGATCACATGATAAGGGTCGAGGTGATACTTCCAAATTTGTGTCACATGAAAAACATCATACATATCACTATAAATCTATGGAAGATTCAATCGATAATCCACTAGTCCAATTCTCTAAAAAATATCAAATTTTCCTACAAACCAGGGTTCCAACTTACCCTACCTCTGAATCCAATGGTGAATCAATCTCGACAACACCCAAAGGAATACACGATCTCTCATTGTAAACTTAAGAGGTCGATGATGTCGATCAGCATAATACTTTTGTCGACTTTATACTATATTCATACATTTCTAAATCAACTGAACCTATTTCAATGTCTCCTACACGAGACCCAGTCTCACCAACTCTAACTCACCCACCTCCATCCAGCATAAAGGTGATCTGCATATCCTAAAATAAAGAGCCTCATTTGGTTCCATCTGAATAGTCATCTGAAAACTATTGTTATAGGTGAACTCAATGAGTGCTAAGTGTTTCTCCCAAGATCCACCAAAATCTAGGACACATGCTTCTAGAATGTTCTCTAGAACCTGAATAGTATGATCTAATTTTCCATCCTTCTATGGGTGAAATTACATACTTAGAAATACCTATATTCCCAACACCATATGTAATCCTTAATATAAACATAAAGTAAAGTGCAGATCATGATCATAAAATATTCTATGTGGAACCCCATGAAAACATACTATCTCTCTCTCTCACACACACACACACATATATATATCCCCCAATTTATCAAATTTGAAAGTTTCCTAGAGAGGCAAGAAATGGGATAATTTCATCAATCAGTCCACAATCACCCATATAGTGTCATTCTTATGAGGTATCCTCGAAATGAACACTAAAAATTACATGGTAATTTCATCCCACTTATATTATGGAATGGGAAATGGATGTAAAAAACCACCAAGTTTTTTATTCTTGTCCTTCACTTGTTTACAGGTATAGCATCGTGTCATGAAACCTACAATCTCCTTTTTCATGCCCAACCACCAATACTGTTGATGTAGGTCATGGTACATTTTGGTCAAACCAAGATGCACCACCCACTTTGAGACATTAAAATCATGCATCATCTCATAATTTGTACATGTAGGTATAACAACATGTATCTAGACATAGATGATATCATCCTCATCTATGGTCTAATTGGAAGGTGACTCCCCACCTTCTATGCTTTCCCTCAAGTCCAAAAACTCTGGATCCTCATACTACCTCTCTTTGACCCAGCTTAGAAGTATGGATTCCACTATTAAGGACATGAATTTCACCTTATATTGGACCTCCTGAACATCTAGGTGCATATATACAAATAAGGTTATCATATTCTACTCAGATCTAGACTCCTGGACTTTCTGAGTCTGTGTCTTCTGGATCAAAGAGTCAGCAACACTATTTACCTTCCTAGGGGTATAAGATAGCTCAAAGTAAAATGATTGCATATAATAAACTCATATACACTAATATAGATTCAAATATCATATTTAAAATATATACATTAAGCTTTTGTGGTTAGAATACATAATAAATTTTTCATCAAATAGGTTATGTCACCAACACTTTAAGGCATAAACCACTGCAGCCAACTCAAGATCATGTGTCAGATAATTTCATTCATGTGACCTCAACTATCATGATACGTATTCCATAACTCGATCTCTCTACATCAACACTACCCCAAGTCCAATCCCATATGCATCACAAAACATGGTATACTCCTCGCCCAACTCAAGTAGGTTCAAAATTGGTGTGGTAGTCAAACACTTCTCCAACTCTTAGAAATCATTATCACATGCTATAGACCATTAAAATTTACTACCCTTCTTGTTTAGGCCCAAAATAAGAACTTATAAGTAATAAAAATTCTTGGATAAATCTCTAATAATATCCCGCCAAACCTATAAAACATCGGATATCAAAAACATTCTTGAGATACTCCTAAGAAACAACTACCTAAAATTTATTTGGGTCCACTGACACACCTTCCTCCAAGATGATTTAACCCAATAAATTTACTCTGTCGATCCATAATTGACACTTAGATAGCTTGGAGTATATCCTATTATCTCTCAATGTACTTCGGTTGATGTCAAGATTTTGGGCATGATATTCATGATTCTTGGATTACACCAAGATATCATTCACAAAAACAACCACAAACTGATTCAAGTAAGGGTGAAAGATTCATTTCATCAAGTCCATAAACATATTAAGATCATTATTCAACCTAAATGGCATCACGGTGAACTCATACAAGACATACCTACTCCTGAAATTAGTCTATGGTATATTATAAGGTCTCACTATCAACTGATAATACCCTAATCTCAAGTCAATCTTGGAGAATAAACAAGAACATATCGGATGATCAAAGAGATCATTGATACATGGAAGAGGATATTGGTTCTTAACTATCATCTTGATAAACTTTTAGTAATCAATATACAATCATAAAGTCCCATCATCCTTCTTAGAAAAAAAGACTAGAGAACCCCAAGGTGACATACTCAGATGAATAAATCCCTTATCCATCAATTATTCTAGCTGATTCTTAAGATCCTGAAGCTATATTGGTACCATTATGTCTGTTGTAATGGAAACTAGTTTGGCCCTATGAATTATCCAAATTATGAACTCAAAATCTCTCTTAGGTGGAAGCCCTGAGAAGTATTCAGGAAACACATCCTGAAATTAATCCACTATGGGTGGAAAGAAACCATGCTTCACACCCTTGTTGTTCAAAAAAGTACTTGCAACCTGAGCAGTGATCTCCCTCGATTTATAATGTACTATCCCTACATGGCCTTCCTAGATATCTCATTCTCCATGATTAACATAATTATTACCCTTAGGAGATGTAAAGGTTACTCTCCTACAGTAACAATTGATGTGGGATCAGTATGATACCAGTCGTTACATACCCAAAATCAAGTAAAAATCTGACATATCAAGTATATAAATATCCCAAATGAAATGATACTCACCAACCTTGAGGGAACATCCTTAACATATACAAATTTCCTTTTAACGCACATCCAAAAGTGTATTAATAGTCATAACCCCACTCAAAAACTCCACCATCAGACTCAAACCATTCACAAGTTTAGTGGATAAAGAATGTGATGGTACAATATCAAAAAAAGATCTAGAAAACATAGAAGCTATAAAATTGTACCAAAAACTATTGATAGTCCATACTCACTATCCACAAGTGTAGGTTTAACTACATGAATTTGTCCTATCCCTCTACCCTATTCTGCATTCTAAGTCCCCTAAGTTGCACTACTCTACTGATATGGGAACTCTTTCCCTAAAGTACCATGTCCACCACCTCGACCATAATGGCCAGTAGTACTTTAACTTTCAAACTAGTATGGTGTAGAAGACCCCCTTCTCATACTCTAGTTCAATCTAGCTCCTCCATCACTACTCATATGTCATGGGTTAACACATAATTATTGTATATGCCTCATCTTGCCACAATATTGTCACTCTATTGGTGGTTGGGTACACTAGTTATGATAGTGACCCATCCTACCGCATTGACAGAAAATCACTCAAGTATTTTCTTGAGCAACCTATCCTTCTCCTTGGAAAATCTACTTTCCACTGCTCTAGTTAATGTTCATATAGTGATGTTTCCTAACTTTGGAAGACTTACCTCCTGATCATCTAGAAAAAACCACCTATCCTCCACTGGAAGCCTCCTATAGGTTTCCCTCATAAATGAGAGCCTAATTCACCACCTCAGTAAAATTATTCAATAAGAATATGTTAACCTGGAACATAATATAACATTTAATTATATCCTAAAAAAACCTCTCTACAGTTCTTCATCCCCAACCAGTGCTGGAAAAAAGTGCTATAAGTTGATGAAATGACCATCAAAGTCCATCATGAACATACTCCCCTAGGTCAACCACATAAACTCTACTAACCTATCTTGTCTCAGTTCCTCTAGGTAGAAGTTCTCTAGGAACTTCTCTTAGAAGTACTTTCATACCATTCTTTCCAACTACTTGTCCCGAGCCTGAATATCCCACCAGCACTTTTCTAATCCTCACAACATATTAGTATCCAACATGAATATCTTATAAAAAGGAGTCTCTAAATGATCTATTATGTTCTGAAAAAACTCAATCCAAAACTCAGCTTCCTCAAGCCCACCCTCTCCAGTGAACATCAGTGGGTGCTGCAGTTGGAACTCTCGGGTCAGATCAGACTTATTTCACACAATCCGCCCTAGTTCTCTTTCCATGAATTGCATAAAGTGATGAAATTTCCCATGGAACTTCTCTCCCAGATCTTCATCCAAAACTATCATCGCTGCAAAAAAAGGTCATTAGAGATGGTTTTTTGTCAACTAGTAGTAGTTTAAACTACCATTTAATTATATAGTAGTGGTTAATAAAATCTTTATGTATTTCATGGTCACTAGTCATTTAGTGGGGGTTTTGTTTATTTCATGGCAGTTTTCATATGTGTCTTTTTTAGAACATTTAGCGATGGTTTGTGTTTATTTATCAGTGGTTTTTTTATTTAAAAAAACTGGTAGAATATAAATAAAATGAAACTAACTACTACTAAACATATGAGTGGCAGTTTATTTTAGTGGTAATTTCAATTAACCACTGCTAAAAAATATTTTATTTAATGTATTTAGCATCGGTTACTATAAACCTCCACTAATTTTTTTTTAACATTTAATAATAAACTGACATGCAATAAACTAAAACATGAATATATGATAAACCCACCATATAAATATCATAAATCCATATTCATATATAAAAACATCCACAATCATCATAACCTCAATCTCAGTCAACTTATACATCTATCAACCAATACCTCAGTCATCAATATATACATATAAAATATGTCCAACAACAACTGATGTCTAATATACATCCATCTCATGACATCCACTATATTTTTATTCCTCCACATCATCTCATCAACTAAAACTGACCACTTAATCTCATAAACTGTAACAAAAAAAGAAAATAAAAAATAAAACTAAACATAATAAAGCATAATTACAATAGATAACCAGAAGAATTTCATGGATCAAAATGGTCAACCCCATGCCTACTGTCAGTATTTTCCATATATAATGAAAACTAGAACATTTAAGAAAAGAAATGTGAAAGAAAAAAAGGCACAAAATATATTCATAATTTTACACATAAATTTTTTTATTTTTTTAATCAAACAGAATAAATTTTAACATAAAACAAATAATATATAATGAAAAAAAACTTTGATAACATAAACTTACCTATTTAAGATAAGATTCAACACTTGAAACTGAAAAGGGATAAGTAAATATTCTAATTTATTTTTAAAGAAATGTATGGTGTTCTTGAACTTGAATTAATAAAAAAATTAAAGACTTTGATATCACATCGTGTATTATATTTCAAAAACAACTCAAAATTGTTTTTCCAAGGATTTCACATAAATATTTGTTCATTTTATATGGTTTTGTCCATTCCACACACGTTTTAGTGTTTTTAAACACTAAAAACATGTTTACAACCATCATAGGAAAACCATAATTCAAAATGACATGTCATCAGTTCCTAAAGTATGAAAACGATATGAATGTGTTTTCTCTATTTTGAGTAGGTAATTTGTCTTTTTTACTAAAATTGATGTCAATTTTAAATAAAAAGGCACACTTAGAGCCATACTGGTTAAATTGCATATCAAATTGAGGTTTAGTTGATTTTTACTTTTCAAAAATGACATATGGATCATTTTTCTAAAGTATAAAAACAATTCGAATGCATTTTCTTGGTTTTGAGTAGTCCATTTGTCTTTTTTACTAAAATTGATGTCAAATTTAAATAAAAAGACACAATTGGAGTCATACCGGTCAAATCATGAATCATAATGAGTTATAGATAATTCTAATATGTCTCAAATGACTTATGGATCATTTTCCTAAAGTATCAAATTAATCCAAATATTTTTTCTCAGTTTTGAGTACATCACTTTTCTTTTTTACTAAATTGTCATTTTAAACAGGAAACACGCAATTTGAATCATAACGATACATCATGTATCATTTCAATGTGAGACTAATTCCAACATGTAAAAAATGAATTATGAATCATTTTCCTAAATTATCAAGAAAATATGAGTGTGTTTTATCAGTTTTCAGTGAGTGAAACTTTTTAAACTAAAATGTCAATTTAAAATTGATAACGGACACATTGAGTCATACCGTGTATCAGATTGAGGTTCAGTTGATTCTTACACATTATAAATGATTTATGGATCATTTTCCTAAAGTATCAAAACAATATGAATGTGTTTGATCGTTTTTGAATATGTCACTTGTCCTTTTTACTAAAATTAATTTCAATTTTAAATAAAAAGCACTTGGAGTCATAACAGTCACACTGTTCATCGTATTGAGGTGAGGATGATTCATACACTTATAAAATTACTTATGGATCGTTTTCCTAAAGTATCAAAACAATCTGAATGTTTTTTCTCAGTTTTGAGTATGTCACTTGTCTTTTTTACTAAATTGTCATTTAAAACTTGAAACACACACTTTGACTCATAACAATCACATTGTGTATCGGTTCAAGATGAGACATATTCCTACATGTCAAAAATTACTTATGAATAAATTTCCTAAATTATCAAGAAAATTCAAGCGTGTTTTCTCTACTTTCAGTGAGTGACACTTTTTGAACTAAAATGTCAATTTTAAACTGATGATGGACACATTAAGTCATACCAGGAACATCGTGTATCATATTGAGGTTAAGATTATTTCTAAACATAAAAAAATACTTATGGATCATTTTCATAAAGTATAAAAACAATCTGAATATGTTTTATTGGTTTTGAGTAGGTCATTTCTCTTTTTTACTAAAATTAATAACAATTTTAAATAAAAAGATTCACTTTGAGTCATACTGGTCACAATATGCATTGAATTGAGGTGTGTCTGATTTATACACATCTCAAATGACTTATGGATCATTTTACTAAAGTATCAAAACAATCTGAATGCGTTTTCTCAGTTTTGATCATGTCACTTGTCTTTTTTACTAAATTGTTATTTTAAACTAGAAACATGAACATTGAATCATGTCAGTCACATAATGTATTAGTTAAATGTGAAAACAATTCCTACACATAAAAAATATCTTATGAATCAATTTAATAAATTATCAATAAAATATGAGTGTGTTTGCTCAGTTTTCAGTGAGTGACACTTTTTGAACTAAAATATCGATTTTAAACTATTAACGGATACATTGAGTCATACATGGAACATTATGTATCTAATTGAGGTGAGGTTTATTACTACACATAAAAAATTACTTATGGATCATTTTTCTAAAGTATAAAAACAATATTTATGCATTTTCTTGATTTTGAGTAGGTTATTTGTCCTTTTTACTAAAATTAATGTCAATTTTAAATAAAAGATGCACTTGGAGTCATACTAATCACACCGTGCATTATATTGTGGTGAGGATGATTCCTAAATGTCTCAAATAAATTATTTATAATTTTACTAAAGTATAAAAAAAATATTAATGCATTTTCTTAGTTTTGAGAACGTCACTTTTCATTTTTACTAAATGGTCATTTTAAATTGGAAACACGCACTTTAACTCATTCTGATCTCATCGTGTATCAGATCAATATGAGACTAATTCATATATGTAAAAAAGGACATATGAATATATTTCATAAATTATCAAGAAAATAGAAGCATGTTTTCTTGGTTTTTAGTGAGTGATTCTTTTTGAAAAAAAATATCGATTTTAAACTGATAACGGACACTTTGAGTCATATCAGGCACATCGTGCATCATATTGAGGTTTGGTTGATTAATACACATCAAAAATTACTTATTCATCATTTTAATAAATTATAAAAATAATCTGAATGTATTTTCTTGGTTTTGAGTAGGTCATTTGTCCTTTTTACTAAAATTAATGTCAATTTTAAATAAAAAGACGTACTTGGAGTCATACCGGTCACACTATGCATTGGATTGAGGTACGGATGAATCTTACATTTCCCAAATTACTTAAAAATAATTTTAATAAAGTATAAAAACAACCTGAATGAGTTTTCTTATTTTTGAGTATGTCACTTATCTATTTTACTAAATTGTCATTTTAAACTAGAAACACACACTTTGACTCATACCGATCACATCGTTTATTGGTTCGATATGAGACCAATTCTTACATGTCATAAATGAATTATAAATAAATGTTATAAATTATTAAGAAAATATGAGTTTGTTTGCTTGGTTTTCAATGAATGAAACTTTTTGAACTAAAATGTCAATTTTCAACTGATAACGGACATTTTGAGTTATACTGGGCACATTGTGTATCTGATTGAGTTGAAACCAATTTCTACATGTCACAAATGACATATAGATCATTTTCCTAACATATTAAAATAATAAAAATTCATTTTATTGGTTTTACGTAGGTCATTTTTTCTTTTTACTAAAATTAATGTCAATTTTAAATAAAAATAAACACTTAGAGCCATACCTATCACATCGTGCATCAGATTGAGATGTGATTGATTCATACACATCTCAAAGTATCAAAAAAATTATAACTACCAATTTTACCATGATTTTCCTTGTCTTTATTTGCTGAACTACCAACATTTCATATTGACTCAATGTTATTAGTAGAAAAAATTTCTCATTGTTGAAAGCCAAAAGAGAAGAGGAAGCTCATGTGCCCCTTATATCATGAGAACTCACCACAATGGGAAATGATATTCCTATACTCTTTTAAATTAAAACAATTAGAAATTTCTTTTGGATAATAACATAAAATCAATATACAATGTTGGTAGTTTGACAAAAAAAGTAAATGAAAATATAATTCTTGGTAACATTGGTAGTAATAAATATTTTATCTCTTTTATGCCTTATTAAAGATAGTTGAAAGAAGAATATGACTTCTCAAAAGATCTATTAAAAAACTAAATAATTATTAGATAAAAATGATAAGGAAATTAACTTATAAATAGTAGATAAAATGATAAAAAATTAATTAAATAAGTAGTAAAAATTCACCTTTTCATGATGGTTATTTTCATTCCTCATGCATTTCCTTGTTTCTGTTATCTTAGTTGCAGGCTTGAAGTCTAATCTCTCATGGGCATGAACAGTTTTGAAAAAACCACCCAAACTCGAACAAAATAATCCACCTGTATAAATTATGCTTTACTAACCACATAAAATAACCCCTCAAACTAAATTTTTGTGTGTTTATCCTTCGTTTTTATGAATTTAATTTAATGAAATTTATAATCATGATAAAACCAGCATTTAAAATACAAAATTTATATATTCAAAAACAATTTTCTATAGAAAAATGATATTTTTACTATTATTTTTTCTTAATATTATAATGCATTGATTACTAATAAAATGTGTGTTAATATAATCATATATTTTTGTAAAAATCATTATAGTGTCATTATTTTAAATAGATCAATCTAATTTATTAGTTAAATGTTACAAAAAATTTAAAAATAATTCATCGAAAATAATATTTGTATCATTATCATGGCCATCAACATTAATCAAAGTAATCGTACATTTATTCCAAAAAAATACACTAGAATTATTACATAATGTGATAATATTGATCTAAAATCAAATGTACATTTTATGGATATAATTTCAATAGGAGAAGAAAACTAATTTTTTAATTTAATTGAATAAATCAATTTTTTGATTAAAATATTAAATATATTTGAAAAATTATATACATGTGTTTTATAAATACAAAAAATTATGTTTTTTATTATATATATATATATATATTTATAATATAAAAAGGCTTCGAAAAAAATTTAATCCATTATTCCATTATAGTAACTAGTATTTCCCCCAGTGTAATCACACAAGATTATATTTTTTTTTAAAATGTGTTGATTATAAATTAAAAAAAATAAAAGAATAAATAGTAAACATGGAATGAAACCATGATATTAAAAGAATAAATAGTAAACATGTAATGAAACTATGATATGAGTGAGTGAAAAAATCCATAGTGAGTATATATATGAATTTACAAAGTTAGTAAAAACATGAAACCATATAGTAGCATGTATGTAAGGGTATTTAAATTAATTCCTTCAATGAAACATATCAATAATTAATGATGGTCATGGATTTCAAAATAATATACAAAATATCTTCTTGGAATTAATTATAAAGACTTCAACTTCAATTTTAGTTGAACATGAAAAAACTTATACTTGAATTTAAATCCCCATGGTGAAGTGATAATAAAAACCCACAAAATGCCTCCTAAAACATGATTTTTTTTTAATTTTACTTATACGTGTAATTATATAATAGGAAATTCAAAGTCATATTTCTTTCTAGACCATGTCTCTACAAAACTAACATCCTATGTCTCGATCCAAAAAATAATAATATCAAACAAAACCAATTGTCGCTCAAAAATAAATATTTCATATAAATTAAAAATTGAACAAGTAAAGATGCAATGAATTAAATCATGAGATATATATTTATAGTAATTTAAATATTTATTTATTAATTTTTCAAATGAAAATGATAAGAAAGTTTTTTATAATTAAGAAATGTTATAATTATGGTATTTTAAATATTTATATTACTTTACAATATTTTTATCATAATGTAAAGTGATGAAATTGTAAAATTATAAATATATGTCATTTTTTATTGGTCATTGTTGAATAAAACCAAAAAAGAACTTAAGTTGTAAAATAATTAATCCACAACATGCTCAGGGAGTAATTTTCATCTTATAATTTTCAAATTCAAATCTCATTTCAATATCTAGTGGAAGTTTAATTTAATCTCAATTATGGAATTACAAGTTTATATTAAACTATGAAATTTTGGACTAATGAGTTGAAATAGGTATAACTATTCAATACACAACAAAAACCACCTCAGGGGACTAAAAATATTATCTAAGGGGCATGTTGAAGGATAAAAATAGAAAAAAATCATTTGGTAGGGGATAATAAAATACAAAAGGACATAAAATTATGTAACAAAAAGGATTAATGATTTTTATTTGAATAATATATGACTTATTAAACATAATTTTCATCAAAAATACATTATTATAATTTAGATTAAGTCATGATTTTCCTAAGTGGGTGATTTCCATATTGTATTATCATATAAATGTTCTGAATCTCAGTAACATTGTTGTAAAACCTCATATATTAATCATATGAATAATTTTTATGTTCAACATATTGGTTTCATACTCTCTCATAGAAAAGCCTCATAATCCAAAAATAAACTATAGAGAGATTACAAAAAATTATATTAATTAGAAATTTCATAATATAAAAGTAAAATATAAAGTGATTACATAGTAAATAAATCATAAAGGATAATCATATAAATTAAATAAACATTCATCGAATAGAAGAATATGTACTTTATTAATTTTGTAATAAAAATATAGAGTGGTTATGGAATAATGATTATGGGATCAAAATATAATAAATAAATCATAAAGCATTGATTATCAAATGAAAATTAAAAATTTCATAATCCAATGTAAGATATAGAGTTATTACAAAAAATATATTAATTAATATATATGGATAGTTCAATAAACATTCATAGAATGAATTTTAATAATTAATAAAGAGTAATCTAATACCATGTATACATAAAAAAACATAACTATAGAGATAAATTACAAGAAAATAACTCCTTTGAGTAATAACAGATTTAGGGTGATTATGGGGAGGAGGATGAAACCTTTAAGGGGGGTCTACATTGTCGTTAGGGAGGGGATCTGAGATGGGGGGAGAGAGGTTGGAGGGGGTTATGTGTCTTCACTAAGTAAATGAAATGATTCGTAGAGAGGGAGGTTGGGGGGTCGCATCGCCAGCAATTTGGGTAGAAAGGTGGTCGGAGGGGTAGGGTTGTATGGGTTGGGGTCAGAGGGGGGTCGTGGGGGTTGGGGGTCGTAGGCTCAGGGTCATGGACTCGGGGTCACCGTCAGGGAGAGGAGAGGAGGAGGGGTGGGGGAAAGTGGGTCACGGACTTGGGGTTTCCACTGGGGAGAGGAGAGGAGGAGGTTAGGGGAGGTGGGGTTGGGGGGGAAGGGGCTGGGGTCGCACAGAGGGAGTGGGTGAGGGGGGGTTAGGGTTTTTTAAAATTGTTAGTGGTGGTTTCAATTAAACCACCACTAATTGAAAACATAAAAAAACATTATGGCAGTTTTATGAAACCGTAGCTATATTATATTATTTTAACTGGATTTATTTCATAGAAGTTACTAGAACCGTCGTGAATAAACCACCACTAACCATATCCTTTCTAGTAGTTTGGGGCCTCTGGTTATGCTGCTGGAGGAACATTTCCCACAATGACATATTATCGTCCTACCAATAATCATTGTTGTGAAGGCATGTCTCTACAATTCCAAGCTCATTTCTTAGGACACATGAATCATCTTTGACACATTTTAACAAGAGGGGTTCATGTAAATCCATAACCAATTATCCCTCATACACTGTCACATGATCAAAACTAAGGCACTATCACTACCCTCAACCATACCTCACCTGGGTCATGTAAAACATAGGGTAAAACACTTCCATATTTCAAAGTTTCCCATTACACACCCATTTTATCCCTTTTAGGTTACCACATTTAGCATCATTTATAATTATCGATTCCTTATAAGGAACCATTTAATTTTAAAATACTCAAATAGAGAAAATAATTTTCATTTTCCATAACCCACTCATAACTTTATTTTCCATGCATGCTTGAAATGATGCATGTCACATGAAATCTTGAGTGCCTAGAATGATGCATGTATGATCAACTTCTAAGCCATGTTGGTCCATGAGTAAAATCTTAGAAAATAATAACATCATGTAACAAGTGTATCACCCAATGTGAAATAACATCCAAACGTAATAGCAAATATCAAGAATAATAATACCACCCCAAGTACTTGGGTTTTCCCCCACACATGGGATAGCTACTCCCATGCACAAGCTCATGACCAAGGCCTGATTCATCCCAATATCCTATATACATTTCCTAAATAATAATACAATTGAAAAGAAAATAAAACCTCCTCTAATACCACTTTATAACATCCTGACCCAAGTGTCACATGTCGGTGCCCCGATCTGGTTCACCATGTGACCTCAGGTACACCACCCTGTACACCAGAGGCTTCCAACTAGCAGTGAGAGTCTAATATGTAACGTGGGAAGATTATACCCTCTTTTTTAAAGTGGTACAATAGCATAAATCGATATAAAATAATCAATATAGTATTATAACCAAAAAACAAAGTTAATCAATATAATACCAAGCATCACATGAATAAATCCAAATACAAAAAAGGAATATAAACCAAAGTAGTAAATATTTTATTCCATACAAGTGTCAAGTTTATAATGAAAACCCAAAGTAAATACACATTGATAAATCCCATGTGGATCCTAACATCATGTTTGGTTCCCTCATCCATGCTTCATCTTAAATCCAAACTCATCCATCTAACATAGGGATTTTTCCTTTATCCTGCCCTATAAACATGAAATCTATTTTGGTACCAATTAGGAAGCTTGAGTAGGGTGTGAGTACAACTCAGTAGGCCACCACCAATAGCGTCTAAATCAATATCCAATATATAAAAGTGTATGCATTTTTATAATTAATAGATAAAAAATAAAAAAAAAGTAAACATGCTTCACATTTATTATTCTTTAATCGACCACATAGGCCCCCAAGTTCATGGTGACACCCGAACCAATCATACAAACTTCAGCATGTTCCAAATTCTAAATCATACATCATAGTGATTTAAAAATTCATTCATTCATTTGATTTCATCATTCAATTCATTTCAATTTAATTTAGTACCATGGAGAGTTATTCTAGGCACCACCATCACATTCATGCATCGGGGGCCTGTAACATAATTCTAGAACCCCATGGATATTTGGAAAATCAGTATTTAACCCACACCTCATTATTAACATTCACACACACACACACACACAAACACACACATATATATATATATAATGGTCCTAGATCATCAGTTTGGCACAGCATAGATATTTGGAGCATCTGACCCTGAACCACACCTCATTGTTCAAATTAATATCCACATTCATAACTCATTTATAATCCATTATCAACATGGTTTACCAATTAATTTATCAAACATAGCCATGGTTCTTCACTTTTATCATAAGGAACAACATGAACAATTTACCCATTAACCCATTTATCACCATTTATTTCACAATTTATTAACCCTTCAAGGTTAAGCCAACCAACAATTTAATTCCCATTATCAAACACGCAACAAGGATTTAATTCAATTCTAATAAATCATTATCCCCATTTTCACGTTTCTTAGTCCATCATTTCAAATATATTGTCACATCCCATGTGTTTCCATCGTGTCTGATCTCATAATCTCCAACGGGTCCAATGGGATCTATGAAGGGTCTCCCAATTTCATGGAATTAAATTCCCATTTTTAATTTAAATGTAGTTGTAAAACATGGAAACACAATGGAAAAATTACATACACACAATCATAATCAAGACTATGAATGCTAGCCAAAAATATGGTAGGGAGATATAATCCTAATCAAATAAGATATCACTTACCAAAGAGGAGTCGATCCTTCCACCAAATCTTTGATTTTCCAAGAAAGGGGTTTGAGGAGCCTAGGATTCCTCTAAAGAGCCTCCAAAAATAATGGAAATAATATTACTTCTAAATAGGGTGATTAGGTATATAAACTTGGGGTTTGGTAATTTTTAAATAAAAATATGAGGCATTAAATAACAATGTGTAGGGTTTCTTGAAAGGGCCACATGGTTAGACAAATCATGCACCCTAACCAAGCACCCCTACTATCCAAGGAGTGCATGTTTTATCCTTGAGGAACAAGGTTTTTCAAACCATGAACAAACCATTAAAATACCAATTTCCAAGTGGTTCATGGTTTTCTAGGGTGGGTGCACGATTTGGGAAAATTGTACACCAATCGTGCACTGTCTAAACACCCCCCCCCCCACACTTCTAAAAAATCACCTGAACACACCCAAGATAAGATCTAACCAATTTGTGATCAAAAACATAATAAAATTACATCTAATAATGAGTATGATACATCTCCATAAAGGTCGTGATATTACAAATAATGTCATATCAAACATCTAAGTCACCTCAAGCTTTTAGGGAGGACCGTACACATACTTTTGTTGAGGATCCTCTTCATTCTTGTACATAGTATCCATATAATTCCATAGGGTATGAGAAGGTTTCTAGGGTGGGTAAACATGGTATCACATGTTTACTAAAATTATCAGTTTCCCATAGCTGATACCAAAGGATATATGTTGAGTTTTATGATAATGATATTCCTAGGGGTCTAAATTCAAAAACAATTTAAAAATTTTGTTGAAATGAAACCTTGGGACAAAGATGGTATTTAGATTTTTGCTTGGAAAAGTGTTGAAAAGGAGACAATATCTCAATTATGGGATATAATTTTGGTAAGGTAATTTTTTATTATTTTACATATCATAAATTTTTTTTAATAATATAGGTTTTTCCCTTCTTATCAGATGACATATAATATAACTAACACTAGAGAAGTCAGAAATAAATGTTTAGCTTTAACTACTAGGAGATAGATGGATTCTAAATCAACCCTCACATCAGATTTTATTTTTGGGGAAATAAAATATAAAAATACATGTAATATATATCCTTTTCTATATGAAGATACATGGAAGTGGTTTGTTGGAAGTAGATGATAATAATAATTTTTTTTGATTGTAATGTTAGCTTTTAGAAGTTTTTTTATATTAATGATTTGTTTATTCTTTAGGATCTGAAGAGTTTTTCCCTACTCCCCCAACTATACATGAAAAATGGAAGATAACATAAATTAGAAAAAAGGTAAAATATCTTATGTAAGAGTTGAGGGATATAGTTGAGAGGGTTGTAAGGAGTTATTTAAATTATTTATCTTATTTAAGTTAATTTAACTCTTTATATATTGTGATTCACTAATGAATTTTTAAAATATTATATATATATATATATAGGAATCCATTGAGAAGATAACACAATGGACCTTCATACCTAAGGGTAATAAATATATTTTATCCACTGTATTAAGAAAGCCCATGTGACAATATACATCATAATGGGTTGTGAAAATCAAGGGAAATTTGAAACTTTTTGTTCCTAGGATTGCTAAAGGGAAAATGGTAAATTATCCTATAATGTAATCTCAGATATTTTTTCCAACCACTATTTTGGTCATTAAATGGGGTTTTTACCCTAGTATAGGACTTTGGTGTAAATCCAAACTGTTTAAATTTTGCAGAATATTTAATATTTAATTAATTAAATATTGATTTGTTTACGCAAGTTCGTTTGGTGATATTTTTTAAATGAAGTGATGTATTGATATTTTGTCTCCATGATTGAGTCTAGAATTGGGGGGTTTCCTAGATGGGGCATAACCTTGCATCGGTTGCTAAGGTCAGGCCTAATCCCCCTTTACTTTCTTTTTCTTTTTCTTTTTTTCTTCAATTTTTCTTTTTTTCATTTTTATTTCCCCTTTTCCCATTTAGATTCCCATGGATGCCCTTGGGGTCTTGGTATCGCAAAACCAAAATAGGGATAGGGAGATAAGAGGGATAGTTAAATATAGAAGGCACCACTAGGGGTTCGTTTGAGGCTCGGATCAGAGTTTGTCGACTATGAGTGGTAGATTCGGTGTAAAACTTTGGAAGTTTCCACCTTGAGGTTGGCCTATTTTTATGTTTTTTCCATAAATCCCCAAATTATATCCATTTTTAAGTTTTAATGCCTTAAATGGGTTGTTGGGTATCCCCTAAGGGTTGATCTAGGCTTAATCAGGGAGAATCAAAGGTTTCAGGCTGTTTTGGGGGTTTACTGTTCAAGATAACCCATGTACATGGCATATGGTTCAGAGAAAACACACAATGTATTATTCCTAATTGAGTAAGATGGGTTTTGGGGACTACACACCATGTACCGGGGGTACACACTATGTAGTGGTGACTCAAGGTATGTTAGGGAAAAGGGTCGTGTAGGGTATATGACCAAAATCTTTGTGAGGCATATAGCCAATAGTTGTGTACTATGCTTGGCTAGACCCCATGTGGGGGGTACATGACCAAGTACACAAATGGGCATCCTTTTTGGGGTTCACTCCATGTATGAGGTGGTACACTCCGTGTAGTACAGAGTTGTACATGCCGAGTGTGGATGAGGTACACGAGCTTATTCCCATATGGGGGGTACATGTTGTGTACATGGTCTACACACCATGTACTTTGGAAAAGTACATGTTGTGTGGCCTAAGGCTCATATCAAGGGAGGACCTTTGGTGTTACACGTTGTGTACTCAAACTAAACATTGTGTACTTTTTCCTACCTTGGCTTATTTTTCTTATTTTCTCCCTTGTATTAGAATTGGACTTGTGAGTAGTCCATTTTGAGAATTTTTCCACATATATCACAATAGTGGAATCGTTTTAGCATTGATAGGCCTTCTAGATAGTGTTTTTTTCTGATAGAGTTTAGGTGGAGGATTCCTTTGGATTTGGTTTCCAAATCCTCATGTGGGTTGGGGTTTGATCTATGAGGCCCAAGGAAGGGTTTTGAGCTCATTAGGGGCATGGCTTGTGGGTTCCAAGTGGGTTTTACTAGAGGATCTTTAAGAAAAATCTTGAAAGGAAGGATCAAGTAGTATCTCTAAGGAGATATTGGGTGGTATATGTATGACAAGACTAGTTGTTAAAGGTTAGAGCAATTGAGGTTTAACTCTAGTGTTTGTGGATTAGAGATGTTGGAGCCATTGGGCTGGGTTGACATCATGGGATGGTGGTTATAACTAGTGTTTTTGATCTATTGAGATGAGTTTGAGGGACTCTTGAGGGTGACCTTGTGGTCTGGTTACTGATCAAGTGGTCAGGGGTTGTCATAGTCATCATTTGAGGATGCCCGTGTGGAATGGTCTAGCTTGTAATGAGGAAGCCTTGTAGGTTTTTACTTTTGAGGTGGTCATGAGGACCATTGTGAATGCCCTGGTTGGCATACTTTGCTTTTGGATGCCCCTTTGTGTTCGTTGTTGATCCAGAATCAGTTGAGGTCTACTAAGGGTCATTTGGGATGTTTCCACACTGGGTGTGTCCCATGATTTGGATGAGCTAAAGGAAGCCCTTATAGGATTTCCTCCTCTTACTTTTCCTTTGGTCCATTTGAGGATCTATTTATGGGCATGGACCGATAGATTTGGTATAGTATAGGAGTCCCTAGTTGGACGTCATTTTGTGTTATGACCTCAAAGACTACGGAAGACCCTAATTTTGGTGGGCCCTAAGGTGGGTTATTGAGAACCTATGGTGGTTGTTTGTTGGATGTTGAGATCCATGGGACCAAGAGAGGCCATGATCTTTGTTAACTGAGAGTGTATCGGCACTACTTATTTAGGTGTTTGGATGGTGGGATCGAGGTTGGATCATTCCACGCTCTGTTGGCCATGACGTTTGAGGTATTTTTTT